>JACBWW010000008.1:9200172-9251550 GCA_020086605.1 Lanius collurio
AGGCCTGCGGGGGGAAGGGGTTGGCGCGCGCCGGGCGGGCGGCACGCGCGGCTTTGAGGGCTCTGAGGGCCCCGGGCAGACGGGACCGGCAGCGCCGCAGCGGCCGTGGCCGCCCGGAGAAGGGGCCGCCAGAGAAACCCAGGCCCCAGCGCTTCCTAGGACTTAAAGCTGCGTGTCTCTACCGCAAGGATACGTACTAATCCTGGATGTGGGTAGAAATACGGGACGAGACTAGAGAAGGCAAGCTTCATTTACACTGCGAACCTGGTGTGCATTTGGCTCTCCGTGTTTTTTTGCATCGGGTAATTCTTCAAATTAACACCAGGCAAATCTGGAGTTACGTAGCTGTTGTGGGCTAGCCCTAGTAGGCAGCTGGGCCTCACACGTTCCCTTGATCACTGTCACAGGAAGGTGGAGAACATAGAACGTTAAAAGTGAGAATATGGCCATCTAAATAAAACCAGTTTAGAAGGTAAAACCAAAAGTTGTGCATACAAACCAAAATGAGGAAATATTTCAATACGTAAAATTGACAGATGTGCATTTCCACAAAACCAGAGCTTTGTCATGTTTAAAGGTCACTTAGGAACAAGGACCTTAACTCCTAACAACCTGTACTTTCTCCTTCTTATCCCAGCTCTCATTGCTGAGCATGATGCCAAGTGGTTTGGGAGGTCACGAGCCTTCCCCCAAGATGCCAAGTGGTTTGGGAGGTCACAAGCCTTCCCCACTGGTTCCCTTCCTAGCTTTGTGAACTCCTCCAGCCTACTTACTGGCAATGTTGCCCAAATACGGGTTCTTTTATCTGTTGTGTAAGAAGTCGACCCGTATGGGATATTTATTTAATTTTTGTGCAGAGGTGAACCCAGAAAGCCAGCTACAGTCAGGCTGCATATTTCTACTTTGATAACACAGAAGTACAAACCTAATTTCTAATTATATGCCTATTTAATAGCTATTGAACTCAAAGAAGGAAAATTTAGGTTAGATATACAGAAGAAATTCTTTACTGTGGGGGTGATGAGACGGAATAACAGGTTGCCCAGAGAAGTGGATACTCCATGCCTGGAAGTGTTCAAGGCCAGGTTGGATGGGACATTGAGGAATAGTGGAAGTGCCCTTGCCCATCATGGGGAGATTAAAACTAGATAGTCTTTAAAGGCCCTTCCAAACCTAGCCATTCTGTGATTTCTACGATCTTTTTCTCATTTTGATATAAAGGTACAATGTATTTTAAATTTACTGATCGTGTTCAGCGTGTGAGGGTCTTCAGCTGGAGGTAGTAGCCTAAGCTTTAGAGATGTGATTTTCATGTCATGATGAGCTAAGATCATCTAAAGGACATGGGTTTAGTTGATTATGCTAACTCAAGTAGAATTTATGGTATACTGCCAGATACAATTTTCTACATATCTGAGTCTTTACGGTAATTGTTGTTCTCAGTTATCCACTCTACAAAATCTTTTCCTTAAATCATTCACCATTCATGATTTCTCTCCTTTGAGACTTAAATATCTCAATCTGAATGTGAGACCATTTGAGCCTCATTTGTTATACCAAAAAAGATCTCTTGTTTTCTCTCAAATTCCAAGGAATTTTCCCACACCAGCAAGTCCCACTGTATCTTTTCTCTTGTAATTACAGTAGTATTCCTCTTACTGTTCTTCATATTCATAAAATTTGAGAATCATTTAGCCTTTATACTAGCCATCATCATTATTGGCATGTTCTAGAAAGTACATTTTTCATGCTTCCATATGTATATGTATACACTGTAAGACGCAATGAACAATAAGTACCCTTAGTAAAAGGATAAATAATCAACATAATTGTTTCAACTACCCTGTATTTTGGTAACCATAAAGTTAGCCAAGACAAATCTGCTCCTGTATATTTTGTTTATCTCCTGAGATATCTATGCTACTGATCAATTTTCTCTTCAATTAACAGCAAGTTCTCAAGTAAGTGGAAACAACACATCCCTTTAAAGTCTTACACCTGTGATTGCAGTAACAAATAGCCTATAGCTGCTCTGTTCTCATAGCTTCATGTACTTGGGCCATTTCTGCACCTAAGGCAGCTAGGGCCTGTCAGGTAAAGTTTATGCTTTTTACCATGTTACATGTGAGTCACTTAAAGAGTGTGGTAACTCATTTCCACCCCTGCTCCTGGAGTCAAGAGGACACTTCATTTAGGCTCTGCAGGCTAAAAAGAACAACTTCCAGCTCACAGTTCAGATCCATCTGATATATCTCTCTCCTTGGTCTACACAATTCCTTTTTAAATTCTTCATCAAAATCTGCCTCTGGTGGCATAAATGCATGGGCTGCCTGTGACATCTGCCAAGATATACAGATAAACTCTGTGGTTGCACATCAAAAGGGTAGAGCCACATGTGCCTTTGCAGAGCTGACCTCTTCTGTTATGTTATAGCCTAGGGGCACCAGGAGGCTGGTGAGGTTTTTGCTGCTGTTCATGCAATTTACAAACCATACACACCTCTCTGCTGGGAAGGATCCCTTCCCCTTCAACCCTACTGAGGGGAAAGTTACTTTCATTCTCAATTTAGGCTGCAGAGTTTGGCAGAGACTTCTGCAGCTCAACAAAGGGAAATGCAGGGTTCTGCACCTGGGGAGAAATAACCCTGTGCACCATTGCAGGCTGGGGGCTGGCCTTCTGGAAGGCAGCTCTGAGGAGAAGGAGCTGTGGATCCTACTGAACAATTTTTACCAAAAATTTTTAAAAATAAAAACTCCTTAACACCATTGTAGCATTAAGAAACAGGCATTCTCTATTCAGACAGATGCACAAACAGATGTCTTCTAAGGTATTGTGCAAGCTGAGTGCAGGGAAAGCTCCTCTTTATATACTATATTTATCATAATATTAATTGATTTTTCCAGAATAACAATACATATGATAATAATTTCTCTGAATTCATTCATATATGTTCCCTGCCCTTTACACTTGTGGTCTTCTATCCTGGGGGTCTCTTTGGTTGTCTGTGGTGGTCAGTGAGCCCAAAGTCACACCTGACCACCCAGTGAACTGGTAAAAGTTGGCCCAACTGGGTTGATTGCTTTTCAGTTCTTCTTCCTACAGAATAAGTATTATGCAGTTCCATCGGCCAGTGATTTTTGAAGAATAGGCATTGTATTAACTCACAAGTACAAATGATTTTTCATCTCGCAACTTTCCCTCCCTTTGAGGCTTGAGAAGCTTGTCTTCCCTTCAAGCTTTCATAAGCCCTGCTTTGCTCTTTTACTCACATTATATAAGATCCTTGTGTTGCATGAGAAACCATGTTTTTAAAGCAGCTTAAAGCAAATATCATAATCACAATTATTAATATGGTCATAATTATACTTTGCAAAAGTGAGGCCAGCTAGTCAGAGAAAATACAAGTCCTTTAAATATGTTATTCAACCAGTTACTTTCTAATCCTGCCCCTAATTGTCTGCTATATGCAACAATATTATCTTCTCTATCTGATAATCCCATTATGGAGTAACTTTTGGAATGTGCTCACAACAACTATTGTTGTTTAAATTCAAGCAAGCTCATACTTCATGTTCATGTAACAGCAACAGATCTAAAGCCCATCTGTTTTGTATGGTCATTTTAGCTGTGTCTTGCAACTGTTCATTTATTTCAGCAAGGCCCGACTGAATTACATTCACTAAAGTTTCCATTTGTAGAGTCAAATTGTGCATGGCTAGTCTGTTCCTAAAGGTAGATAATTGAGGAGTAAAGATAGATTCTGAAGTCCATCTCAGTATAGTTTTCAAAATGGGATATTTCCAAGTTTCATCATGTTTAACTTCTCCCCATGACTGGGTTCCCAATGGTGACTGCTTCCACAGGGGACGTAATGTTAATATTCCTAATGTCAGCTGTGCTCTTGATTCTCCTAATGCTAAATGTGTGGTCCAAATTCCATTACTTCCTACCTGTGCTGTGGATCCTAATGATTTTATGATGTCCTGCTGACAGTCTATATCTCTCCAAGTCTCATTGTTTGTTAGATGAGACCAGGTGTCATTAAGAAAGGGAAAATAATTTCTACTAACACATCCCAGACTTAAAGCCTGGGCCACTGACATGAGCTGCGGTAACTCAAGAGTCCTACTAATGCAAGCATATATCTGAGTGCAATTCTACTTTTTCTTTCTATTTCTCTATTTCCTGATATATTTCCTGATGTTTTAGTTCCATTATCTTACACTTTAGTTGTGGAAGTACAATCACCTGCCCGCATGAGGTTATTGATAAGCTGCTGAGATTTTCCATAACTTTTAATGATGGAGCTAACTCCCTGTCCTGATTACTATAATTTGGTTTCTCTTCTAGGAATTTCAACTTTTTGCTAGGTATTAGTGCAAGGATACTTTTTTCAGCACTTTGGCTGTTTCATCAGCTAATTGATTCCCTATATTATCTGGGGAATTTCCGAACTGATGGGCTTCGCAAGTGCATCACAGCCACTTCTTTTGATTTTTCCACACTCCATAGTAGTTGACTAATTTATTTTTTATACTTCACTGTGCATGTAACAATCCCCTTTCCTTTCATATGGCTCCATGGGCATGTACTATTCCAAAACCATATTTTAAATTAGTCCATATACTTACCTTTTTACCTTCAGTGATTGCCAGCACTCAGTGTAAAGCCATTAATTCTGCATTTTGTGCTGATGTGTTATTAAATAAAGCCTGGACTTCTATTAACTGGATCAATGTTACCGTTGCATAGCCAGCTGCCCATCTTCCATTTCGTACCGTGCTGCTCCCACCAGTGTATAACTCCAGTTCTGGGTCCTGGATAGGATCAATATTGAGGTCTGGTCTTGGGTTCAACATTGTCTTGCTCCAGTAAGGCAACTTGGTATTTCAGCATCCTGGTAAGCAGGCTTGTAGATCTTGTACAGATCTTGGCTCCAGAATCTGGCAAATGGCTTATTTTTGGCTGCTTCTCTCTTGGGGTGACTTTTTTGGCTGCTTTTTCCTTGCAACATAACAAACCAAGATACATTTCTGCTTTGGTTTTTTTCCTGTTTGTGACATTTTCCTTGACATTATGTATCCAGATTGTCTGGAGAAATTTAACAAACTTATAGTAGCATTGACGCACTTCTTTGGTCTTGGTTGCTGTCAGACAATTATCTCTACATTATAGTAAAATTCTGTTCAGATTTTCCTTTTCCAGCTTTCCACTTACTTTTGCCAATTGATTGCCAGATGTAGTGGGGCTATTTTGATGCCCTGGGGTAGCAGAGTCCGTGTTAGCTGAATCTTCCTCCCAGTCTTTGGATTCTCCCACTCAAAAGCAAACAATTGTCCATCTTTGATCATCCACGCATCTCAGTTGCCCATACCAGTGGGGTTACAGCATTCTCTACTTCCTCTGGGATTTCTTCTACCTCCCTGGGTTCCTGTAACGTAAAAATCCTTTCTCAATGTCTTTTCATTCAGGTGTTTCAATTTGTATTTCCCTGTTCATGAAAGTTATTTGATTATTCAATTTTGCCAATAAATCTCTTTCTAACAAGGGTGTTGGGCATTCAGGCATATACAAAAATTGGTGTGTCCCCCACTGTTTTCTTAATTTAAATGATAACAGTTGTAGAAAAAAAGCCTGTTCTCTTTCCTTCCTCTCACAGCACTCACAGGTTCTGAGCTTAGTTTTCCTCTGCATGTATTCAGGACCAAAAAAGGTACTCCTATATCAATTTAAAAAAATTTACCATTTCATTCCCCAGGAATAGTGTAACCAGGGCCTCAGCTGAGGATGGTCCCCTTCAGGGGAATTCTTCGTCTTCACTCACGGTCATGAACTTGATGATTTGAAGAGCTATGTTTAGGTTTCCTGTCTGATTTCCCCTGGCCTGGGGACACTCCTGTTTCCAGTGTGCCTTCTCTTTACAAACTGCCTAAGTATACTTCAGCTGCCAATTATTACAATTGTTTCCAAGTGAGCAGGGTTTTTGAATCAGTGTCTTTTGAGAAATAAGTATTGTATTAATTCATTAGGTGCAAACTGGTTTTTGTCTGTCAACACAACCTGTCCATGACCCAGCAGTGTCCCCTTGAAGCCAATAAGGCCAGTGCTCTCCTGGGGTGCATTAGGAAGCGCATTCCCAACGGGTTGAGGGAGGTGATCCTACCCCTTTATTAAGCCCTGGCAAAGCTGCATCTGGAGTCCTGTGCCCAGTTCTGAGCTCTGCAATACAGGAGAGACATGGAGCTCCTGGACCAGGTCCAGTGGAGTGTCACAAAGATGATTAAGGGGCTGGAGCAACTCTTTTATGAGAAAAGGTTGAAAGAGCTGGATGTATTTATCTCAGAAAAGAGACAACTGAGAGGAGATATCAATATCTGTTAGTATCTGAAGGGCAAGTGGCAAGAAGATGGAGCCAGGCTCTTCTCAGTGATGCCAATCAATAGGACAAGAGGTAATGTGCAGGAACTGATGCACAGAAAGTTCCATCTGAATATGAGGAAGAACTTCTATGATTGACCACTCACTAGAGAAGATTGCCAAGAGAGGTTTTGGAGTCTCCCTCACTGGCAAGTGTTTAAGAACCATATGGACACACTCCTGTACCATGAGGTCTAGGACAGTCTACTAGAGCAGGGAGGCTGGACCAGATGTCCCTTCCAAGCTGACCCATTCTCTGGTTCTGTAAAGGGCTCAAAACCTTTACATGCTTTCAGTTTGATCAGGCATTGTTTTATCACCACCAAGTCTGCTCCTGGTTTTGGTTCTACTTTTAAATGGAGTCATGTTGGTTGCTTTAACTGGTTTCTTTGAATCTCATACCAGAGGACTTACTGCATTCAATATCACCTCCTGGATGTCATTCTCAGGTTCTTCTGAGGTCTGATTCACTAGCAGGCAGGTTCAAGCCTTCCATTGTAGGGTCTGACAAGCCCCTGCCCTGGCAGGAAGGCCTGGAGATAAGGAGGTTACACACTCCCCCTGCAGGCCTCTCTTTGGGAAAGAGAGAATCTTTGTGGTTATGGTGAGAGAAGACAGACCTATGAGCCTCTAGGAAACTATATGTAAAATACCCTAATACCCATTGGTTTCTCACCCTCTGACACCCACCTCTGTACCCCCATAAAAGAGACCCCTCTGCCCTGAGTCGGCAGAGGATCCGTCTCTGGTCACCCCTTCGCGGAAGATGGAAGAATAAAGCTGCTTCTGTGGAACCACCAGAAGGACCTCTCCTCTCTCTATCCGGGCCTGGCCAGGGGGGTTTGCCTTGCAGAGCAGAGCTGAAATCACTCCCTGAATCACTAAGAGCTGATGGCTGCTGAGCCAGGCACCTCTGCAGGCACCCCCGGCCGACGGCTGAGAGAAGCCACGACCCCCTGGGAGACGGTTCCTCACAGGATCACCTCTCTGGGTTGGCTACGGCTTCTTGGGTCTGAGCTTCAGACCCCAGCCAGCACTGGCCAGAAATCCCCCAGCCTTTTTACTTCATTCCATGCCCTTTTTTGTGGGTTGTATAGCTATACAGAGTTTTCCAAAAAAATTATTTGAGCATTTAACTTGCATTAATAAATCTCATCTTAGCAATGGAAGGAGATATTGTGGCATATGTAGAAACCAGTTAGTCAATTAAGTATTTTCAGTTGTACACTTAATGAGTTGGTGGACTGGCTGCAAAGCTCTTCTGTTCATTTTCCCAGCAACTGGTATTTTAACTTTGCTTAATGGACTTTTACAGATAATTATTACTGAACATGTGTCCCCTCTACAAATCAAATATCTTGTTTCATTCCCTAGTTTTACTGTAACCAGGGTATCTGCTGGAGATGCCTTGATATTTTCCCCCAGTCATCTTTACTCATTGTCAAAAAATCCTCCAATATGACATTTACATCTTCTAATTAACCCTTTCTGCTGATAAACAGTGCAAAGATTTAGGGCAAATGCAGGGTAGAAGCCTCCTTCACACCTCTGCCTAATTGCTCATTTTACCTCTTCTAATACCATTCTCTTCCACAGTAAAAAGGAATTCAATATAGCTTACATATCCCCTCCATTAGAGTTATGAGGCAATATCATAATTTCCAAAATCTTGCTTCAAGAGTCTCTTGATAGGAACCAAAGATGATTTGCAGTTCAACAAATCTGAAGTATTAAAAGGGATGTGTAAAAGACAGGCAGAGCCTCCACTGCCATTGCTTGATTGAAAAGTGAATGTTTAATTGACTGGGACTGACTGACCTGAGTCTGGCCCACAACAGGACTAAAATCCTCACCACCTCTCATATGCTCTTTATTTTGATATATATCCTCTTCGTCCATCCCTCCCCCATTGTTATATATGGTGGAAAGGAGGAAATTAATGCTCACACATTTCAGTTCCTCCACTCCACAACATACTTGGTTTTCCTCCTCAATACATGGCATCAACATCAACATATCTCATCCCATTTTATGCTTTTCAGAATATATCCCAGAGGGCTACAGGAGGAAAAAAAGGTAATTATTTAGAAAGCAATAATGTCCTCTTTGCGTAATGGTGGTTCTGATGAGAAAATTAGGTAATGCTAAATGGCAAACTGTATAAGTAGCATAAGTATGTAGGAGGGACAGGGGTGACAGTAGCCCATAAATTATTAGAATTGGTACAGCAAGGAAAGGAGTCGAGAATAAGAAAGTAAAACATGGGAGTAGTGAGTAAAGTGCAAAAATCTAATTGGAGGCAAACTCAAGAAATAAGTGACAAAAAAGCATAGAAAAGAAAAATTTGACATATTTTATGAGATAAGACAAAACTAGTTTTCTTAGAAGAAAACTATAGAACAAGAGTGAGAAATGAAATTAAACTTAAATAAATTGAGAATGACACAATGATAAGCATAATTTTGTTTTAAAGTTGAGTTCTTTTATGATGGAGTGTTAAAAAGAAAACCGTGATGCAATTTTTTTGGTTTTTGGGATAAAATACTCAAAGGTTTTAAATGGGAACTATTAGAACAAGACCTTCACATATGTAGGAATTTTCATAGTTTTCCATGGGTACATTGCTTCCGCATGAAAATAAAGATAATTGGTCACTTGAGGTTATGTTTGTACTGGTATTTGAAATGCTGCCTGAATTCTTAAAAACACTGTAGATTGTTTTGCATGTTTTATTTTTGTCAGTAGGAGACCTCTGTGATGACCTTCATGTGGATAAAGTAATGGGGACAGCAGAAGTGAACAATTAACTTGACAAAGGGACAAATGTCCAGGACATGTGAGGAGGGTGTGGAAAAATGGAAGCATCATACCAAGCAAAGAAAATAGAAAGAAGCCACCAGAAGAGGGAAATATGAGCCATAGTTTTAAGAAGGAGCTATGTAAGGAGAGCAGTAAACCAAGGAGGAAAAGACAGGAAATTTTTTTAAGGACTTGTTTTTCTAGGCAGCCTTGTAATGACTTTCAGGCAATGTAATAACCTGTGCTGATGTTTCATTATTATCAGATATGCTGTTTTGTCTTCCAGGAAAGGGGAAGAAAAGAAGGAAATTGAAACTGTCCTTCTACTGAACTTAGCAGAAATGTGTCACTTAACTCCCATGAAGTCAATGTGGCTATTCCAGCATGGAAAGAAGAAAGAAAACCAGGATGGCCGACTTCATTAGCCTAATTTAAACTTAATGAAAATAACAAAAGCAAATGAAGTATAATTGTTACCAATAATGCAATAAGTGTGCATGAGAATGGTATCATATATGTAGAGTTGACTGTACTTTCCATCCTGTCGGGCGAACTATGAAGGACAGTAAAGTTGTGACAGTAAGAGTTCATAACATAAATATTTCTGTTTGTTTATAATGGGAACAGAACTGCTAACAACTCTGTCTTATTAAAAATGATACCTGTAACAATGCTTCTTCTGCCAGAAGGGTTGAGGCAAAAGTTGCTAGCACAGGTGTTGGCTCTGTGAGAGCTGGAATGAGAAGCTTACACTAAGCAGGGTAAGAATTGAAAGCAACAGAGCAGTGAGTGTTTTGCCCTGATTACAACTAATGAAAGTTCTTTTTATTTACAGTGAGAAGGGTCCCTGTCCTGAAGACTATACAGCCTGAAGCACGTGCTGCCAGTTTGTTTAGTACATTGTACCTGTTATTGGAGTGAAGTACTTAAAGCTCAGGTAAGTAAAATAAGCCTTAAATTTACTTTCTACAATCTTTATTTATATAATTACATGCCATTTTTACTGTGGAAAAGGGAAAAGAAGTAAGAAAACTACATCATTCTAGTAAGTCCCTTCCAGAGCTGAATCAGTTCACATTGTTTCTTCACAGATCTCTGTTGTTTCTAGCACAGAGGATTTAACTCAGTATACACTTCCGTCTGTTGTAGTGCGGGGAATCCTTACAACAATATATAAGACAGCGATGGACTTGGAAGGAAAGATGAAGAGGTATTTTGTAGATGTTCAGGGATGATTTTATTCCTCCAGCCGCATGTCTGGAGTTCCCAGGCAGCTCCCCGTCACGGGACCCTGTTTCTTTTCGGGCCGCAGGCACACACACCCCCAATCAGGAATAGGTATGGGGCACACGTGACATGGGAGCAGGGACAGGGACTGACCCGTACCCTGCAGGGTCCCTCCCCGCAGGATTTCTGGGGAAGGCACTTCCACAATTCACCCCTTCTTATTAAATAAAGAACATTGGAAAATACAGTTGGATAAACAACAAAACATTTTCAAAGGAAAGGAAGCCACTATCTTGAGTCCCCAGATGTCCAGACAGATTTTCTTTGGAGCATCAGAAGGGAGACAGGGCTTGGGCACACGTCAGATGGAAACTGAGGAAGGAATTTTCCTTTTTGTACCTGTTGGAATCTTAGAAAATGACAGTTAATTTCTTCCCTCCCTCCTTTTCGTCCCCCACCATCAACATTGCAAAGGGATTCATGGTGAATGGAAAAGCCTGGCTTTGTGAGGGGAACCAGAAAGGGGAATTTGGGCTGGGCATGTATGGGGGAAAAAGGGACATAGGATAAAAGGGGAAGGTGGGATAGGGGAAAAAATAGGCATTATGGGGATATTGTCCAGCATATCTACTGCCTTTCACAGGGGCACCCCCAGGGCCTGTAACACAGGAGGCCTGTGGGCCCTTCCTTCCTTGCACAATTTTAAATTCTACTCTTTCTCCTTCTTCTAAGCTTGGAACATCACTTTTGGGGTTATTTTTTACAATAGCAGATTTATGGACAAAAATACTTTCGCCAGTATAATTTTTCAACAAGAAACCGTATTTTTCTTTACATTATACCATTTCACAGTTCCAAAAACCCTAGCTGCGATAACTTTTTCATTTTTCAAAGTTCCCTTGTTCTTGCTTTCACTTTCAGCTTTGCTCGCTCTCTTGTCGAAGCTGCCGCAGCTGGGACCACCAGGGCTGGGGCCGCCAGCGCGTTCCTGTGCGGGGTCTTGACTCCTTGGGATCGCGTGTGGGGCCGTGCGGGTCTGATCTGGCCGTGCTGTTGCACACTGACCCTGCCGGCTGCTCCGCCTTCGGGGCACCTTTACACCGCCGCTTGGCACTGTGCTTGCTTCTCCTCTGGAGCTCCGTGTGACTGCTCCATGCTTTCCAGGCGTACGCGCGGCTACATGGCCATGCCCTGTGAGGCGTTCTGTTCCAGCACGTGTACCGCCGGGGCTGCCGCCGCTGCTGCCGCTGCTGTTGCGGTCGACTACAGACGTGTCGCTGCTGGGCGCTAGCGCGGTTCCCTTCTTGCTGCCACGCTGCTCTGGCTCAGCTCGGTGTGGCTCACTGTAGTCGCCATAGCGACTGCCACAATTGCCACTGCCTTTCTTGGCGCGGGGCTCGGGCTCGGACCGTTGCACGCAAGGCAGCGTGGGGCGGCCTTCGCCGGGACACGCCTCTGCCGCTGCCCCTCTCACTGCCAGCCTCGTCGCTGCCCTCGCTGCTCGTGCCTCTGCTTTCGCGGCTCGCTCTTTGCATTTTTTAGCAGCTGTTTCTACTATCTGTCTTTCTTTATTCACTGTAAGAATACCTCGGAGACCCCTAGGAATGCACTCTCACATCCAGCATCTTCATCGTCGCTCTCTCGCCCGCTGTCACTCAGGAGTGCACTCCACTACAGGGATGGGGTCTGCTCTACAGCTTGTGCTTTTAGGGGGGCTGGGTGCCTCCACTGCAGGCACCTCAGCCACAGGCACCTCTGTGTTACTGGGACCAAGTATATGCTTTATAAGAGCATCTTCAATTGCAAAAGGTGCTAATATCAATTCTGCTACCATTCCACTTCTTGACTGGATCATTATCAACTCATCGATTTCTTTCCAAAAATTGTCCCCTCTAGTAACAGGAAAACCAACATCAAAAATTAAGTCTCAAGTGACATAAAAGAAATTTTTGAAAGGCCAGTTAAAGAAGTGTTCTGAATGTCCTGTGTCCGGTTTTGCATTTTTTTGCGCTAGTATTTCTATCACTTCCACGTACATTTTTCTCTGTGGCTCAGATAGCCACTACTCCTCTGATTTCTCCATCTGGTCAGAAAGTACAGCCAAAAACAAGACAGTAAGAAAGTTCAGTTACTCACAATTCACATCGGTGTACTCCAGACCTTTAGAAATCATTTTCAGGGATCGAATCCCTGTGTTCTCCACTACTGTTGCAGTGGGGAATCCTTACAATAAGTATAAGATAGCAATAAATGTTGGAAGGAAATATGAAGCGGTATTTTTAAAGATGTTGATGGATGTTTATTTCCCTCCAGCCCCATCATGGCTGAGGTCCCATGGCCGACTGACCTCACCATCATGAGATTCCCCCCTTCTTCCCGAGCCCGGGAGCCCCCAACAACCAATCAGAAGACTCGCACAGGCCACACTGACATGGGGACAGGGGCAGACCCCTACACTGCAGGGTCCCTCCCCCTGGGACCTCAGGGAGAGATACCCCAACACTCTGACATGTCACATCTTGCTTATATCTAGATCTAATTAAAGAAAGGTCTGTTTGTTTTAGGATCAACTTGCTGATAAAAGTAATGTAAATGTAAACTGTAAACTCAAACTGCTGCAAGGATTGGAGTATGCTCTGGTGGACACCTCTCCTTTTTATTATCCTTGACTCCCCCAAGCTGCGCATTTTTAACACCTCTGTTGCTTAGTCTTCTTTGTCCTGTTGCCTTTACAAGGTTTCTGAGAGGGATGGATTACTTGGTGTTAGGATAACTATGTCTGGCTCTTTCTGTGGTGCATTATAAGAGGATGAAAGAATCCAATCCAATTGTGGTTTTGTTTTTGGCTTTTATTTGTTTGTTTATTTATTTATATTTTTTTTTCTAGTATTCTGTCTGGGTTTGGGGGTTTTTGTGGTTGGATTTTTTTTTTTAGTTGTTGTATCTAATATTTCAACTGTCTTTTACACTCGCAGATTAGCAGGCAATCTTTTGCACAGGAACCTGTTGTTTGATGTTTTGGGAGGACACCTTGCACTTGCAAACCCAGAGACCATAGGTGGAGATGCTTTTTTAACATACTGTGTGCAGCTTCCTGAGGCAGTGGAACTCACCTAACACAGTTGCAAAGTGGGAATACACTGAGTGCTCCAAGTACAAAACGTGACATTAGTCAGGGAGCCATCCAGTGGGCTCTTGTGAGACGTACAGCCATGAGAAATTAAAATTAACTAATCTTTGGGGAGTTTCTGTCTTTTTGATTGCAAGATGTTGGTTGTTGTGCTTTTGTCCAAAACCTACTTGTACTATCAAATGCTAAATCCTTTACTTTTTGTCTTCATTGTAGAGAGCTAATTTTCCCTGAAATGTTAAATGTTTCTGAAGAACAGGATATAGACCTGCACTTTCTAAATACTCCTTTAATTAAGCTGAGGACACCAAGGTCTGAGATTTTTTTCAGTTTATATAATGAAAAGGTAAATATACCATATAATAATGAATGAGGTTGGAAGACATTAATTCATCCTTTGCTTTCTATTTTAAATACAGTTTAATCCTAATTGTTTTGATGGTTTTTGTGTTATTTTAACTGAATTTTAAAAGTTTCTGAATTCTCATTAAAGATTTCTTTAAATTCTTTGAAAATATTCTTACAGTTAAAATTTATGGATGATTTTTCTATGATTTGTTTACTTACCAGAGTAAACTAAAAAGCAATGGAAATGATGACTTCTAATGCTTACAGCAGCCCAAGGTCTGCAATCCAGAAAGTTTTACATTATAGCTGAAGGAGGAAGGAGAAATCACCAGTCCTTTCTAAGCTTGGAGAAAATGTCAGTTGAAAGGAAAATTAAGTTTTATCTTTAGTGCAAATAATCTAACACTTATTTTTCTATCATTTTTACTCATCAGAACTTGATCAGGGACTGATCTTCAGTAAACACACTTGACTTTGTTCCCTGAAAAACAGTCTTAAATTGTGTAATGTGAGATATAATCACAAAGTCAGAAAAAGATGTAGCTGAACAACTATTAATTTTAAAAGTAAGGAGAACTCACCATAATACCAGAGATGGATTTCAGATTTTTTTTCCTCCCTGTGTGGTATGATACTCTGAGGCATGCTTCTCTTCTGATCATCATTCAAATCTGTCATATATTACAGAATCTTTTCCTGAAGTTCATCTGACATAACTGTAAGTGTAGTTTATTAAGTAAGCCTATTCTTAACTTTTTTATCTCAGGCAGCTCCTAGAACATCATGGGTTTTTTGTCACATTTTAATAAATGATATGCAAATCAAATTTTGGATAACATTTATAAGTAGTCTAGGTGCATATACAAAAACTCCTGAATTTAGCTATGTTGTAGTATCAAATAATCAATGCTCTTTCCACAGTGAGCAGAAATATATTGCAATCATGTTGATAAAATGTAAAATCATTGTCCTATGAATACAATATGAAGTGTAGGTAGTGATACTTGCTACTTCACTGTCTATTTCATATAAAATTTGAGATATTTCAGGATGTTTTAATCACTCTTTTAAATTTGTTTATTTCTTTTAGTATAGTGTCTGAAAGCCCATAAATGCCTTACAAGTCTGAAACAAATGCACAGACAAACTTGGAAACTGTGTATGCTGTAGCTGCCATAGCTCAGGGTATCAATTTTTAATGCTGTAGTATACAAAGGACGTCTCTGGCTAATGTAGCACTGCAAAGCCCTACATAATTTTTGTCAACAATTTCCTCCTGTGAATTTTGCCATATATCTATATGCCAATTTGTATTTTGGGCCAAAAAAAGCCCTAGTAAAATTTGTCTTTCTCAGCTGTGGCTCAAAACCACTCAGAATTCTGTAAAATTTTTGCAATCATGCTTTTTTGCTGTTACAGTTGATTCTTGGACTACTTTGTAAGAACTCCCTTGTCTTACAAGAAAGTGTCTTCTGATTGTTGCATTCAAAATGAAGTTATTTTATATTTCAGAGGGAAGGAAAGACCAGATTAGAGAATTCTTTGTATAGTTATACTAGTATTAATAATTCCTTTTCGTTGAGAATTAAAGCAGTTAAAAATAATGTATTTCAGGAGAATACCTCCTTTTCCAGCCTTTTACTGACTTGTTATTTGGGGATGATTGGCTGATAAGTGAGCAGGTGCTGTTCTTAAATCCAGTTTGTTTCCTATTTTATACATGACCACCACAATTCATGCTGCTATTTGAAAAGAAGGCTTTCAGACCTTTCATAGTGTCTACTGCATGACACATTTCCTCATAACTCAAAACAGATGTAAAATGGTTTCTCCTTTTCCATGGTAATTTTATTCCTTGACTTCCTTGATTCTTGTTTTTCTGTTTCTATTCCTTTTTTTGGTAGGATGGGGGAGGGGGTTGGTTTGAGGGGAGGCCTGAGGAGAGTAACTTCAGCTACAGGAATACCGTTTCTTGACAGTGGTGGGCTATTCTGTATGTTGAGGGAGGAAAGATCAACAAATAGACCTTCTGTATTGATTTCCAAGAGAACCGAGAGGAAGCAAGCAGTCCAAAATGTGTTCTTCCTGAATCGCTTTGCAAAGGTCTGGGGGGAGGTGATTAAGCCTACCTTTAAAATCTAATAACAGAGTTTTTAAAAGTGGCAATTTGAGAACATAAAATAGTGAAATTTATAAATAGACCGACTGTTTTGACATGCACTCTATTTCATTAGTATATTCTTACTGCTAAAAATACATCAGAATACTATAGGATTCACAGCTTCTACATAAGCAGCTACACTATATGAACTAGACTGCTAGATGAGAATGTAGAGCAGTTCCTTCTTCCAGCATCTACAGTAAAAAGGGACATACCTTTCCATCTTGGATTTCAGTTTTTTCGTCATCTTCTCATGTTTCTGCTAAAAATGAAGTCAATTAGCTGATCTTCTCTTAGACTTTTGGTTATGGGACAGCACCAAGCTATATTTGACTCATCTGTTTGCTGAACTAATCAGTTACTGGCCAATATAAAACATTTTTATAGTGCACCCTGAGAAAGAGGCACTTTATTTCTGAGATTAAATTTTCAACCTATGAAATCACATTTCAGGTAAGGACCTACTTTCAAAACAAATTGTTTTCAAAAGGTAGGGTAAAATTCTTTCAGGTTTAACGACAGCATCTGATGTGCTTCTACAAGGTTTTAGTGCTGTGTTTTCATGTTTTGGTCATTCTCTTGTATTAAAAACTGATTGAAACAGAGGAGCATTCAACTACAGTCTTCATTGTGGAGCTGAAGTGGGAAGGGTTCAAGAAACAGAACAGTTACTAGGACATCTAAGAAACCATAATTCACAGTAGCCCTAAAGCCTTCTAGAATCTGCCTCTACCAACACTAGCAGGTTCCAAATGAAAAACCTCAGAGTCACTGTTTTCCAAATGCCAGCTTCTCAGCCTTTCAATCACCCTGGTTGATCTGGCCAAGAAAATTATGCCCTTATTTTTTAATTGTCTCAGGCATTACCAGTGTGCATCACCTTGGTAAAAGTGTGATTGGTCATTTGCCCTATTGAGGACCAAAGTAAGAGCAGAATTAAAAACAGTTGTGTTCTTATACAAGGGGAAGCATAACATTCAAACCCAAGGATACTGATAGTGGCTGTACCACTGCCTAAAGCAGTACAGTTGTACTTAACTGTTTTAAATGTAGCTGAAATCTACAGTTCAGCAGTAGACTGTGGAGGACCAGGAGACAGCTCTTCCAATTAAGGACAACAGAGTTCATTGCCACAGTATTTTTACTAGAAATCACTTTGTTAATATCTTTATTTTCTTTGTGCTGAACACAGAGAAATAGTCTAAATGCAAGCAATAAGGTCTTCCTAATTACAGAAAAGGATGGTGCTGTATCCCCCAGGGGACTGGCTAAAAGGCATTACAAGTGCCACTGTTGTGTCTCAGGTTATAACTGATATTGCAATATCTCTGTCTTTACCCTCCAAAACATACCTTCATCAGAATGCCTTCTGCTCTCGTTGACAGTTAAATAACACATGTAGTAGAATAATGTGATAAAATATTAACCATTTATAAATTAACACTTCAGTGTGCAGCCATTTACTTCTTTGTTTGCCAAAAGAATATTCCGTTTTGTTAAGGTGTAAAATTTGATATAATTGTGCAATTATACTAGTATGTCCTTTCTCCTACCAGCATTAGATAAATAGTGGTTCTTCTGTTTGTTGGTGACAATACCACAAAATTTCTCACAAATTAACTAGTCTGTGTAGAAGTGGGAGAATCACTTTCCAGCAGCCTCCTTCATTGTTATTGTTAATAAATACATAATTATTAGAGCTGTTAAAAGAGTAAATATCTTCATTTGCATTTATTGTGTGATTAAGGGTCCATTGTCGGAACTTGGACCTCGCTGAATTGTTACTCCAACAGTTTGTTTAGATGTCTATTTAAGGTCAGACATGATAAGAAAGTACAACAAAGGATAGAGAGACTAGGATTTCAGGCAAGAAAGGATAAGGGTTATAATGTATTTCTTTGACTGACATGCTCTCCCCTGTGAAGCATTACACTTTTTGTGGATTTTAATACATTTTCAGATTTAAGGGGAAGCATAAAGAATAAAAGTTCTTCTGGACTAAATGACTAGAAACTGAATGTCTATTTTACCTCTAATCTCACAACCAGAATTTATTACTCAGCTGATTGCTTCCATTTTCATGGTTGTTCTCTATTTACACAGGTAGTTCATAACTCAACAATCCATGGTAAATTCCTGGCCCTACAAAATTCAATTTGAAAGTCAACTTCAAGTCATATTACTAGGTTTAGGGTATTGCCAAATGGAAGCTGAAAAATTCTGACAAATATATAGAGATTATTCTTGGATTGTAAATAAAAAGAGTTCATCATAATTAATTAAAATAGTGCTTTCAGAAATTGAACAAGGCTAAAAGACAAAAAAGAACATAGTTATAATATGTGTTTGCCCATGAAAATACCATATCCCTGCCATGAAGACTACAGGACTGAAGCCCAAGAGGTACACCCTTCAGTGCAAAGCTAAATATACTGTCACTTAGATTTGCAGAAGGTTTATAATAAGGATATGGTGCATCTGTATTTCTAAATTGTAATTTCGAAGCTGTCAAAGCCTTAAATGTGTTTTGACTAAACAAGAGGAAGGCTGTGTAAAGTTCAGCTCATTTTTCAGATCTTTGTCACCTATCAGAAATTGCTGTAACAGACTCAAGACAATCATATATAGCTTAAATGCTAAAATTAAAGCAAAACCTGATTAAATATGTGTAGTAAGACATAGTACATTAATCAACTAGTTGTTTATAACAAACCAATTCTTTTTTGTTTCTTTAAGGAAAATTGTGTCATGGCCTTGAACACATCAGCAGGTTCTAATTACCATGAGAAGCCTGTAACCATCTTTCTCTGTATGCCCCCTGTGTAAACCCTTCCTCTCACTGAGTGATGAAGTTATGTTTAATTAGAATAAAAACGATACAAAAATACCATATTTCAGTTTTGAAAAAATCAGCTAAAGGGTGAAAATCAATCCTGATTGACACACATTTACAAAACACTACTTTGCTTTGGAATTCATCCTCTAAAGTGTTTATTCTCTGATAGATATGGAATATCTGTTAGAACCTTGCTGTTTACCTGTGAGAATGCACATGAATTTTAGACATACCATGGAACTTCAATTCTGCATTAGAAAGAGACCAGAGGAATGCATGTAGGAATCTGGAAATCATAAGTTAGAATTACGGATTTGCCTGGTTAAGTGATTTTTCTGTCTGTAGTGTGTTTAAAATGTACACAATTAATTTTACCTCTACCTTTATTTTATGAAAATTATTCAGAATGTATTATGCAACTGTGAGTGCTATTGCAGACTATGTCACTTTTCACAATACCACATCTTCAACCATCTTGCTTACTTACAATTCTAGCATGAGGAGTAAGTATGGATTTTCACCCAATCAGTGTGTTTATATTATGATACATGTCCAATTATGCCTTGGAAAGGTGTATATGTATGAATGCAATTAGAGTTAGGGAGCTAAATTTATAGTTTGAGTACAGACAGTTTAACCACTGTTGGCAGAATGAATTTTTCAGTTACCTCTAAAAAAGTAAATTGAACTGAAAACACTGGACACAGAATGAAGAAGATGTTGTAGAACTCTTACAGTAACATAATCTACCAACAAAGAGCTTGCGCAAGGTAGATATTTGAGGATTTATCTCAGTGTCCTCCTGAAAGGAAAATTTCATATGAACAAATGTTTTATTCTCACCCGAAGTATTTATATCCCATTTCTGTGTCCTTGAGGTTCCTCCCAGAAGCCTCAGGTTTTCCTGGCATAAATTCCCCTTACAGAATAGAAACACTGGCAGTTATCATAGAGTAACTGAGGTTGGAAGAGACCTCCAGAAATCATGTAGTCAGCTCTGCTGTTCAAGCAGGTTGAACACTAACATATTACTCATTGCTTGTGATGAATATCATCACTTTTTACCTAATTCATGACTGACCTGGAAATCCATCTGACCATCAGTGACCAATCATAGAGTTCTTCTCATCTAATGCAAGAACTGAGGTTTGTGCTGTATCCATGTTACACTGTAAACTCCAGTTTCAACAACTGTATTGGGTTTGCATGGCATGGTTTTGGTAATGGGGGAATGATGTGTGTGTGCACGTGTGTATGGACTATAGGGCTGGCTTCTGTGAGAAGCTGCTGGAAGCTTCTTCCAGGCCCAGCAGAGCCAATCCCTGGTGGCTCCAAAGACTGACATGTATCTGGCCAAGGGTGGGCCAATTAGAAATGGTGATAGCACCTCTGTGATAACAGTTTTAAGAAGAAATAAAACCAAAAAATTGTTGCACAGTTTCAGTATCAGCCAGAGAAGAGCAGAGTGAAAACATGTGAGAACAACTCTGTGGACACCGAGGTTAGTGGTCCTGAACTGTTGTATCTGTCAGTCAGGTGCACCACAAACATCACTGATGGCCATTGCTCAAGCAGACATAGGGAAGTGGGGGAGCTCCATCACATGTAGACGTAACCTTGAAAATGCCAGAGAGGAAAATATTATTTCCTTGACTTGCTTGTCTGCACCCTTTAGGCATTCCAGACAGAGGAGAACTAGGCTCTATGTCATCTGGAAATTAATAGCAAGGTTTGGAAAAAGAAATACGTGTTATGCTTTCAGCTAATGAGAACTTTTCATAGCTTGCTGATGTAATGAGGTGTGGATAGCAGTTCACAACAGACCACGAGATGGTGCTAGACACCGGCGACTTCAAGGAGCTGTACAACAGCAGCTGCTGTTTCGTGTTCCTGGGCACCAGTTAGCCCATGTATTTTGCCAGAAGCAATGAAGGGAGGGGGCTAGTAGAGAACCGTCTTCTCTGCAGTCTCTTTGTATAAACAGGGAATATGAGGAGTCACATTTAAAGCACACAAACCATTAGTTAGACTAATTAATGACAACCAGAATCAAAACCAAAATGACACTTAAAATAATGTCTGTTTATACACATCTTCAAAATTCATGCCGTGTATACATAAAAGGCAGAGTACTCTTCTGTTTAAGTCAGCTGGGAATTAAAAGATACATTTACTGTAATGGCACCCTGACCACATCATCCTGTTTAAGAAAGAAGAACCCTTGACACCAGATTGTTAGTGACTGCAAAGTGAGAACTTAACACCAGGGAAGATGCTTAAATGAGTCCATCTACTGAAGTGTTGTGTTACTGAAGATCCTTAACTGAAACAGCATAATTTGGATTACTTACAACCTTTAGCAGTATTGCAATTGCACCAAGATTGTAATATTTTATTTAGACTGTAGAGACATACAGTAGACTGGCAATTTCCAACTCCTAGTTCTTTTGGTTCCCTATAGTGAGGGTGCTGTGTAACACAGAGAAGGATTACCTACTTTACAGTTATTCTAGTTCTTCTCACAGATTTTATTGTAGAAAGTCACAAATATGGTCAAAATACTAGAAGTTATATATGAAGAATACTTGCATTACATTGGCCTACAGCAAACAAAAGGCAGTACTTTCTTCAAGGTACAGCTTTAGAAAGGCAGAAATACAAGAGAAAAATATCTATATTACTATTTATTAATTATCATATCTTCTAAATAAAAGCTAAATAATAGAATTGTTGGTTTTGACAGCAAAAGAGGAATTAAATTTCATATTCAAATGTTAGACATACTGGAATTTTTTTATTGTAAAGTCTTAGAAACTATATTTTTCTAAAAGACTAACAGACTTTCATCTTCTATTTTTAAATAAAATTTCTGTATGATTTCCACCGCACATAATAAAAATTTATCTGCCACTCACTAGACGCTTTGATTAGTGGGAATTGGAAAATGTCATTTTGAGGGATTTTATGATCAAAATAAGACTCTAGCAAAGATTAGGATAGAGAATTTTGTAACTTGCTTTACTACGTACATTTAGAGTTAAAAAGATGTCTAATTTTATTATGTTTTATGAGCAAATAAGTAAAACAGTGTTACTATCTTAGATATCAAATCTGAAATTTTACAAAATTACCACTGCTGTTTTCCATAATGGCTTATTTCCCTCAAATTGTTAAGAAAAAATAAGATGGCAGATGGTAAAAGTACAAAATTCTCCATATAACAAAAATGTACATTTTAACTATAAAACAGATTCGAATTTAACTGAGGTAAATGATACTTTTTTGGTGATATCAGCAATGCTGATTTCATTAATATGGTTTGTACAAGCTTTATGGTGTCTTGTCATCTTTTCATCAACTTGCCATCTAGCATGTTCTGTAATTTAGTGAGGTGATTACACTACCAATAATAAATGCATGACTATGAAGTGCTGGTGTATCACATTATGAAATTAATGTACCTACTACATGACTGAATCTATTTCTTGTGCAACATCTTAGATAGTGCTAAAATAACTTGATTCTAGTGTAAAAAATGCTGAAATTAATATCTAGAGTTTTGGGGTTTTTTCCTCACACTAACTTTAATGAATTCTTGGCAGGTCCAGAAGTTGTAAGTATTATTTATAAAATACTTAAAAGCTCTCTTCAATCTGCATTATAATCAACATAATGATTTTTGCTCTTTAAAGACTACAACAAGCAAGCCATGAAATCTTTTAAGATCTCATAGACTTTTGGAGTTAAGTCTACAGCAGAAAATTGCCTTATTGCAATGTTCATTGGTGTGACTGACGTTAGGATTCCTATTTCAGGTGTGCATTGTGTATTAGATTTACATAGGACAGTTGTTGTAAGTGTTGTGATATCTTGTAGGCTGTTTTGCTGCAACTAAGCAGCACCTTCTTGCTGTTAATCATGTCAATCATTTATATTCATACAGTCTCAAATGACTTGCATCACAGAAAATTGCCACTAAATCACAGTGTAATTCCATGTACAGCAGTGAAGAACCAGATCTAAAACACTTAGTGATCTTGATAACTTTTTGGTTGTTTTCTCATGTATTTCAAATGCGTTATACTTTGCAGGGTATGGTCTATGGACATTTAAGTGTCAACATCTTCCATTTGACACTGACATACCCTGCTGCTCAAAGGTACTCTAATGTCTCCTCCAGTGCACCCCACATAAGCCCCTAGTGTTTATTTTATCCAGTAATTTTGAACATTATTGTTTTTCTGATTGTTGTTCTGCATGCTGCTTTGCAACGAACATCTGATTGCATTTCCCTGTGTGACTCAGAAGTGTCAGAGCAATTTTCTGCTGTGTTCACAGGCATCTCTTAGGACCTGTCAGTTCAATGTTCTTCCCTCCCTCTGCCTGCACATTTTGCATCTGATGCCCTGTGTACTTTTCTTAGAAAGCTGCCACCCTGCCAAGATGCTGAAATTGCATAATGGAGTATATGGACTGACCTGGAGCTAGCTACAGGTGCAGACAGATCTTCTAACTTTCAGTATCTTCCCTATGCTCAGATAGACCCAAGACACCTTTTCTACTTCTTTCTTGAAGTCAGTCAGTCAGAATATGCACATATGAATTTAACAACTTCTGAATGTTTCTTGTCAAGTTCAGGTGAGCTTATAAGAGACATTTTTGAAGAGTAAAATGTTACCACATGGAGAATTAACTGCACATTTTATTATCATATTCATATATTCTTTATTGTTGCCATCCTTGAAATATCCCCTGTTTATTTTCTCATACTAGAATATTTTGTTTCCTTAAAAACATAATTGTGTAGGTAAAACACAGAGACTGATCAGTTAGTACATTTTTCAAACTTAGCCGTCCTCTTTTGCTACTGAAAGTACAGAAATGAAGGATGTCAGTGACTTAGAAATCATGAAAATGCAAGAGTTTAGCTCAAACAGAAATTAGTTGATTTCAAACTTCCTCCTTTTCTTAGGAGCTGTATGGGCATTTAGGCCACTGAAAGGTAGACAAGTTACTTTTCTTGTAAATATGACACCCTGAAGTAAAAATTTTTGTCCTCATTGGGTTCTTTGTTTTCCAGCTTGCGAATATCAAGCGAGTCATTGTTCACACACAAATAGTAGCTTGTATCTCCATAGCATTGGAACTGCACTGAATCTCCTTGGTAATGCATGATGAAAAAGTTATTATCTTCATTCAGCTAAGAAAATACACAAAGTAAAGAACACATTATATTTCTAATGCCTTTCAATAATGTTAAATGTGACAAAAATCATGGATGTTGTTGGCTCATTATATTTTATGTTTCTTATACTTTTCCCTAGTGACTCATATTTACCAATTTTTAAATAAACCTTAGACAACTAATCATTTGGGGATAGATTCTGTAATAACTATGAATAAAATAATACTCATCTCCCTCAAAGGACTGAGTAACACCAGAGTAACAGATGCATTCCTTTGCTTTGCAAAAACACCAGCACAATTTCCCCAGTGTCATCACTTAGGTTTTTCATCTGGTTATTTTCTTACCTTAGGCCTACCCTGTCAACTGCAACTAGCAATAAAATGTCAATCCACAGTTTTTCTTGCCTCTTTTGAAGTAAAATTAGAATATTACAGTAGAAATTACTCTTAAAAACTGTTCTGTTACCTATGGCTTTTCTGTACATCTATAGTTTCTAATGCACTTTTTTTTTAAGCTCCATCTCTGGAGCAATAGCTGTTGTCTAATGAGCTCCTTAGTGTGTGTGTGTGTGTGTGTGTGTGTGTGTGTGTGTGTGTGTGTGTGTGTGTGTTTGGACTCACTAGGCACCTCAGGGTGGGGATGGAGAAATAGTTACAAAAACACATCATGCCGGAGAGAGGAAGACTATGTGCTGAAATCTGCAGAAACTGGTAAGCTTGGGGCACCAAAGGGCTGCTGAACCTGCCAGTGGGGTCCAGCACACCTCCAGCACCTACCACAGGTTGTGTAACCCACACAACACCCAAGGGGGCAGCGGCTGCTACAGCTGGACAAAGATTACAGGACAGGGTATGTGAACACAGCTCCTGAAACTGGGGCCCCTGGATGTGACTGTGCACAGCTGCTTGGAATCCTCTGGAGTGTGGGTGTGAGCCCCTGCTCCTGCCTGTGTGTGCTAATAATACTGTGTGAATAAATATCTGCTGGAATAGCAAGACATTAACTAATAGAAGGTTGAGATTTGTGTTTTCCCCCACTCAAACTCCTGTCAGAGAGCAGGGAATTTATAGTATCTTCAGGAAAGACTGAACATATCATAATCAAAATATTTAAACTTTCCTTCTGATTATCCTCTTTAAACACTCTCATCCTACCCATGAGACAGTTCTATAACTCTGACCAGTCTGGTGTATTATCATAGTTTAAGGGGATTTCTAAAAGGAACCTGAATGCTTGAGGAAAAGCAGGAGCACATTTAAAGGTACCATCTATGCTGGAGATTATAGCATTGTCAATAACAATCTTTCCATGGAAGGAGCAATGTGCTCTTTCAGCCCATATCCTGCAGTTATTGCAGAGAAAGAAACTTCAGGACACACCTCCTATTATCAGCAAAGTTATAATGGGAAGCAGCTAAAACATTCTGTCCTGATCGAGCCAATGTAACAAGAATGTATCTGCAGCTTCAATCCAAGAAGTCTGTTTTTAAAAGTACTTATTAAGAAAGTTGAAGAAAATCTGTCTTTGGGAAAGAAATACATTCTAGGGACTAGGAATGGTAAAAAATAAACATAAATGGAATAAGAATGTTTGCTGAAAGAAATCCTGCAGAAGCAAGGAGATTCATATGTATAATGCAGAAATTCATACTAGAACAAGGGAGAATGCAATGGGATCTTGCAAACGGAAAGCAAGAATTACATGCTTGCAAAAGTAGATTGAGATCCAGAAATTTAAAAATACCTGCTGTACCTGCATGAAATAATGGAAAATTAGATGGAAAACTATAAGAGGAAAATGATTTGGTGAATGACACTATGGAAGAAGGAAGAGGAACTCAAACTGGAAGCATAATGAAATACTGTCAGGGCTGAGAGGTGCAGCAGGTCACTGAAGAACAAAATGTTTTGCAAGAAATCATGGCAGAGGAGAGGAAATTCTCTATTATGAAGGATGGATGATGAGAAAACCTGGAGAATGTAGTGGACTATTGCCAGATAAAGTTCCTTGTCAGGACAGTTTCTATGGTAGCAGTCAAGATAATTTGCAAATTCCAAGAAAAAAAGCTACTGATTTTTAGTTAAAATCTGATAATTTGTTTTCCATTGCATTAAATGAAGAACCAATTTACAGCTTAGATTTCACATTTAATGACAAAAATACACCTTTATTCATGTCCTACAGGTGATTCACAATGCACTTGAGATAGAATACATATGCTCATGTCAGAAAAATGCTACAAATATTGTCTTCACAGGCTAAAGAAAAACGTATCAGTGGTGGGAACTACAGAAAGAGATGTGAGAGAGTAGTACACAAGTTTTAAAATAAATAGATTGAACATTATATAAAGTCAGATTGAATATGGCACAATGAGCATTACTCCAAGCTAGGTCAAAGTGCTGCACTCTAAACTAGGAAGAAGCTAGAAGATACAAAGGAATGGATTTGAAGGCCAATTGAAACAGAACATCTTGTGTTGACACAAAGGAGTATAGGCCACACTGCAATCTACATTTTGCCTCAGATGAAGCAAGGAAATGAGCATGTGATCAAAGAGATGTGAGTCATACGATGATGGTAAGCAAACTAGTAAAACTGAGCTGCCACCTCAATTACATCAGAGAGGTTTTGGACCTTTGAAAGTATTGCAAATTGATTATGTGGTTTGTGGCTAAAACAGGTGATGACATACCAGTGAAAATTTTGGCTGTTATAGTGCAGTGCATGCACAACATCACGAGTTTTCTCTTTTTGCCCACTCAGTCTCAGTGAATAGGCTGGGATGGACAAGAGGCTGGGGGGGGACACAGCTGGGACAGCTGCCCCAGAGTGGCCAAAGGGATATCCTATGCCATGTAACGTCATGGCCAGTCATAAAGCCTGGTGTAGAGGAAGGAGAATGTGGGGCTGAGGGGATGGATGTTTGCTTCCAAGAAAGCTACTGCTCAGAGACTGCCTGGGCATTGGTCTGCTTATGGGAGGAAATGACTAAGTACTTTTGCATCACTTGTGGTTTTTTCTGACCCACGTGTTTTACTTTTTTTTTCCTTGACTCAAAAGTTTTCTTACTTTACCCTTGCCATTCTCTCCCCTGTCCACTGGCAGGGAGTGAATATCTGTGACAGGGACTTGGATGCTGGCTGGAGCCAACACACCTCAGTGCTTTATTTTTACCACAGCTGGTCCTGTTCTGTCAAATGTGTTCTGTCAAATGTGTGCTTCCGGCCCTGGGTCAGTCAGCTCCAGGTGTGTTGGACATCGCTCCATTGAAAGTAAACTTTGGCCTGCACATTGCTGCCAAAGGGATGAAGAAAAATGCTTTGGCATTATCAGCTGTAGCATTCACTCTGCCACCTTTGATTCCTTTCATACCGAAGGTATAGGATCTCTGATAGAGCAGCCATCAATGGTGGCATGACTTTGTTCAGCCCAGAACAATCCACTTTCACCCTTCATCAGTCTTCCACACAGGCCATATGTGACTACTGAAGAGTGAGTGAGGTTTGCTGATCATTCCTTAGCTTTTCAATAGATAAATCAACTTTCAGAGCCAAAAGAGAGAACCCCCTTTAGCTGCATACTGGGTGCCAAAAAAGAGTGTGCCCCCACAGCCTGCTGCCAAGCACAGTAAAACATGACATTGTCACTACTTACAAGGTCAAAACTTGTGAACAAAGATATCTTAGTGGGCCTCACATGCCAGATTTTACCTGTTTAGAGTTTATTTTGGCCTACTTAACTTATCATTACTTTACTTATTAAGAGAGTAAGTCTCTTCATAAAGTCTTTCATGACTGCATAGCCTCTGGTGTAACCTCTCTCTTATTTAGCTTCATCAAACTACTCAGTAAAACAGAGAGGACTACAGAATAAAAACTCTTATAGCTCTTAATAGGACTTTTACAGCTTCAGTCCTTCACATTCCAGTCCATCCAGGCTGTGGTATTCCAGTCAAAATTTTGGGAAAATGCTGTCCAAATACAATCACCTAATAACTTTGCATCATCCAGCAAGGAGCAACAACTTGAAGAGAAGCAGCCAGACTCATGATTCAAATTTTTGAATTCTATCTCTTGGTCATCTTTTAAGCAAATATTTTAATTTGTAAAGATTTGAAACTGAGGGACAACTGAGTGCTACTAGCACTCAAGAAAAGCTGAGAGAGTAAAGAATACATCTGCAAGAGTCTGAGAGTAGTAATAGGTCAAGATTAGTAAAATATTATGGTTGAACAGGAAACAGAAATTACACTGTGGTGAGATACTAGAGATACGTACTGAAGATATGTACTTCTTTGATAACCGGTATATACTCACTAATTCCTGTACTTCTGGAAGAGTGAAAAAGAGAAATAGTAAAAATTGACACATAATTAATGAAAATGGTAAAATGAGAGCTGTCTTGCCTACAGGGAGAATTATGTGTGAGGGTAGGGGAACTGGGAAAACCTTTTCAGTGGAAGATCTAAAGGGAAATACTGTTCTGCAGCTATTAGTTCATCCTGTTACGTGGTTAACTGCATTTGATATGATATTATTAATTATGAAAAGCATTCTCTGTTATAGAGCTAGAATAATCACAGTTATGAGTAAATGCTCCTGACTGAACTGCTGGGGTTGGCTTGTCTACTGCTGCTCTGACTGGGGTGCTGCCACTGTGTGAACTGTGTGCAGCCATAGTCATGTCCACAGTGCAGTTTTCCATCCTTATCACAGCAGCATTGCAATAAATATTGATTGTCACCTGTGTTACCTTTCTGACTTAATTCCCAATCAGAATCTGATGTTATTGTAGAGTATTACTTGCTGTAGAATTTAAAAATTTTTTTATTGTTATAGCAACCTAATTAATATTTTTATTAAATTTAATAAAATATGTTTCAATTCAAGAGTGATTGTGAACCATATTTCTTGCTTACAGAAATGGATGTTTGCAAGCCTATACACAACTCTTCCTGGTACAACAACAAAGTCCACAGATTCTCATGTTTCTGCTAATTCTACTGGCAGTCTTCAAATAAAAAACAGGAAAATTCCTGTCTTTAAGATTAACTTTTCAAAGCTAGCAGATTAAATATCACATTCCAGCCTTGCATAGATTTGTTATTATCCATGAGAAATATTTCTCCATCTCATTGCACTACTCCCACACTTTCAAATCCTAAGGACAATGTGGGCTTTATTCATCACACTAGAAAATATTTACTGACCAGTACACTCATTTTAGAAGGTTTATTAAGAATCTCATGATTCAGAGTTGCTTATAATTTTGCCTCTTTGCCCAACTGGATGTAGTTCAATTGTAGGTTTCTGATTTCTCCTCATACAAATGAGTAACATTTTTTCTTGTTTCAGGATATCAGTAAGAAACCATGATGACCAGATCTTGTTAGGAAAGGAATGGGTTCCCAGAAAGAATTTTTCATTTTAACTATATTTAAAAACCCAAAGTGATAAATAGGTCTCTACCACCAACTGTTAACAGCTCTTTCCAGATGTTCCCCCAAAACTTGAGGGCATTAAGACACTATCTCTCTTTGTGAATAGCTCCACAGAAAAGGCATGTATTTTTATGTTAAAAACAAAGTGCATGAAATAAGAGTGCATGAAATATAATTTGCAAGAATCAAATGACTGTGATAGTTTAGAGCATACAAGGAGGAGACTACAAGTTGCCTTGTAATTCTCCTAAGTTTTGTTGCTTTCTCCCTCTGTGTGGAGCCAACTAATATAAGCGGCAAAGGAGTAATCAGCAGAACATAAATTGAAGGACCTACTTAGATTTTCCAGGCCCAGAATTCAGGAGATGTGTTCATTAATTATTAGTGGTGTAGCTCATGCCTTTTGAAAACCATTTCTGAGAGACTTCAATTTCCCAGAATTGGTAATTCAATAATTTCTGGTTTAGGAGAAAGGTTAGTGATTTTAGAAATTTTAGGCTGGGAATTTCAGGTTTTCAGGGTTTCATAGTCTCTATTATGAAGTTCTGAAACTATCTGAGCCCAAATAGCTCTAATTTTTCCTATTGGAATTGGAAAGATTGTCTTTTCAGTTGAATAATAACCCACAGGGCTACAACTCTTAACAGAAATTATTATTAGTTACATTTCCTTAATTTCGCATTTTCTCTCAGTTTTAAGGTCTAGACCTTACATGTCTAGGTAAGATATCCTAAAGAGCAAATAATTTACTTCCTGTGCCTACTATGTTTTATCATTTCTATCTAGAGAAGAGCCAACAAAACCAAGCTTTTGTCACAAAAACATGTTAAGAAACCACCCAGCTATCTGTATTTCTGTCCACAATTCATCACTCCTGATTTATAATCATGTGATGATAAGAAATTCAGTCTGAAAATAAGTCAGGGTTTTATTACTTCCGAGAATTTTACGTCTGATGGATTCATTCATTCTTAAAATGCCGTAACTTCTGCAATCTGATCCTTCTAGATCTGCTAATACACTCCCCCACACTTTCTAGGTCTTGCCCAAGAATTTGTACCAGATGAAATTGATTTTTTATCTCCCTCCATTTTGTATAAGCATAATAATACAGGAAACATATCTACCTTTCATGTTTTAACTGAAAGTCAGATATTTTCCCTGGAGATTGAAGGGTGTACTCAAAAATACAAGTCAAGGGAAAATGTCTCATTTTCCTTTTTCTGAGGAAAATACAAAAGATCAGCTGAAAGAAAAGTAAGCAAATTGTCACTTAATGAATAACAGGATGAATTTAGCAGCTCTTTTTACACACCTATGTTTGCATACTCAGTCTCACACACTGGTTTTTATTTGTTGAATCATGATTGTATACCTGTTTAAAGTCAGGATCTTCATGGCTGCATGTTTTCATGTTGCATCTCTCCATTGAAGGATAATCTGGCTCTGAACAGGATGCTTTTAAGACCTGTGTTAACAACCACATTGATTTGTTAATTTCATAATTTATTTTGATAATTTTTTATTCATATTTTGCTTTTTAAACCCATCAAATATGGCATTAATCATAAAGAAAATTATATATCTTCTGAAGTTCAATAATGATTACATTCGAATTATCTGAAATTAATAAATTGATACATTCTTGAAAAACTTCTATTATTATATTCCTCCTTTACCATTTGCAATGCAAAATGAATTGGGTTGAAAGCAAATACTCAAGGCAGTCCTTCAAACTGTTTAATGACCAGATTCTGTTTAGAAATGCAGCCCTGATTGAACCATATTGTACCAGGATACCAAAACTTTATTCCAGATAAGAAGCCTTGTCGTGTTCCAAACAACAATTCCTGCTGAGATTAAGGAAATCATTTGTATTGTGCTGGAAAATGAAAGGTCTATGATCATTCCAAGATTTTCACATATTTGGCAGACACCAAGTATGTCTTACCACATCTTCAGATCAGAACTGCTTTCAATTGTGTCAAGAAACATAATCTGGTATGACCAGGAATTTTAAAATAGTTCCTTGGAAATCCATTAGGGCTCAACACTCAGTTCTTCTCCTAATTTTATGGAACACCCTTCAAACAATTAATTTATGAAAAAGTAACCTCTGAACCAGAAAAATCTTTTTTAAAATAGTTGCTGTTTTAGGGACAGAAAGGAAAATCCCTTTCAGTGAGTAATAGGCTGTAAATATAATTTATGCATCTTACATCATATATTTCCACAGAAAAATTAAGGAAATAGATTTTATAGTTGTCTGTGAGTTAAAAACAAATGAAAAACATCCAAGATTTTTGAGGAAGCATTTGGTGTTTTACACCATCATGCATGGCTGACATTAGGTGAAGTGTCATTCTTTATCTCAACATGCCTGTGCAGACAGAGCTTCTTGGACATTTGCTCTGTTTTAGAGGGTAAATTGCAACATAGCACTCTTCCTCAGATGGATTTTAACAATGGTTATAATCTCTCACTAGGGAAGACTATTCTTGCCTTCTCTTCCTATCAGGAACAAACCTTCACAGGACTGGAGAAAATGAGGATGCTTAGACACCAGTAAATGCTTGAAACAGGATGTCCAGCTGTGTTTTATTTTCATCACATTCCTTATCTTGTACTGTGGGCTCATTGAAAGAAAATAATTTCCATCTTAAACTCATCTCTTTCCAAGGCAAGTTTCCTGCTGTTTACTCGCCTCTTATGTTCTGGCTAAGAAGCTCCCTCTTCCTCCCCAGAGACCGCACCCCAACATCCCTGACTGTCCTTTAGAGGCAGTAGTCAACTACCCAACCCCAAAATTTTTGCAATTACCTTCTCTGAATATTGCCCAAGACAGAATAAAGGGATGTACTTGGAAGTCATAAAATGTGGAAAGTGGTAAGTAAAGTGAATTTGAAAAGGTCTGTGGGGGAAATTGTTCTATAGTAAGAAAGAGCACCCACATGCTATAAAGAAAATAAATTACTTCTTACCTTCAGAGACAGATGTTTCTTACCCTTGCACAACAGGACAAATTCATTAAGTTTTGATCTCTGTGTGAGGATCACCAAATTTTTAGAATCTGTTTTACACAGAGGAGAATATTGTAGTAATATGAGTATCACTTTACAAAATGAAACAGAGATGAATACAAAGAGAAAATACTAATTTATAGGCATAGGAATGGAAATAAATAAAATTACTTTTGATGCCATTCTCTTGTCTAAAGTGTTTAAGGCCTATGCCTCTGTGAGACTTTAAATTTGCCATATATATACTTTATTTCTCTACTTTTATAGCCAATGTATGAAATACCAGTTATACATTAATATATGTCATACGAACTACAAAGGCATATGCAGTAGTACATAACACATATGTGTAATAAACATTTATGGTATAGAGTTGACTATGTACATGTCACTATGAAAAATGTAAATTTTTTTCCCTTTTATTTTCTGTATGTTCCTAGATCAAAATCTTGCTACTATCATAATTATGAATGCATTGGAATAATTCCATTTGTGAGCTAATACTGTTTTATCAGCTGCAGGAAGTAAGAAAATATCAATAATATGGGACATTCTTCAGCCTGATAAACTGACAATGTTTGTTGCTGCTTTCTGGTACTTCAAGGCCTCAGCAAAATTAAACAGAGGTACCCTTTGCCAGCTGATACAGCACACAAGGGCATTACCTGGCAAAACCCATTACACTAATGACTACTCAGTTATGATATACCTATCTGACTGACAGGCAGACTTATTTCAAATAATACCATTTGTGCTTTTAGAAGTATCTCAAGTCTACCATTTAACACAAAAAATTATAAAAGAAAGTGGCAGTTGATCTATATGTTTACCACAGCAGCAATTGAACTCAAATTTAAAGATGTTAGATTTTTATGCATTAACAGCTGTAGTTAAGGACTTCGGGGTTTTTTTACATATTACCAAAGCCATTTTTTTGTCCTCTGAAGGATATTCAGAATTAGCAGAACATATTAATCCCACATGACTAATTTTCACTGCTCTTGGCCCTTATCTGATTTTAATTGCCTTAACTTTCCTTGACTGTAATGCTTTTGTATTATTCTTCCGAAGCAAATTTTCTGAGATAGCTATAGCATAAAAATAACATTAAAATCCTTGTTAAAAATTGAGAAAAACTCTCTTGACTAAACTGATGGTGCTTTACTCAGTTTACATGGGTATTCAGATAGATACAGTAGACTAGGTCTACAGTTATGTAATTTTTATTACTTTTTGTGACATCACCTTAGATTGCCTCAGCTGCAATTGTCCAGTTTCAGTTGGGTCATTTAAAGAGACACAACAGGCCAGAGAGGTTTCTTATCCAAATCAAGAGTGTTCTCATTTGGAGGTAAGAGTGACAACAAAAAAGGTATGCAGGAGGCCATCCAGTTGACCAGGGACATCTATCAACATGACTTATATCCTAACTATCCCTGGCTTTCTCCATCGATAGCTTTTATTGGCACTTGCTTACACATTGTTTAGTCTAAGTAAGTCCAAAGGAGCCCAGCTTTCTCAATCACCTCTGAAAGACATGACAAGTGGTCTATCACAGAGCCAGTGAATGGCAAGGAAAGTAAGGAAACTTTCCATGATTTCATTCGTGATGCTGCCCCTCTCTGATGGCTTATGAATGAATCACCTCATCTCTCTGGTCACTAAAACCTTACCAGTGTCTAAGGGGAAATTTTAAAATTCATGCAAAGAAAATGTCTTGAAATTAAATAAATTAAATAACTTCTTGCTTGGGATATCCCTAAAATGCAAAACTTGGGGATTTGGGAGGATATCAGTATTTTTATACTGTTCCCTAGAAATCCTCATGTGGTCCTTCTTCAAAGGAGTGCAGTTCTGGACCAGATGGATATTTGTTCTCATTGGTTACAGGAGCCCTCAATGGCTGGAATTAGTGTGCGTTTTTCTTACACTGTAATACTGAACTAATATATCTTCGATTTTTGCAATTTTTTCTTACGTGTACAATATGGAAGTTCCAAAAGTGTGCCTCCTCTTTCCTCATATTTACTTCTTTTTGGTTTTCCTGTCCTGCTAAAACAGGTCTTTGCTAGTTAAGGCTCATATGCCAGCAATAGAATACCCACACTTTTCTACAAAACAAATTGTATGTTCTAGTTTGCACACAATATATTTCCTTATATGCATTTGTGTTCAGTCCCAGCCACTACTCCTAATTTGAAAATTTTGTAACTTTGAAGATTCTTTATTATGGAACACAGAAAGGCTCTTTTATTTCTAAAGCTGTCCAGTAATGTGAGTTAAGTGAAAAATCTGGTACAGTATGTTACTTCCAATGTCAAGTCTATGTGTAAAATACTACTATCTTCATTTCCTACTCTCAAATGTATCTTCAAAACCAGAGCCTAACAAAGAGATGATACCTTTTATTCCCACAAGAGGCTTTTCAGTAGCTGCTGCTTCATTCCTTGTGAACACGCCTAACCACGCAATATCTAAAACAGAATGTATTTAACAAATATGTGGAATCAGAGAGCTACATTCCTCAAATTTAAAAATAATACAAATCATTTAAAGAATTGTTTTGAAACATAGTCTGAGAAGGAGTGTATAATAGCAACAGACATCAGATTTCTTTTTTTCAAGGTTTCTGAATTCATTTAACCCTGGAAAGCTGTACAGTTAGACTTGTGAACAGGTACTATGAAGTCTGAATGCTGAGTATTGATTGCTTACAGAGAAGAGGATCATAGAATAATTTAGGTTGGAAAAGATCCTTATGATTATTGAATCTAGCCACTAATCTGACACTGCCAAGTACACCACGTTCCTAATCACCACATCCACACACCTAAATCCCTAAAGGGGTGGCAACTCAACCACTTCCCTGGGCAGCCTGTTCCGGAGTTTGGCAGCACTTTCAGTAGAGAAATTTTTCTTAATATCTAATCTAAAGTCCCCCCGGCACAACCTGAGGCCCTTTCCCATCATCCTGTCCCTTGTTACCTGGGAGAAGAGCCCAAGCCCCACCTGGCTACACTCTCCTTTCAGGCAGCTGTAGAGAGTGATAAGATTCCCCTGAGCCTCCTCTTCTCCAGGCTAAACAACCCCAGCTCCCTCAGCTGCTTCTCCTCAGCTCTGTTCCAGAACCTTCACCAGCCTTGTTACTCTTCTCTGGATATTCTCCAGCACTTCAATGTCCTTCCTGGAGTGAGGGGCCCTGGGCTGGACACATTACACTTAAAAGTACATTTTAAAATGTCCTGCGTACTATATGTACAGTTGGCAAGTTTTTGGTACATTAAGAACACTACCTTCACGGGATTGTGAATCCTTGGTAGATATTTCATGATGACCATCTTCATCTATGTCAAAATGCACAGTTTTTGAGTCTTCAGTTAGGATATAACATTTCACTGTTTCTCGCAGGCTAAACTCTAGTATAAAATGAGTTGCAATTAATTTTACTGTCAACAGAAAAATGGCAACATTTCATTAGAAAAAGATAAGTGTGTTTTTTTAAACAACCTTTACTTGATAATTTATGTATATTTGAACTATGAGCAGTATAGCCAACATATACAAGAAGTTACACAGTGGGCTTAAGCAGCTGTCAGTGTTAAGAAGGAAAATAAATATTTCTTTGCTTAAAAGGTGTACTAGTTTTAAAGCAAACTAGTGAGGGACTTCAAGTCAGAAATACAATTTAATAAGAAAGAAATAAAATAAATATAATAGTACAAAAAAACCCCCACAACCCACTGACAGAGTCAGAGTACAAACCTGACCCCCTGACAGTCAGGGGGTTAGCAGCAGTGCAATTTAAATGGTGGCTGCAGTCCTCCTGAAGTGATGGTTCCGCTGAAGCAGTGGCTCTGTAGAGAAGGTCTCGTCTTCCTCTGAAGGTCCAGTGGCGATGTAGAAGGGTCTGGTCTCCCTCTGAGAATCCAGTGGAAAGGCTGCCTGTGGTGTTCAAAATCTCCCCTTATATCCAGGCTGGAAGGCTTGGTTCCTCCCTCTGGGCAGAGCATCTCACAATGGGTGATATAGTCTTATCAGTCATGCGGTGATGGCCCATTAACAGGAGATAGTATAGGAGAGATAAAGGACTCTGGTGTCAACAGCTGGCCCATTAACAGGAGATAGTATAGGAGAGATAAAGGACTCTGCCCCACCTGGTGTCAACAGCTGGCCCATTAACAGAAGATAGCCTCATGAGCTTATCAGGGATGAGTCATGAGGGAGGTGGGGAACACTGTCCCATCAGTTTTAACAGTTTATGAAGATGGTGACAGAATACAGACTTTTGGGTACATTTTACATTGCAACCCAGGACAGAAGGTTATGCCAGTGAGCAGAAAAGATGTATCTCAAACTTTCAGAGAGATACCATGTGAAAAATTGAGTTTGACAAAATAGCTTCCAAACCAAGAGCCTGAGAGTAGCATAAAAAAGAGGGATGGTGGACAATGTGCAGAAGCTGTGTTGAAAAAGACTAAAGACTAACGGGGACTGTAGGGTCTGACAAGCCTCTGTCTTGGCAGGAAGCCCTTGTTTAGATAAAGGGAACTGCAACATCTCCAGACGGGGTCTGACAGGCCCCTGCCCTGGCAGGGAGGCCTGGAGATAAAGAGGTAGCACTATCTCCCTCCAGGCCCCTCTTGGGGAAACAAAGAGCCTTTTTAGTTAGAAAAGATAGATCCAAGATCCTCTAGGAAACTGTATGTAAAATACCCTAATACCCATTGGTTTCTTACCCTTGTACGCCCACCTCTGTAACCCCATAAAAGAGACCCCTCTGCCCCGAGTCGGGGGAGGATTCGTCTCTGGTCACCCCTTCGTGGAAGATGCAAGAATAAAGCTCCTTCTGCGGAACCACCAGAGAGTCCTCTCCTCTCTCTCTCCGGGCCTGGCCAAAGGGGGGTTCTGCCTCGCAGAGCCGAGCTGAAATCACTGCACTAAGAGCTGATGGCTGCTGAGCCAGGCATCCTCTGCAGGCAGCCCCGGCCGACGGCTGAGAGAAGCCATGACCCCCTGGGAGACGGTTCCTCATGGGATCACCTCTCTGGGTCCGCTACGGCTTCTTGGGTCTGAGCCTCTGACCCCATCCAGCACGGGCCGGGGAAACCCCTCGCCCAGCTTAACAACTTTATCTGGCACCCAGCTTAACAACTTTAGGGGACAGGATGAGGTTGAACATGGGAGAGTGGGTCCACATCTGCAGTTGGCTGATGAATGAGTAGACTTAGAGTAGCCAATGGAGCTCTGTGAGAAGCCTGAGTCAAAGCAAGGTTGTTCACAGAATTCTTGGAATGGAAAGATGTGAAAAACAAAGTTATAAGATTCATTATGAAGAAAAGAAGAGGTAAAGTAGGGAATGTTTCTCTGTGGCATACTCTTTATAGACTAGTTTCCTGTATTTCATGGGTAAGTACTTATCTGTTTCCCAATTATGCATTTTGAAATTTGGATCTGGGTATAAACAGGACTTTTAGGTTAGAGTGCATATGGCTACCTACAACAGCAGCATTTATCTGGGGGATCAGACATCTCTTACTGAAAATAAAACAAAAAACCCCAGGTCTTTCTGGCTAAAAGCTGCCAAGAGGGAGATTGCTCCCTTTCACTCCTGAACATAACTGTGCTGTTCTGGATGTCTGAAAGATATATGTCCAGACACTTTGATGTCAGATACCTACAGAATAACACTATAAGGCACAATTCTGATTAAGTTCAGCTGAACATTGTTTTACTGGAAGAGGTTTGATACATTCAAATGCAGTTAAGACATTTCTAAGCTCACACAGAGCTTCAGGATATGTTCTAAGATAAAAAATCCTGTCTTTGCCAGAATAATTAGGCAAGCAAAACAACAGGATACATAGAATGCATCAGCAGTGGCATAATGTTTTAAGAATGTTTGACTTCACCAAAAACTTTGTTACTTATTTTTTAATGAGATTCCTCCCCTGGAACATCTGTATTTAAGCAAATATTTTGAAAAAATTGCATTATTTCCACGAAGTTTTCTTTCCAGCCGATTTAGGCTGAGCAGAAACTCTGCACATGCAATCAAAGAGAAGGATGATGCACATTCTGCATGCCTGAGTCACATCTTCCAGAAGTGGATTGTCTCGCAATTTCTATGTTGGACCTTTGATTACATGCCTAGCTAAGTTATGGCTGGACAAAGCTTTTCTTTTCAAAGGCAACTGGTGATCAGGCTTCCAGAAAAAAAGATGGGTTGTTCTAAAATGCAACAGAACAACAACTACAATAATCAATAGAGCAAACCCTTTTAAAATTTTATATTGTAGTAGTTATAGTGTAAGAATTCTACTTATAACTAGAATTATAAGAACTAATGCAGTGCCCAAACTAAAATTGTTGGCAGGTCTGTTTATGTCATTCACTCTTTCACAGGGAGGTACATTTGTACACAAGGAACTATTGGTCTGAACATGGTGGTGCGAAAAAATCTAATGTCAGTACTTAAAGGAGTATTTCTGTTCTGGTTATTTTAAAGGCAGCTTTTGAAGTTTTGTTTTCACCAATTTTTTTTTTTTTTTGACAGCATTATAGAAAAACTGTTCCACATGCTTAATTTCATTGAATTTTACCTTGGATTGGAATATTCTCTTCAAGATTACAGACATACCTGCCACTCAGGTAAGAGTTACCTGGCTTTCCAGTAGTTGTTCTCTTATTTGTAAGCAGTAATTGCTTCTCCACAGACTGGCTTCCACGGAGAGGCCTTTGATATGGCTTTTCACGGCCTGAGCGGAGCAGCATTGCAGAGGCACTCAGGAAATACTGATGATGATGACTTCAGCTGACTTCCTTTTCCAGTCCTAACGTAGGAGTCAGAATTTGTCACAGAACTTTGTGTTTCCATTGAGAAACAAGTTTTCAAATATAATTGATAAATGACAGTTAATGGAAGCAGATAAACCCAATAAATGTTTGACTGCTTGCATGACCCAAGACCTTGTCTTGTAAAGTAAGAACAGTGTGTTTCCACTGGTGGTAAATCAGTTAACTGTTCTAAACTTCCACTAAGATGCGCGCTAACATGGATAACACGTGTTTTGAAAGACTTCCCCTTGGATAAGACATAAGCAGTGTTTGTGACTTCAATTTCTTTATGTTTGTCAATCATAGGAAGCTAGCTACATTTTGCTAACTGAATTGAAAAATCACATTCATTTTGTGAATTCAGTCTAACATAATTGTCAAAGTATTCATAAGTGATTGAAAATGATGTTAACTTTAAAAAAGCATAATCTGACTCTCAGAGATATATGCAGGTATATAGCAAGCTTAAACCAAGGTTCAGCAAATCTTGCCTCAGAAATCAGGACTGGAATTTGGAAATTTGAGGAATATATTACAATTATTAAGGGATATCAGTAAGGTTAGATGTCTGAAGGAGAGGTTGATGTCTGAAAATATGAACCACTTTGATGGTGAAACCACACAGGCAGCTACCAAGATATCCTGAAGTTGGAAGTTAAATCACTGCATTGCAGAAAAGCGAAGGACCTTACTCCTGTTTGAAGAAAGGGAAGCTGAAGTTCTGAAGTCTACCTGCTCTCCTGAAGTCCCCTGTTTATGACAAGTCTTTATGGCAAGTGTGGACCAAAGAAAACAATGATCTTCAATTCCGTCTAGTATCCTGGTGAATGAACCAAGTGAGGGTGGGTACAATTTTAGCCCCATGCGGCTTTGCATGGACTAACTAAATATCTGTTAGGCCAGAGAAATCTTGGCTCTGACACAAGTGTAATGGCTTGTAAATTCACCCAAGGAAGGGTAGGGCAGTTCTGTTTTCTGATTTGGTTTACTTCGCCGATGCAAAACTTCATATTAAATTTTTTCATGAAATTAAAGACTTTTGTCCCTGTCATTTCTCTTGTTACTAGACTAAAAGGGATAACTAAGGCTCTTGTTCACTTTCTTCAACTCTAGTTATAACAACATTCATTTAGATCACTGAAAAGTGAAACACTTAATATATGGGATTGCTCTTCCTAGTAAACAGGTCTTGTATTTTGAGTATCTGATAACTTGTAGTCCGAGGTAGAAAGAAAAGGCTGGGTCTTCCTCATCTTGGTGAAACTGCTTTTTCACTGAGCATTCTAAACAAAAGAAGACATTTTTTGTGCTTTTTCACTAGGCCCTAACTGGAGCCTGGTTTCTGGAAACTTCTGTCTGAATCGGGCCCTGTGGTGTGTTTGGACAGCAATACCACCTCATCAGTCTTGAGAGGTAAGTCTGTACGTGTTCCTTAACAAAACATTCAGACTTTGCTAGGTCTATGAGGCTCAAAACCAGACAATCATTTACTCAAGATTCCTACTGAAAACAAGTGTAATGCTAGTTCGGCTGCTCAGAAGTTCTGAAGATCCCAATTCCTGATTTTTATCTATGTTCAGAGCCTTGCACTTGCATTACTTGCACTCACAACTGTAAGAAAAGGAGAATGTTCACAAGTCAAGACTGAAGGATTCCTGAAGAGGGCAGAACAGCTCAAAGATATTTTCAGAAATATATTTAGGCAGTGGAGAAATTGTTAAGAAACTTTCTATGATGGATGATGGACAGGTAGCCTTGATGGTCTGAAGGACTGTGCTGAAGTTTAATTATTTTGTCTTGTTTAAACAAGTCAAAAACAAAAAGTCTATGGCAGAACTTCACTTCTGCTGGCTCTCCAGAACAATAAAAGCTCCCTTCAATAAATAACAGAAGCTTTCACACCTTGAAATGCCTCATATATTTCTTAAGAGTGAGTGACATACAAATACCCTCATTTCAATAGACCTTTCCTGTCATGACATGTTCTTATATAGATGTCAACCATGCCCACATTTTTAATTCTTTGTGATAGTTTTTTTATGCTGTGCTTATCGCCCTATGTTGATTTCTGTATCTTAATATCTTTCATACCTATTTCTTCAGTTATTTTCTCTCTTCTGTAAAGTATACATTGAAGAGGACTACGAAGATCTGGATATTGTTCTTGGCTGCAGATGTGTCAAACACTGTTTTGGAAACTTGGTTCTGATTAGTTTCATTTTGCATCTAAGCTAAGAACAAGGGAATTAAATCTCTTTAAACTGCTGAAATCAGATACCAGTGAGTATGTTTATGACCAATGACAACAAGATCACACTAAAAGCAGAATAAATTTGCAATCTTTTAGTACTACATAAATTATATGAATTCCTTGATATGAAGACAGCAAAGAAAATCTGCTATATACCTTCTCTTGCCCCCTTAGTGATGTTGTTTGTTCATAGCCATCACTCTCATTTAACCCGAAGACACATGTGATCATAAAACTAAATTATATCAAATTCAATACATGAAAACAACATCTAAAATTTTGTATTTCATTCATATGGTTGTATGAAATATTATCTCATATTGTATTGATAAATTCATAACAAGATATGTCTAAGACCCTTACAGGGTCAGAACTGTTTTTGTTGAGTGTATTGAGTTGCAACTGTTACTCCTGCTAGCAAAGATAGTAAGAAACTCTTCCAAGTTCGTTCCAATTTAACAGTGGATTAAAAAGAATTTTAAGCATCCTACAGCTAATAAAAAATTAGTCTCTCTCAAATAGGATTTTACAAAATCTGTCATATAAACTAGGCACAGGAATATACAAAAATGCACATAAACTAGATTAAGAGAATTTTTAAGACAACTTTAGAGACAACTGAAAAAATCACAATTTCAGAGAATCTCAACAAACATTCTGGTAATATTATCTTAAATTATTTAACCCTACTGTAATCTTCCACTCTTGCTTACCTTAGTTTGTGTGTTTTTGTCTCCTCTGGGATACTCTTACTGAACAGAATGCTAGAAGCAGCTCTGTTACAGCCAATTTATTGCCTGAACAGAGGGCAGGAAGCCAAACCTCTGAATAAAACAAAAGTCTGACGTGGACTTAATCTCCTAGATCTCCACATACTTTTGTTTATATCAACATTCTAATGATTCTAACTGCTCCTGGAATTACAGGAGTATTGGAAATTGCAGGAACAAACTTTTAAATGTCTGTTTCTATAAGATGCCACAGAAGATTTTCTGCCTAGAACTGCATGTGAATTTTTAGCCACTAGTTCTGTGTGCACTGTTCCTATATTTTATGTCACTAATATTGTTCTTGTTTTCTGTCATTCTTCCAAGGCTGAGTCATGAGCAGATACTGGGTTTGTAGCGATATAGACATATTAAAAGTAGGAGTGTAGCCTCTGTTTCAGGGAGCTCATGAGAAAGGTGTTTATCAATAGTTAACTAATGTAAGCAGAGTTAACTATTAAGAGACAGCAAATGTTAATTACAAAATCTAAGGAGCAGGATTTACCTTAATCTTGTCAAGAGTCACAACAATTTACTTGAGATCAACACAGAAACTGCTGAATCATTCCACAAACGACTGTGCATGCTCTGGAAAGAAAGGCAAAAAGTGCATTGTGATGAAGACTACTGATCTTCACCAGAAAGACCCCCGAGGAAGAAGAGGAGCCTTCCTCAGTGTGGCCACCAGGACACACCACGCATATGTGACACATATGCTAGTGGTATTAATGACTTCCAAGAACTGATTTGTAGAACCACTCCTATCCCAAGGAATGGGATGAATATTCATTAATTTTCTCCCTAATAATGTGTTGTAGGAAGTGCCAGTGTGTGTTTGGAGGATGCCCCACACCTGGCGCGCCGAATAAAGCAAATACTTCTCTGACTCTGTCTCTGACGTGTCTCTTGGCCTGGTTTGGGGCAATTCACTCAAAACAAACTTACTGCTAAAATATTTACCCAGCTATCAAATGGGGTTTTCAGGCATTGCACCAATGGGAATACTTGGACTGCTTGTGATGTGAGTGAACTGGCTAAAGCACATGTGACACATTTCTCTGCCCATGAAGCCCAGGTAATATGTAGGTTTTTATTATCAATTTAGTATGTTCAGTTGGCTTTATCTATCTACATATTTACATTTCTAAACCTGGCATTTTTATAGGAGTGAATAACACTTTTATTTACCTCACTGAAATGATGGAAATCCTCTAAAAACAATGATACTGAGGAGTTTTTTTGCCAAAGTTTTCTTAAAATCAGGAGCTACTGCTTTTATGTAGAGTTTGTTCTCAATGTAAACAAAGTTCTATATTTTAGCTGTGTTTGGTTTAGGAAAGTCTTTTTAAATTTTTTTAAGCCCTCACTAGACACTGGTAGTGTATCAGGTCAGCAGAACGATTTTATTAAAATATATATTTAATGAAAATGCAATGCAAAACTTTGAAATCTCAAGTCCTTGTCTATTACCAAAACAGTCTGAAAAATGTGGGAAAGTTTCTAAATGGCATGATGTTAACTTGTCCTTTTGATACACAATTGTCCTAATGTCATGTGGGATAGATGTAAGTTTCATAGTGGTAGATGGTATAATGCTGTGGTTTGGATTTAGGATGAGAATGATGTTGATAACAGACTGATGGGTGAAGTGTTAAGCATTAAGACGAGGACTTTTCTGTTTCTCACACCACATCACCAGTGAGGAGGCTGGGAGGCACAAGTAGCTGGGAAGAGATAGATGATATAACTGACCCCGACTGACTGAAGGGATATTCCATACAACATGGTGTAAAGTTCAGTAATATCAGCTAGGGATAATAAAGATGGCTGGGGGCTACTGCTTGGGAACTGGATGAGCATCAGCCAGCAGGTGGCTAGCAGCTGCATTGCTCATTTTTTTTTGTATATTCCAATCTTTTTATGTTAGTTATTTTTGTTTCCCCACCTGTTTCTGGCCTATTAAGCTGTCTTTATCTCAATGGGTGAATTTTATGGTTTTTTCCTTCCAATTCTCTTCCCCATCCTGGGGTGGTGATAAGGGACTGAGCAAGTGGTTTGTGTGGTGTTTAGCTGCCTGCTGGGTAAAACCACAGCAGTCCCATTTGGCACCCAACCCTTGGGGTGTGAAGGCTTAAGATAACCGCAGTTGTGACATGTTAAAACAAATTTGTTATAAGCAATTAGTTGTGTTGGTTTAATAGTCACTGGTGAAAATGTTGATTTATTTGATCTCAGCCTTGTCATGCGTTCTCAGAGTTGCATGTAACTTCTTACTTGCTGCGTGCAATCCCTGTTGTGTCATTTCTCAGCTCTGCGTTAAGATTATGATGTTGGTACTTTGTAACATGGGTTTTTCATATGATAAAATGCCTGTTGGCAGGACTGAGGCAGTGTGTGCACTTGGCATCACCACTGTGCCCACACAGCAGGAGCTACCTGTTGGGAATGACCCTTAACTACACCTCCAAAAGCCCATCCATGGGAATGACACCCTCTGCCATTATTCCCTTCTCCTCCAGGTGAGTTACAAGAAGCTCTTGGGAAGTAATCCCAAGGTATCCAAATCAGCACCTCTGCATTGCTATGACACATGAATGTGTCTGAGGCCTTGCGTAAGGTTAGATAACTAGGTAAGAACATCACCCAGGGATCTGCCCCAAGGCTGGATAGTTATGACTGGCAGGGAGTGTGGCACAGGATGGGCAAGTGCCTAGGACAGTGGGCACCTCCAGTGTTTTGGAACTTCACCTCTGAACAAGTGCAGAAAAATTTATTAAAATATTTGGCAAAGAAGAAACGTCACCAGATAATTCCAGAGAGACACAAATCACTGCAAGGTGCTAGGGCTGGGCCTGGGCCTGAGTTCAACAGAGCTCAATGCCTATGGCAGGGAGGGAAGGTCTCTGGGACTGAGAGCAAAGTGGCAGATACCATGGCTGAACCAGAGCACTAACACGTGCCAGTATTATCTGCCCCTGTATGCAAGGAGAAATACTGGAAGCAGAAGTCAACTCATTTGATAAGGGATGAAGGACCTGCTTCTAAGAGGGACTGGGAAGATGACTACTCCAAAACAGGGCTATCACAAGAGAAGGAGGTAGTTCAGTGGGCCTATGACACCTTGGGCCATCGAGGAAGAGATGCAACATACAAATGGGTCTGTGCATGAGGCATGGACTTATCATGGACACTGACCAATACCATGCACCATCTCTTCAGCCCTGAAGGTCTCCTATGACAGATGAAGCCCAAAGTCATGGCCTAAATTTACTCAACGGACATTTTAGAGGGATGACCCACAGACTAAGGGAATTATACCTATGTGTATGTATCAAAAGACAGGAAAGGATGCACTGGGAAGAGTGGAACTTGGGCATGACAAATGATACAGAGAATAAAGGGTGAATATTGTTCTGGTTTTATCTGGGACAGAATTATTTTTTGCCCTAGCTAGTATAGTACTGTGTTACAGATCTGAGATAAAAATAATGTTGATAACACACTGATATTTTAGATATTACTAAGCGGTATTTACACTAAGTCATGTAATTTTCAGGTCCTCACACTGCCACACCAATGAGAAACATGGGGCACCAGAAGCTGGAGGAGACACAGGGAGACGGTGGTGGTGGAAAGTGAGCCCACAGCTGTTCAGCTGCCTTCCAGATTAAACCACAACAAGGACAAATGCAATGAAAAACATATCACGTGGCAAAAGCATTTTAATTTATTTTAATACAGTTGTTCAGAGACTATACTGAGTCAAGATTTGGTGCTGCTGCTGTCGCTGCTGCTGCATTTTTTGGTAAGGATACAGGTTGTAAAAGGTAGACTGCATACCACATGAACCACACTTGCAGCCTGCACATGTACCTGGGCCAGGAGGTAAAATTCCATGTTTAAGTGTGTCATCCCTACAACCACAGCACAGAACAATTTCTTATTTTAAATGAGCAAATGTAGGGACATTATAATGTGCTGCTTCAGCACTACTCTTGAAGAGCTAAATACTAACATACACCATCAGCAACCACACACACACAAAGCCTAATTGTAACTGATACAGTCTGGGGGGATTAAGCCATAGAAATATCAAGGATGTGCCTACATTGCAGCTGGTCTTTGACCTTAACCTTTACAGTTTATTTTAAACTTTATTGTTTTATTGGTCCCATCAGCAATAACAGCAACAAGAGCAGAAAAATCCAAAGACAGCTTTGTGCAGACCCTGATAAAAAGTATCAAGTTACCATATTGGAAGTGAAACAGAGGACACTCATCTGGGCAACCTTGCATACTTCTCTTCTAGATTGGCCACTGGGAAGCATTTTCCCTTCTCTGTCTTTTTCCAACACTGCCTGCCCCACCCCTACTCCCTGGCACCTATGTCTCCTTTCTCAATCTCATTCTTTCTTTGTTTCGTTCTTTTGTTCTGTCTTTCGTTCCTCCTTTTTCCCCCAAGCTTCACCATTATTTATTTCCTCAGTCATGGACCCCCCTTAATAACTGTATCCCTACAGTTGTAACATTATGTTCACTCCATTGCTGGACAGGTTTTCAAAATTCTCTTCTAATTCAAATCAATATGTAATATTTAATTATCTTGACAACCAACGGCTTCTAGAAAACAGTGATAGAGAGAAAAAAATCAATGAAATTGCTAAAAAATATTTTGTGTGTAACTTTATTGGCATGGAAAGTAACTGCCTACAACTGGTTTGTTTTAATGGTTTTAGATATTCATCTGCAAAAAGTACATATTTGCAGAAAAGAGAAGAAGGGAAAGTTTCCTGGTACCACATGCTACTACATGAAGAATTTTGAGCATACAGTAAATACTAGCCATTTTATCAGCTGTCTAATCTGCAAACAATTTACAGGAAACCTAACTCAAAGTCTCTCAAGCTGGAACAAAACTGAAATATAGCCAATGAACAGCACCAGACAAAAAGATTAGATGTTTGTAATTCAGACTCTAGTGTACAGTCAGATTTACGCTGGGGAAAAGGTTGATTACAAGTAGTAATACTGAGAAGAAATCCTATTCTAAATATTCTCAGTGAAAGCAATTGAAAATATTAAAATAGATTGTGCAAGGCAGGGTTTTCAGATTTTGGAGATGTCAGCTCAAAAAAACTTGCTCTAGATTTGAATACAGGATTTCTATTCTAAAGAATGTATATTAACTTTTGTATAAGAAGTTATTTTCTTCACACTGAGGTCTTTCTCCCCTAAAGGCATAAAAATACCAAACTGAATATATTTAGTAGTTGTATATTTTCTAACTGACAGAAACTAATATGGTAATCCATCAATGCATTTTTTTCTTGGAAACTGTTGGGTTTTTTTAATATTCTAAGAACATTATAGCATGAGCACTTAACTTCCAACTTAATCGTGCTTCACATCCTGTTAACATGGCACGTCAAAGAAATATATAGGACTAAATGGAGCCTACTGTAGCCTATCTATTGCTCCCAGTACTTCCATACTCTGATTAAATAATTCTATGTGTAGTGAAGACCTCTATTACTCAAAAGAGTGGGAACTTATTTAAACTGTCATGTGTTTCTGTTTACAACAGAAGACTTATGACATAGTAAAGTCTATGCTAACTGCCGCTGAAAAATCTACAATTTTTTTGAAGTTTGTTCTTAAAAATGTACACATAAAAGTGAAAAATGGCATGTATAAATGAAAATTATTTCTGCTTCAGTGCTAAATTACTATTTTTTAACATTTCTCAAAGTCTAGAATTCTTACATCAAATATTTCTGTAAATGTTTTCTACTCATGATGGGTTATATTATTTTTGGTGTTTCTTGGAATAAGAGAAGGATGATGCCTCTTGAAATTGAGATCACAAAAGATGTCTTCCCTTCACTTGCTAGGAGATACACAGGACCACAGAAGTCATTCAGCAAAGGGGGTCCACTGGATAGTAATATATTGAAGTCATAGGAGGAGTGGGGGAGGTCACTTGTTCTGCTCAGCCTGGAGGAGACTGAGGACAGACCACACTGCAGTTACAGCTTCCTCGTGAGGGGAAGAGCAGGGGCAGGCACTGATCTCTTCTCTGTGACAGGACCAGTTACAGGACCCCAGCGAATGCCTTGAAATCAGGGGAGGCTTAGGTTGGGTATCAGGAAAAGGTTCCTCACCCAGAGGGTGGCTGGGCTCTGGAACAGGCTCCCCAGGGAAGTGGTCACAGCATCAGCCCGAGAGAGCTCACGAAGCATTTGGACAATGCTCTCAGGCACATGGTGTGACTCTTGGCATGACTTGAGCAGCCAGGAGTTGGATTCGATCCTCGTGGGTCCCTTCCAATGCAGGATATTCTGTGTTGTTAACACCCTGTGGTGCTATAAGCCATGTACTTTAACTGCAAATAGAGGAAAATACAGAGGCTGTCAGCGTATCTTCTTGGACTACAGTAGTTTGGGTTTTTTTGCATGCAAAATTTTTGTGGAGCCTCCATTCTTGAACGTACTCAAAACCCAACTGAACAAGGCCCCAAACAAACAGTTTGCTTCTCCTGCTTCGAGCATGGAGACACGGAGGCAACAGAAACACAGAGGTCTGTTTCAACCTCAACTATACTGTGATTCTGTGAAATATTTTTTTTTCTGATATGTGAGTCATAGCTCCTGTTAATACTGAATATGTAAAATGAAACTCCATTGTCACAGGTTTTCCAAAATGTTTGCTTCTGCTTCAGCAGCTTCACCCCGGTTACATTGAGATGGGAGTATTATCTCTAATTTAAGGCAGGAACAGCACATGGCATTTATTCAACAGTGCACTCGTGTGGCAAACTAAGGAAGTACATAGATAAAGGATCACAGGATTCCTTGAATACAACGTATTTTTCTTATTACAGAAGAAAATACAAAAAAGTTCTTGTAGATTGATACAGCGATGTTTCCCAGTAAAATCCTTTCTTTAAATTTTTTTTAACCCACTTTGATTGCATACCTGGAAAAAATGCCTTTATTCATATATTTTGGTGATACAAGTCAGAGCTCCCAATAAAGGATATCATCTTGTTTCGTCACATGTGGCCCCTTCTTCACTGAAATTTAATTTCAGAGTGTGAACTCGATATCTTCATTTCTTTAATCACCATAAAAGTTCAATTTTTGGCAGGAGATCTGAATATAGTTGAGATGTTATCACACCAAAATCTCTGAACATCACATTTTGTGGCTACTCAGCCTATGAATTGTATGCAGAATTATGACTACAAGTTCTCATATTCGCAAAGCAAGGCCACATATTTAGCAAGAAGCAAAAACTCTTATTAGGCTACCAGTACTGTTGCAGAAAGGATAAATGAACCAGGAAGTGAGTGTTGCAGACCAGACATCCAAAAGGCACAAAACTTCTGAAAGAGCTGCCTAATGTACTTTTATTAGTTTATACTAGAAATTCCCACTGTAACTTGAACAGTTGCGTTCTCCAATTATGTTTTTCCTACAGTTTAATTTGATTTAATCTCCACACACATTGCTGGAATTCCCTCTAATGATGACCCTCCACCTTCAGCTTGGAGGGGGACTTTGACAAGAACACTATTCCTGACATCAGTTATTAAAGAAAACACAACATAGCATTCTCTCTGTTTTGCAGCAGGACATACTGGTTGTTATGGTCCCAGTACAAGAAAGACAACCAAACTCTGCACAGTATGACTTCAAATGGAATTTTTTTAGAGTTAACACCATAAGTTAAGAGAGAAATGTTATCCTACAGCATTTTAGATCCCACAAACCATGAGCAATGTAGTATCAAATGAGGGTCTGTAATGAGGGTGCATTGTAAAGCCCCTGTCTGTGGAAGGGCTATCCCATTGTGGTCATTCAGGCTATATGAAGATTTCCTTAAAAGAGAACAACTTCATTCATCATTTCTGGTTGCACAAGAACTGCTTGCTGCAGTTTTAGGTAACGGCAAGGTCACAGACATGCCAGTACAGTGTGAGAGCTGCCCATAGCTGCTCTAACAATGTGCTGCCTGAATTTATCCTCTGGCCATGGGACACACACAACTCAACAGAGACCTAAAGGCCACCCTGCATGTGGCTACTACACTTGGGTTGACTATTGCACGGATCACTACAGTCTCAATGTCCAGTAGTCCTTCCAAGAACGTTCACCTTCCTGCAGTGTGGAGGCATTTATTCCCATTAAGAGAACTCCATTGCTAGCAAGATCTCTGAGTGATCTCTGAAGAACAAGAATGCTCCTACAGAAGTAGAGGTGGTTTTATTTCATGCTTCCTTACATTCCTTCTTTCTCTCTCTCAGCAGGGTGCCCTCAGCTTTTCGTATAGGTAGGAATGTGAAAAGGCTAAAACCAAAACCACAAACACAGGTGTGTCTCCAAGTGCTTTGCAGTGCTGTGGAGATAACAACTACTGTGGAGTTCCTTGGCGCCCGGGAAATGTCCCTTAGGATCCCAGACAGCGGTGAGCAGGACTGGAAGGGGAGTGAGGGCAAATGTGAAAGGACTACAAGTGCACCCCAGGCCAGGTGAACAGCCTCCCATCAAAAGGCACCAACTCCTAAGGCAAGTCAGGCAGAACCGAGTGCTTTTGTGAGCTGATACCCCGTTTCGACCGCTGAACACTTGTACTGGCACACTTCTGACATGAGACGACAGACCCATTACCTGTCCGAAATCTTCCAGCCGCAGCAGAGCTCAGCGCACCGCCGGCGCTGCCCCCGCGCCCCCGGCCCGTGAGGGGCTCGCTGCCCCGCCCCGCCGCGGGACATCGCCCCGCCCGCGCCGGCTCGAGCTGGGCGCTCTCTGGTGACGTCACGCCCACCCTGGCGCCCGACGCCATCGCAGGTGCGCCGCCACTGACCGGGAAGGCGCATGCGCGCTTGGGTGAGCGGGGCCGCATCCCTTCCGGGCCGGGGGGGGGGGGGCGCCCCCTCCCTCCCCTCCGCCCGCGCT
>JACBWW010000008.1:9251896-9337723 GCA_020086605.1 Lanius collurio
CGCCGGTGCCTCTGGCGGCGGGGGGGGAAGAAGGGGGCGGGCCCTGAGGGCGAGGGCGCGGTCCCTGGGCGGGCGGGGCCGCGCGCGAGCCCGGTCGGTGCCTCCCCCACGGCGGCCGCGTCCCGCCCCCCGGGTCGGCGGGGCACTGAGCGCTGTCTGTCTGCGCAGGTGAGCCCGGTGCGGATGCGGCGGCCGGGCGAGGCGCAGCGCCGCGGTTCCCGACAGGTGCCGGAGAGCGGGCCCGGGGCGGGAGACATGGACTCTGGCGGAGACCTCCCGGCGGATCGGCCCTCGGCCCTTCGGAGCGGGGTGGAGAAGCCCGCGAAGGAGGCAGATGGTGAGGGAGGGAAGACTGCCTGGCTGCAGAGCCTGAATCCCGAGCTGCAGCAGGGGTACCGCATCCTGCGCGAGTTCCTACTGGAGAAGTACCGGCCTCTGACGGCGCCGTTCCTGAAGCCCCTCGCGGATCAGGCATTTTTCGGAGAAGAAGGCGCTGGATCCCTCTCGGGCCGTAAGAGCAGCCAGTCCTTACAGCAGTTGCCATCTGGAATGTGGCTTTTGAAAATGGAAGAGAAATTTTCCAGTGGGCAGTACACAGGAATAGCAGATTTCGTGTGTGATTTCCGGCTCATGCTGGAGACTTGCTACCGGCTGCACGGTGTGGATCACTGGCTCTCCAAACAGGCCCAGAAGCTGGAGATGATGCTGGAACAGAAGTTGGCGCTGCTATCCCGGTAGGTGCAGAAAACTGTAGGGTCCGTGCCACGTGTTGTTTGCATAAGGTAGAAGGGGAGGGTGTGTTTCTTTACGTAAAAAGTTTCGTTAAAAGAAAATAGGCATCAAACAAAACCTCACAACAGAAAGAACACTGAAACTTTCAATACTTTCATGCAGACGAAAGTTTCCTACTGAGAACTATTCAAATCTTAATTCAAAACGCTTTGGAAATTCCAATCCTCAAAATACCAAATAGAGCACAGCATTTCCTAACTAAGATTTTCCTTCTGAAAATAGTCGTTTGTGAACATGAGGGACACTTGTTTACGCAAGATGTCAATGCTTCTTTCTTTATTTTATTCTGTCGTGAAACTGCCTAAACTCTGCGTGAACATTTGGTTATTTTTACAATCTTTGAAATTTTTACCACCCTTAAAATACATAGGAATAAAATATTAAGCCGAAGTTACTTGCCTTGAAGTGGTGTATTTTTTGATAATCATAAAATGAGAGAGTATGCTTGGCATACTATAGTCTTAAATGGCAAAATGGAAATCGCGGTAAGCTGAAATGCTAGTCCCTGCCGGGAACTTTGTTATCAGCCAAAGCAGCTAAAACATAGAAAGCCCTCGCGCTTATAGCAGAAAGCCTAGTTTAAATCACAGCTGAAGTACATGCTTTCTCATGAGCTTATCACAAGGCATAGTTTAGTCATAATCAGAAAACCGTGGTGACTTCTTACAGTGAAAAGCCCTCGTCTTCTGAATGACATAGTATTCTGTGTGTAGAAACCAAGAGGTGTTTCTGGTGAAGGATGAAGGTGAAGAAGGAACAGTATTAGAAAATGCATAAAGCTGTGCGTGTCCATCAGCTTTAATTTTGCTATTGACACACACCGTGAACTGCCAGCTGGTAAGAACCTTGTTCGTGTAGGAAGAACACGTGAGGAGAGTGGTGCAGAAGTCACCTGAAAGCAGAGTTAATGTATTCAGTGCTGCTGTAGCAACAGTATATTTGACACTGTTTCTGTGTAACTGCAGTTTGGGGACAGTCTGGTAATTCCTAGAAGGGCAGGAGCCGAACGTAATGGAGCATGAGGGCTCCTAGTTTGCTTGAGTAAAACCTGATTTAAAAAAAAAATTACCTGAATTCCTGGCTTAATAGAGTTACTGCTGGCAGATAAATAATCAAAAGCAACTTGGAAGATTTGTGCTGTGTTGATTTCTTTATATTTGTGACTATAGCATCTGTACTGTATGGAATTGAAGGGCATTTTGTTGAAGGCTCTTTGTTGAATTAAATAACTCCTCCTTGGATTTGGTTGGACCTGAAAATGCTTGATGCCTTTTTATTAGAAACTCTGTGAGAAAGTTTATGCACTGTGTTAACAAATAGCAATATTGGTATTTATTAAAAAAATAAATTCAGTTGCTCTTGTTCTTCTTCCATTCAATGCATGGTCTTTTTCAAATAAATATTAGGAAATACTGAACTGTCTAAAAATAGTCCTGCCTCAGTATATAGAGAACTTGTCTTCTGTTAACTACTCAGATATGTTTATTGATTTATTCCGCATGTCTGTGTGCAGTAGCATAGTAGAAGTTTCTAGTAACTCTAAGTATAGAGGATTATGGAACCTAGAAGTCTCAAAGTTCTTTTACAGTTTTTAATCAGACAAATTTATTTGAAGTGTTTAACATAATTTTATTTGTAAAATGAAATTGAAGAACTACTTCTTGGAACAATCACTATTACATCATCACAGCACGGTGTTTAGGCCAACGATCCCCTTCAAGTGACTCAAGGGAATTGATCAATATTGGTTGTATAATTCCTGGATCCTACAAGCCACAGAAAATTACCTTAGAATGGTGCTTCCTTTTGAATGGAGATTAGATTTTTCTCCTCTGTCCCTCAAATGTTTTCACAGGTACTGAAAAACTCATACTAGTTTTAATGGAGTATTTTGAAACAATGTAAGAAGAAATGTACCTTTGCAGACAAATTTGTAGTGTTTTGTCTTTCACTTTTTGTAGTTTTAAGTAGAACAAAATTGGTGCTTAACATACTCTTCCCCAACCTAAACCAACTAATACACCTTTCCACCCACCACCCAGCCCCCTATTTTTAGGCGTCTGCTAAAAAGGATGCTTTCTTATCTTAGGTCCTGTGGAAGTTTTTTCTTTCCAAATACTTGTGGATAAAGATAGATGATTCAATCTCTAAATAATATTTGGTAATTTATGGCAAATATACACTGTTTTTTACTGGTGTGTAAACATAGGTCATATTAGTGTGTTGGGTTTAAGTTTAAAACTTCATAAAGCAACTTTCAAAGTGGAAAAAATGACGGGTGAAAAAATAACTGTTTTTTTGTGAGTGAACCTTCTCAATCCATGGTTCCTAGGCTAGGCATTGATGTGCCATTGTTACATAAGTTTGTAGTTGTGAATTGGATTGCTTTTTTCTTCTAGGCATCTAAGAGAGAAAACATCATTAGCTGTAACATCTAGAGGATGCTATGGGCAGGAGGATGAGAAAGCAACAGCATGCATTTCTACAAGACGTCGTTCCACACCTCGAAATTTAGTAGGCTTGTCAACAGGCATGTTTGAGTCTGTGATGGTTCAAGTTCTAAGACAAGAGGAGCAACTGAGAGCAAAAGAAGAAAAGAGGTAGTATGAAAAACTGTTGTCTTTAGTTTTAAATTGTTATAGCTTCCTAAAGACATAGACAGGCTATTTGGTATTTTCTAAAGAGGCTAGCTCCTTATGACTATTTTAGGTAAATAAATGTTGTGGTGCTCTTATGGTCTTAAGTTCATTATTTCAATACAGTGCATCCACGAGGCAAAAAATTAGTACCACTTTCTTGAAAAATTGCTTAGGTCATTTAAGCTTTGAATTAAATGACAGATCTTGGTGGCAACAGACAGATGCTCTTATTTCAATGTTGTGAAACTTCTAATATTAACTAAAAGCATCCACAATAATTTCCTGCTAATGCACTTACAGTTTCTCATATATATCTTTGGACAGTTTTACATGCAGCAATTAGATTAAAAACTACCAGAATGCTTAACTACAGTCTAATTCCATGATCTTGTCACTGCTTTCCTCACTAAGAGCCAGAAGCAAATTATCTCTGCTGGTGCCACTGCTGTTACCTCACTGATGTGGCATTTCAGCTTGGCAGTTAGGTAACAATTTTAGATAGTATGTATAAGTAACTCTGAGATTTTGTGATCTTCTTAAATTTAAGAGATAACTAATTCCAGGCAGTGTGTAATGTTTATATGTTTCACTTCAAGGAAAGTGAGGCTTATACGTTTGTATGCTTTTAACAGTAATTTGAGTGACTGTGTCTGAACATGGAGCAAAATGGTAAGACAGTATTTGCTTTAGGAAGCAAAATGTTTCTAGCTTTTTTCAAAGTTTACAGCTTTGTAGACTTCTTCCCATGTGTAACCAGCTCAGTCTTAATTTTGCAGGTAATCTTCATTTTCAACAGATTTGAAGCTTTATGGCTGACTTGACTGTTAGACAGTACTTTTTTATCTAGAGCTTTCTTCTTTCTTCTAAGCCACTAGCCACTAATCTTCTAATTACACTTTGCAAAAAAAAAAAAAAAAAAGCGCCAAGATTTGTTTCCTTGGTAAAATCCTCTTGTTTTGTTTTTTGCTCGACTCTGTGTTCTAAAACTCAGAAATTGATGACAGTGCTATGAAAAAGGACATTTTGATTGGATATTAATTCACTGATAGAGCCTGTAGAACAGTTTACCAAAAAAAAAAAAAATTATGGTTTCATACACCCGTTTTAAGCACATTGCTGCAAAACTGTGGTAATTAACCGTTAAATCCCTGTATCTGGATGTACTCAAAAGTCCCAGATCCTGTGCAATGGTTGATGCTGCAGGATGTTCCACGATAATAGAAAAAGACTACAACTAGGTTGCTTCTTTACACCTTAAAATTTTGAGCTGTACCACTTACTAAGAAGCAATAAAAATCTGTCGGTAGATAGCTGGTTTAATATTCCTTTGACTCTATTGACCTCCTCAAGTAATCATGCTTCAGATACCTTGTCTTAAGTTTTCTTGCCTAATCCTACCACGTTTTCAAAGTAATTTGGACCTCTCTGTACCAGTTGTTTCTCAACTCACCAAAAATGTCCCAAAAGTACCTTTTTCAAGCAGTTTTATGGAGAGGGCTTGGGAATTGGAAGGCTTATAAAATTCATTGTACATTTCTAGTGAAGATCACATTTTGCAGTATATATAAATTTTCAAAGTGGTGCATATATAAATGCACATACTTTCAATACTATTTTTATTTGAAAATGTATTACAGCTTTCTAAAGTCACTTTGGCTTATTGCTAAAGTATGTATTATGTTATTAAGAAGAGAAAATTATTATTTTCCAATTTTGTTAGGTTTTTTTAGAAATCTGGTACACTGATGTTTGAACAGAAGAGGTACTTTCTAAACAATATGGAAGATTGCAGCCTTGGGTATTTTGGTTGGAGAGCACAGTGCTGGAAAATCAGTTATGTCTGGATAGGCAGCATTTGCTCTTCACCCAACTTTCAGATGAGTTATCAGGAATATAAAAAAAAGGGCTCCGTTTCTGGCCATCTAGCATGTGACTGATTATGCTTGTACTTACTAGCCATAAATTATTTTAGTTTAGAATGTCTAAGAGTTGCGTGCTTTCAGTCCCTAATAAATAAGGGTATAAAGGCAAGGGCCTTTCTACAAAACTTAGCCTCATATGTAAAGAAATTGCCTATTGAAGTCCAACTTTTTATATAATTCGTTGTTTTAGATGTTTAGGTACTTTCATAATACACAGGCATCTTATGATGAGAATTAAATAGAACTAAAATTAAATTTAAAATGTCCAAAAATATAAATAAATACAATAATGTATATTGTACAGAAATAAAAATAAAATACAAAATAAATTAGTAAATTAAATCCTTAAAATAATTTTTGATTACTTTTTCTCCACAAAATCCTTGAAATTGATTTTGCAAGGTTTTTTTCAACTGTATATTTTGGTAGAACATTCTGAAGTGGGATTTTTATTTTCTCTCCTGTGGTTATCTTCAGGGAAATCCTATTCCAAATACTTTAGTTACGGTTGTTATATAGGTATCCTTTGTTGAGAGTTCTCTTTTTCTTGTAATTTATCCATTTCTTGCACAATCAGTTACACTTTTCTTTATGTAATGTTTTGTAACATTCCCCAAGTGATACATTCATAATGGTGGACTCAACATGTAAAAACTGAGAAGATACCATTGCAAAGGTGATTTCACTATTTTGCAGCTAATAGTTTTTGTACAGCGTAAAAAGTACTTCCTCCCCTGCCAAAGTACATATATGACAACATCTGATTTACTATTATTGTCAGTCTTGTTTATAAGCATTCCTTTTGTTCAATTGTTGTAATTAGTCAGAATATTGACTATATTCTTTGAATTATTAATTACTTTTCTATGAGTTTCTACTCAGCTGCTTGGCTACATGCTAAGTAAGTAACAAATCAACTAGTTTCCATATTAGTTAACAATAAATAATTGTGAAATTATTTTGTAATTGGAAATGCTTGACTAGTTAGATACTGAAATATAAAGGTAGATTCCTACTGAAATTTTTAAAACCACCAGTGAATGGCAGATAATTAACTGGTTGATTTCAGTGGGAATTAAGTGTCTGTGGGGCTTTAGTTTGTTGAAAATTATGCTAGGCAGTTCTGTGTCTTTACCATCTCTGAAAACATGATCCTGGGAGAAGTTTCAGACATGTTCATTAAAACATATAGAGAATTGAATACTGGCTGAAATTCAATAATTTAATTAAGGAAATTGGGGAATAAGGTATGCCTGTATAATCAGTTTTGCTTTTTATGAGGATGTTAGTACAGAATTTACTGGATTCTATGAAAAAATATGGAGTATTCAATAATATGATTTAAAATATTGCAGGTACAGAAATAAGGTTGCATGGGCATCTCTAAATTTAATATCTTCTGACTACTGAATCTTGGCTTAATTTAGAATAATATGTATTGCTAATCTGTATGTAACTTTCTGCTTTATTTTTTAAAAGAAAGTTTGAAAAAACAAGTTATTGTAGAATTAAAACAGTTCTCTATGTCTTGTCTTTAGAATTCCAGTGTCTGACCTTTTACCTGTGAATCAACACCTAAGTAGGTTAGAAGAGGTAATTGAGAGAACAAAGTAAAATCTAATCTTTGTTTCCTCTCCTCACCAAGAAATCTCTTGTTGCAAGCAGGAAAGAATTTGCTGGTGCTTTGTGTCTGCTGCCTTCAATAAGGGAGGAAGTTGTAAGAAGGGTAGGGAGTTATGTCTGAACTCTCTTTTCGGTGTTATCTCTACTTGGGTGTCATGTTTGATAGGTTTTAAGGTCAGATGTTACACGATTGCTGCAAAACAACTGATGCAGGTGTGTTCTAGAAATAAGGCTGTTGTTAGTCTAGGAAAGTCAGCTTCACCTTATGATAGTTCTGCTACTGCTGTAAATCCAATACATGTCTGCAAACGTATTTCTGGTAAACGTAAACAAAAGTATGAAACAATTGCTGTCAGCTTAAAAGCCAAATATGTACATCCAGAGAATTTCTCAGTGTAAGGATGGATATTTGTGCCACTAAAATATCAAATGTCTTTCTCTTATCCACCTCTCCAGTTTCTTTCTTCCTTCACCCTTGCTCCCTTGCCCTGTGTCCTATTCCCTCTTTGCTTCCCTTTTTTCTGTTGAAAAAAACCACCCCAGGAAAAAGCTATGCACTCCAAAAGATGCTAGCAGGAAGACTTCAATAATGAAGATATGAAAGTGTGATATCATTTAGATTTTTTCTTGAATGTCTGCTGAGAATGGAATGACAACAGATATTATGATATAACAGCTGAAAAACAAGGCAAACTTTTGAAAAGTGAAACAACTTACATTTTTCTTTTTAAAGAGCCTTTTAAAACATTCTTAATAATGGAATAGTAATTGTAACTTTATTTAGACAGAGGTGGATTTAGGTTATTGTGTTTACTTTGATGATTCTACCTTGATTTAAATTACTACTTGCTAAGAAGTTTAAACGCTTTGCAAAGATGGTATTTTTGGATCATCTACAGCTTTTTTTATTAAACGATGCTGAAATGCTATTGTTTCTACATATTTCCATCTCACCATGTACTCACTAATTTAGTCTCATTTTCATACTATGTTAATGGGTTTCACACCTTTTGAAGGCAGGAGGTTATTAGGAAGTGTGTTATACATTTAGGAGGAATGAGGGAGTGGGATCTAAGAGTGCTATGAAATTTATATTTGAGACCAGTTTGTGCTTATTATCATTTCTCCCTCTGCTGGATGTTAGGGTGGGGTTTTTTTGTTATTTTCAGTTATTTTTATTCATTATATCAATGCAATACTAGCACATTGAAATAGAACATAAACCAGATAAAATAATGTCCGCTTTACCTGTGTGAGTAGTATTGTTGAATTTAGTGGTTTATTCAGTAAAAATGGCTAATTCAGGATTTTGTGCTAAAAAGTGGGATTTTGTTTTTATATTCCATCCTTTATATTCTTCTTTATATATCATCCTTTATATTCTATTCATTGCAGTTAATGCTGCATTGGGAGACTGAAGTTAAGAATTTGGCTTAATTTGTTTGCTTTTACCTTTTATGTTTTACATGAGTCTGTCTTTCTGCACTTACTAGATGTATAAATAACAAGAATGCATGTATGTGATATTAAAAATTTTTGTTCAAAGTATGGTAACAAGTCACAAAACATTTAATTTGATTATAGAATATAAATATTCGGTGGACTCTTACTGTATTTTATGTTATTTTGCATACATGTGGAGTGTTTCTCCTCTGCTGTTACTAAAATGTGGGCTAAGCTAGGTTTGTTGCATTTTTTACATTGTTAAGATAGCTAGTCAATACTGAATGCTTGAAATACATGCCCTTCAAGCTAGAAGCCACTATTAGCTTCATGTTGTCAAAAGAAACATTTTAATTTATCATTTCTCTTTTGTTGAATTTGGAAGACATTGATGCTTTGAATGGATACATGACATTTATTTGCTACTTTTTTATGAAGAAATAAAATTGAAGGTTTGCAATTTGGAAATGAGGATGTGTAAATTCTGGTAGCAGGTCACATTTGTGTAAGAGTTAGGGTATAGTTTTTACCAGTGATAGAAGCTTCAGAGAAAAAGGAGAAGCTTAGGATGAGCTCTAATAAATTTTCTGTAAGTGCAGCTGTATCCTAATCCTGTCTTTTGGAATCTGGTCGTGCCTTCCGGCAAGAAATGTTAGTGCGGCATTAAATAAAATTTCCTTCTGTTGGTATTTGTGTGATTCATGCAGATGTCCAATTTTCTGCTGTGGAAATAAATTAATATATGTTCTGTTTTAGATCAATGGTAAACTGCATGTAATTGATTGTCTGAAATGTAAGCCTTTCTTTTTCTGACACTTGTTGCCCTTAAATTTCATGATGAATTTACAAATAAAAACAAATAGAATTTCCCAGTCTGTTAAATGACGTTTACATATTGCTGTCATGTTTCCTCTTGCTAGTATTCTGTGTAATCCCAGATTATTCATAAGTTTTTGGACGCCTCTAGTTACTGATAACCTCTTTCTCTGAATGCACGTTATTTCTGCTCTATCCTGATTTTTAGGTAGGGGGACCAGAGCTGAATACATTTTTTCAGGTGAAGGCAAACCAATTAATGTAGAAACATTTCATTTTTGGTATTATTTTCCATCACATTCTTCATGTGTCCTGATACTTGTTTCTTTTTTGACCACCACTGCAAACTAAGTAGTAGTGCGCCTTTGGGTGGGAGGGAAAATGGCTATTGTGAAGGTGTAAGTGAAGGACTTTGTATGTACACTTGTGGGCTGAGGAAGGGAGATGCAGTGCAGGTGACACAAGCCACAGGGCAACCATTTGAAAACAAGATTTACCTGGAATTTGTTTCAGAGATTTTCATATGGATAGTTTGTTGGAAACACTTAATTCTGATAAAAAGGAGTTGGGGAAGGAAATGCATTTTTTTTTAAATCCAAAAATCTAAGCAATTCAGACTATTAATATTTACCAGGCTTTTTTCTTACCTTTTTTCCTTTTTTAAGCTAATGGTGATAGAAACCAAAGACTATAATTTCCCATTTTGGTCCAATGATGTGTTGTGCATTGGAAAGTAAACCAAACTGAAGTAAAACTTCAGTTTTACTGTGCACTTTATTACTTCAAGAGAAGTATGTTTGTCATACTCTAGTTTTGATTCTTTTTCTCTCTCATTTCTTTTTGTTCATCCAATATCTGAATTTTCATGAAATTTCTTTTAATAGGCAGAGAGATCAAGAAAGAAAAGAAGCAGAAGAAGCTACTCAGAAAGAAATTGAAGACTGGGAAAAATCACTTTTAGCTCAAGCAGCACCTACAAGGATGGAGACAATGTGGGAGATTCCAGCTATTGGTCATTTTCTTTGTTTAGCACAACAGATTTTAAATTTACCTGAAATAGTATTCTATGAATTGGAACGTTGTCTTCTGATGCCTCAGTGTAATGTTTTTTTATCTAAAATAATGACTTCTTTGTTAAGTCCTCCTCATCGCAGATCTACATTACATCGCAGGCCTACATTTTCCTACAGGACTTGGGAAGCAGCACTGAGAAAGAAAGTGCAACACTGGTATACCGTTTTAGGGCAGACTGACAATCCTAATGGTGCTGCAGAAAAACTTGGGTTATGTCCCCAGTTTTTCAAAGTGCTTGGAGAAGTCAACCCCTTGGAGGAAAGACCATTTCATGAGCTACCATTCTACCAAAAAGTATGGCTGCTAAAAGGTCTTTGTGACTTTGTGTATGAAACACAAAAGGATGTTCAGGATGCGGTGCTAGGTCAGCCTATCCATGAATGCAGAGAAGTAATTCTTGGTTATGATTGCTTGGAGAATGCATATGTTCACTTTCCACAGTTCTGTGGTGCAGATGTTAGAATTTACAAACAAAAACCTTTTCAGGCTCCTGAATTCCCATCTCTTCCCATCAAAGTTAAAAAAGTGCCACGTATTAAATCGGAAAGAGTAAAACATGAATACGGAAGCAAAAGCAATGGGGAGATCAGTTCTGCTGGTAGAGAACTGCTGTGTCGTTCCAAGATGGAAGGAGAGAAAAGTATGGACTCCATTGTTATCTATCCAGAAAAAAAAACATGTTTAAGTAGCTTTAGAGTGACTACAGAGGAGATGAAGATTGGCTGTGAAATAAAAGCCTCAAGAGTTTGTGACATCAAAAAACCTGATTCTTATATAGAGAACTTCAGGAATTTGATGACTTCAGGAGAGATTGTTGATACAAGTGGTCACCCTAGTTCAGAAGAAATAACAGATGTGGAGAATGGACAAGATTGCACTGAAATGGCCAGAGTAAGGTCTGAGCTGAGTCCATTCAAGGAGAACACCCTGAAAGCTTGTCAAATGCACGTTAATGGCACTTATAATGACAGCCAAGACAAAAGTTACCATGAATCTGCTAAAGAAATGGTGCTAGAGACCTCAGTGCAAAGTAATAGGAAACTAAATAAGATGCTAACAAAAAAAAAGAAGAAAAAAAAAAAGAAGTTGAAGGATATTCTGAATGAAAACCTACAGAGAAGACTTGATGACTTGCAAAGAAAGCGTGAGATTCATCTTCATCCATTCAAATCGTATAAATCTGAGATCCAGAACAAGTTGTTTGTAATTAAAAAGAAAGCGAAACATAAGAAGCACAAGTCTGGTAAGTTGACATTTTTATTTATAGTAAAAATTAGGAGGATACAGATTTTTTTTATGTTTTTTTTTTCTTAGTTGATAAGTCTACATTTTATTTTGTGAAAAAGGAAAGCCTTATTTCATTAAACAATTTGGATATTAATTTTAGAGTCAAAGTTACCTACCTGATAACACAAGCATATAAAACATCAGCTGATTAAACTGTAATTAATTTGCAGAATGTATCGTTAGAGAACACAATTAATTGGAAGAGTTCATTTGTTGCAAAAAATATTGAAGAGAATGCATGTGGCTGACTGGTTAGCATCAGAGAGTGTCACTTGAAGGCATTTTATGGTATCTTATAGCAATTGTGGAAATGTTTCTCCCTATTTTGGTGAGTAATTCCATGAGGTCATAAATCTGAAATCACTCAGTGGAACTGTGTAGTCTTAGGTCACCAAACAGTACTGCTTTGACTGTTGTGCTGATTGAGTCCAAACAGCAGGGATGCATCAGCATCAGAATTTATGCTGATGACATTTTTGTTACAGAATTGGATAGCATCTAGTTAAGTGTTTCAGGTAAATGATACACAACCCAGCTTTCAGTTAACTCACTGGAAAATTTCAAAGGTATTTGCAAACAGTAAAGTTACAAAATCCTTAAGTCAGTTCCAATTGTTCAGGTAGCTGTAGTGTTTTTGATGTCTATTGAAGAACCATAAAAGCTTCATCCTGTTGAGTCCTGGGCTAAGTTATCTGTGCTAGATTTTAGCAGACTGCTTCAAACATTATATTTTTTGAAGTGAAGGCTGCTCTTCAGAATGGTGTAGACTGACTGGATTTCATCTGAAAAGCAGAAAGCCAAAACCAGGAATCTAGGTGACAAAAAAATGTCTTCTAAAGGGTAGGAAGCTAGCCAAGATCTGCTGGTAGTGCATTTAGCTAGAAGTCAAAGTCTAAAGCTAAGAGAACAAGTAATGTTTAGATCCTAAATATTTGCACATAACACCCAAAGAACTGTTTTACCATTAAAATCACACATTCCTGCTTCCAAAATATTTCACTGCCCACATCTAAACAGAGATTTTAGGAGTTGCAGTTGAAGTTCATATATGCAATATTATTCAGGGAAACTAATGTATTTTACATTTGCCTTTGTGACTGTTAGTTCTGAAAATGTGTCACTGTTTTCATTCTTATTAAAACCAAGCAAACTGAATAATAACCCAATTGACAAACAAGGACTCTATGGAACTGTTGTCCTTTATCTCTTGATATGTTGAGTCATTTGCCATCTTATTCTGGACTACTTCTTCATTTGCCCTGTCTGGAGAAAATTTTGCAGTAACTTTACAGCATTGCAAGAAAGCACTTTTCTTTCTATGGTTGTTAAATGTCCATTGCTCCTGTAGCTGCTAGGCTGAAATGGATAGGATTGGGTTCAGCTAATGCTAATACCTTGTTGTTTTGTAGTATTTCATAATGTTTGAGGCTAAGTAGTATTTCTTAAAGATTGTCTGAAATTAAATCTTCTGTTTAAAGATTCTTACAATGTAGAGCAGGAAAAGTGATGTAGTAAATCTTATTCTGAGTCTACAAAGACACTTGATTTAAATCTGATCCTAGCCATAATAACTCTTCACAATGTTCTTTAAAAGTACAATAAGTAGAAGAGAACATCAGGAATGTAAAAGCGAATACCTTTCATTAGTTTTCAACAATTTTTTTTTCTGCTGTTGGTTCTCTTAGGCAGCTAAAAGTAACTGAGTCACAGTTTGTGTTTCTATTGAGATGATTTGCATACTCCTGAGTTGGTGTGGCAGTGGTAGCCATCATGAATATAGAATGGGCATAGTTTCTCCATCTGAAAACCTCGCAGAAATATTATGATCAAAACTTACTATGTTATGACCTTTGCAACAATGAAAGAGTTTTCTTACAATTTATGAAAAGGTGTAACCACTTTAATGAATTTATGTCTTTGAAACAACGTGATGATTGTTATTGTGGCAGTGTTCTGTGTCAGTATTAACAGAGTAGTACTGAATGTAATGGAAAGACAGAATCAGAAAGAACAGTTCTGTAAACAGCTGCATGCTGTGCATTAGTTCTTGAATGTTATTTTCTTACTGGAATTAGATAAATAAAAGTTTCAGTGCAAGGCACAGTGCAAGAGCATGAGAATCCTACAATCTCATGTTTGAAAAAGGGATTGGATGAAATTCAGAACATCTGTAGGGTTGAGAAAATAGGAGGGACCAGAGGCTACTTGAAATAACTGTGATATGCCTGAAGCAGAGGTTGAAGTAAGTGTAAATTGAATCTCTTTTTGTTCCAATTGATATAGAAAACACCAGTACAGCACACAAGTTTAGAAGAACCTTGGTTGTAAATTCCTATACATAATACCCTATACTCATGCTCTGGAAGATTCATAGTAGTCTGCCTGCTTGGAAGTCCATTTTACTATATATTTTATTTCTTTAGAGTATACCATTGCATTTTGTGTATGAAGTCAAACATTACTTGAATGTAGGAAGATAAATTTAACAGCCTTGCAGCAACTTTGTAGTGCCTGATTGTCTATCCTTGGGAGTTTAATCTTCAAAAGTCTTTTGCAGACTTCTCATCAGTGTTGTAAAAACTTTTTTGTGTTGTCAAGCCTGTAGATAAAGGAACAGCCTGTTGATCATGTTGAAACATTGTGAGGAATTCCAGCAAGTTGTAACAATGTGCATTAAGCTTCTGTGCCACTGTCTTTAGAAATATGTACCACTGAGGTATTATTTGGTTTCTTTACATTCTTCTGTAAATCAGCAACATTAATGCAATTGTTTAGACCAACTTAGCTCATTTGACTATGTAAAAGTGTATGCTGTATCAATATGGAAGCTTCAAAACTCTATAATAATGCTTCAATTTATAGATTGTAGCATGTTGTATTTTCTAAAGGAAGAGCTGTTGGAAGCAAGATAGAAGAATAGGAGAGTAAAAGGAAACAGGATATGCTCAGTAGTTGCCAAATCTTTCAAAGAAATGAAGTGTGTCTTACAAATTTGTCAACAGAAAGATACAGGGCCTGTTATTTAATTTGCGAATACTGCAGTTGGTGCTTGAATGTAATGAAAAAACAGAAATTCTTGCAGTTGGACAGGGCTAACTTAACTGTATTCTACTGTGACAAATACAACTGAGTTAGTGTTTAATATTAACAACATCTGTTGCATCATCTAGGCAACAACAGTACTCTGCTCCATATCCAACAAAAAAGTTGCAGTCTTATGAAAATAATTAATAAAATAAGTTTTTATTCGAAGTTGCTCTGTGTTGTCACTTTATAATTTGAAGCATGGATTGGTATTGCTTTTGTTCTTCAAGGAGAAGCTACAAGAACTCAAATAGCAGAGTACATAATTAAAAGTTTTACTAGATCTGTAAAAAAGTTTCTGTTTTCAAATCAATTGATCCCAATGTGAACAAGTTATAAATAGGCTGTATTGTTCTGTTTTTGCTGAAGTAATTTACAAGTGTCAAGAACATTTTTGGGGTTTAGTGTTTTATTAGTCTCATTTTTATGCCCCTAAAATAGTACTAGAAGAGATCTGAATTATTTTTTTGTTTCCCTTTCTTCACCCTTAGGTGGCAAGACCATTTTGAGATGTCTTATGTTTTAGTTGCATCTAATCTCCCTAGTGTGTTTTTTGGATGCTCGTATTTAGTGTTCAGGTCCTAGTTGTTATGTTACTTTATTAATTGTTTGCATATCCATTCATTGATATTATCTGTAGGATTTGTTTTGGCTTGAAATGAAAACCTGTAGCAGTCAGGTGTCTCCTGCACCTACTGAACTTAAGTTTAATGTATAAGAATTTTCACAGATCTGGCTAAGGGGCTCTTGGTTAATAAAATGTTGATTTCCTTTGAGCTCCTGCTGGGGTGGGATGCCTCCTTGTCCCTTCCACTCTGAACTGAGACCAAACTGAAGACATAATTAGTAATAATGGGGATGTAATTAGTAATTATATTACAGTAAATTGTTAGTAAATGTAAAGTTACACAGGAATGTCTTTAAATGTGGGAAGGAAGCAGGCTGTGTTGAATTGAGTAGATGAACTAAACAGATTATGTATATGAGATTCCTAATTAGAAATACTTTTCTAATAAGGACTTAATAAGGTTTCACTAAGGTTTAATAAGGTTCTAAGGTTTTTCTAATTTATTGCTTTTAGTCAGCAGTTAAATATATTTGTAATCGAGTATGCTCTGAAAGGCACAGTACACCGTGATTGAAAATGCACTGTGATCTAACTGCTGTCAGAAACATTACTTCATCTGCTCAGGAATTAATATAAGCCTTTGAAATATAGTTTCTTCACCCGGGATTATGGGTGAAAGATCTCTAGCAGACCTCAGTGGAGTGACTTGAGAAGGTGCCTCTCACTGGTGATTTTGTTATCCTAGGCAGGCTTAGTAGCTGCGTGTATATAACCAATTGCATAGACGAGATACTTAAGGTTATTACACACTTGCAAGTTTGGGTGCTGAGAGGAAATCCGCAAAACCATCACACCTCTGGGTTACAAAGCTGGGTTTTTATACACTTTTAAAGAATGTATTTTACCTATGTAATATATATGAATTATGGAAAACTGCAGATTATGAAAGATTTGGGTTTTGTTACTATTGTTTGAAGCTGAGGAATTATTTTTGGAAAACCATATACAAATTTTTCTAGAAGGGAGAAATTATGACTGCTATCACTACAACTTCTTTCTAATATCAATTTTGTATTTTAAAAGGGTGTTACTGAGGTAGAAGATGAATTTGCTGTAATTAGTTTGCTGTATATAATAATTCTCTCCCATCATACAAATATCTGTAGCTTTTTCTTAGCTTTTAATTCATGATATCAAAAAATGCCTGCATAGTAGGACATCTAGTGTCAAAAAAATGGGAAAAAGACTGTGTTACTGATCTATACAGATTCATGCTTAGCTCACAGCAGTTACTAGCCTAGGAATTGTGTAGATCTTTTGGTATATATTCCAACAGGTATGCTTCATGATATGTCAGATTCTATTTTTATTTTAACAATATAAGGCTCGTATTTCTTGTGCTCCTAGACAACTATTCTTGGTGTGTCTGTCTCTTCATATGTTTCCTACTTCATGCTTTTCAGATGCTGCTGTGAAGGAAGAAATGTTTATTTTATTTGGGTTTCTAATTATTTATAACTCATTCTAAAAATTTTCCTCCTCTTTTTCATAAGGCTATTTTGGGGAAAAGATAATGTTTCTATTTAACTGTTACTTCTTGAATTATACTGCATCATTCATCATATAGCACTGGATCTTGAAAATAGACAAGGAAATACTTGTTGAAAAATATGTTGAAAGTATTCAAGTGAAATGAAAATTTTATTTTAAACATATTGAAATTTACCTTTTTTGTAAAGATGCAAGACAATGTAGCTGCCTTATTTTTTTGTCTTTTCATTTTATTTCCAGATAACATTTTTTTACAGGGCTATAGCAGGGAGCTGCCATATGACCAGACTTCTTTTTTAGTCAGTTTATCAAGAAAGCTTCTAAGCGTCTACTTTAGTTCATTCAATGAACAGCACTGTTCTCAGTAGTAGTGTGCAGCTGTATTCATAAAATGTATAACAAAAATGATGGCTTTTTCGCCCACTGTCAGAATGTTTGGGTTATTGTTCTAATAAATAAGCTTCTCTGTGCTGTCACTTCCTTTCTAATGTGAAATATGTAAGTGTATGTTTCTGGTAGTTGAGGGCTCTTTAATTTTTTTAATATGTTTAGTGTGGGGAGTTTCTAGGTTGTTTTATTGATTTTAATATTTTTTTATTGATTTTAATAGTTTTATTGATTTTGTGTGGAGTTTCAGCTATAGATTCTTCAATCCCTATGCCTTGTCCCATAGCTGTATTTATTTCAGAGTCAGGTAAGACATTCAGGAAACTCACAGTGTAATAAATTGGAAATACAGTTGCACGGGCATCTATAAATATTTGTATGTGCATGTACATACACATATGCACACACCTAAAGCATCTGTTAGGAAGAAGGTTAAGTGCTATTTTTGCCAATATTTTCATTAGTATAAATACCAAATCTGCCTGTGCTTATATTATTACCAAGTAATATTACCAACTACAATCATACTAGTTGACAACAAATTCTACATTGTATGATTATTTTCTTCATGCTCTCTTTTTGTTTAAGGTTTTTAATTATTGTTTAGGACTCCGGAATGTGAACAAGTGATAATGTTAGAGTGATGGTTTTGGCCTGAGTGAATAAGTCAAAAGTGATCTTGTTCGAATTTACTGTACAAATGTAGAAATAACCATGTAGGAAACCTTACTGTCTTGCTGTGACATAACTACTCAATTTGAGAAATGTATAGGATTTGTGAACCCTGATACTATAGGCAGTAGACCACTTGCCTTACCTTTAAAGAGATTTTTTTGTTACATCCAGGTTTGTATATAGCACAGCTACGTGTCAAGTGCATTATAGGAAGTTGTTTGCACTCTTCTAAAAATATTAGGTATTGCCACAGGCAGAAAAAACAAATCAATCTTATTTCCTTGGTAAATTCAGTATGTTCAGTCAGGGATTTCTGCATACTGCTTGTCTTTGGAGTGTGTCTTTTTACTATTAGATACTGAGATCCCAGATTCTAATGTGATTCTTTACAATGTTAGAGAAACAAATCTTGCAGGTAAGATGCTATATTTCTTATGTTTGTGCTTTATGTTATAGATTTCACTTCTTTCAGAAGAGTGGTGTGAATGTTACTTTTATGACTTGGATTTTTAGGGGCTGTATTACTGAAATTGTAGTAGGCTTTTTCTTTTTATTCTTTTTTTTTTTTATTCTTTTTATCTTCCACCCCACACAAAAGACTGCAGACACAGATACTTATTTAATGTTTCCTTCTGCTGAGTCTAGTTCTAATTCATCGTGTTTACATGCCTTACTGAAAGCCATCATTAGTTGCAGTTTAACTTTCAAGTCTGTATGTAATTTGGTTTTATTAATAAAGTACAACAAACAGCATTATGAAGCTTTTCTCTTTTAATCTTACAAGGAAAAAAATCGCTATCTAAAAAAGCAATCACAAAGAAGAGGAAAGGTGTCAGAAAGTCTACCATACCAGAATTTCAGGTAAATTATTTTAATTTTTGTTTTAAGCAGTTGAAATCTGAATGTGTATTTAATAAGTCCTTTAGTTTCTGATAGAGATCTTGGAAATATTAACTGAAGCTGAAGCAGTTTTAAAGGCTTAAACTGATAGTATTTTTAAAACTACATTTCACCTTCTCTTGGTAAAAAATATTTTACCATTTTTATTATGTGCAGCTTGAACACTATTTTCAGTGTTGTTTATGATCCCAGATATATCTGTTACAGTATAAAACCTGTAAAAACTAGGACTTGTTAAAAACATTTTTAAGGTAGATGTAATTCTCTGTGATAAAATTACTTGGTTTTGTGTGAGGTATGACAATGTGGTTCTTGAATTCTTGAATGGCTTGGTTAACCAAAAGACTTGCAAAATAAGCAACGGTGGTCACCCTGCTTGCAACTGTTACTCCTTATCAGCATGTGGTTTCTAGGCCTCTAGGATCTCTTAGGCTCTAGAAAGCATCAAGAGCATTAATTATGCTAATATGGTGCTGTAGTAGAAGTGTTACAGCACTTCAGTTCTAAGTTGCTCTCTATGTGTGCAAGGCTGCTTGCATTGAAGTTCTCCTTTGGCTACCTTTTTTTTTTTCTCCAGAAAGCAATCTGTGCTAGTTTGGCCAATAGACTCACACTAAATCATGACTGTTTTGTAATACCGTCACTCTGAATCAGCTGATTCCATCCTGATCATGTGTTTCAGATGGAGCTAGTAAAATTTCTGGTGTTAAAAATGGTTAGTAACAGTCACTGTTGAGAAACAACTGATGTTTAAGTGTACTCTGACTTTGTCTATATTGTAATGCTGGTGAGTAAAATGTTTCCTAACAGCTCCAAAAAACAGATATGGTGTCTAAATTTTTTTTTTCCAAGCACATTACCTGCATGCCATGGATATATGCATTTGGGTTAGGAATAATTTCTTACATAATTAAATTACTACAGTTCAGTAGTCTATCTAAAACACTGTTTAAAACTTTGACGAACCTCTTAGCTTTAGTAGGTAAAACATAGGTACATTTGTGTATCTAAGTGTATAGTAATTATGATCTGTAAAACCTTATATTAGAATGTAACAAAATACTTCTGACTCTTTTGATCAAAGCTGGGACTCATATCTGTTTTAGGTGAGGCTCAGACTGATTAGTATTGAGCAGTTTAATCTTATTGAGGAGCTTTTTAACAACTTAACAACTTTTAAGTAACTAAACCTGACTCTTTCAAGAGGTAAGACTGTTAGAAGAATTTGCAAATATTAAAATGTTTATATTTGGAAGAATACTTAGACTTTTGGAGTCTGGTAAGGTGTGCTTCGATATATTCTTCCCCACATACATGAAAGGCCAAACTATGAAATTATGTAACTGGTTAAAAATACAAGTATATTTTTTAAATACTTGGTAAAACAGCTTAGAACTTACACGCCCTGTGAGATATGCTGGAGGATATAACCACAAGAATATTGCCATTCATGTCTACACATCAGTTCTTTTGTAGTGAAAGTTAATAAATTAAAAAGTTTAATATGTTTCCTACATATGCAGCTTTCATAATATGCAGCCTACAAATGTAAAAAAAACCCCAGGCCCTACCAGAAGGCACTTTATTTTATAAGATTAAGTTCTGTACTTAAGTATAGATAGATCTTTTACCTGAAAATCATGACTTGGCTTTAAAGCTGAATAAATTAGTATTAATAAGTCTTCTAATGTGTGCAGGGACACAAATCAGAATCATTCATTAACAAAAATTCAGGAGATAATAGTGCAACTTAATCTAATATTTATAATGCCATTTTTATAATAGATAGCTCAAGGCTGCTTTAAAAAAAACCCACAAACCCCCTAAAAACAACAAAACAAACTGAAATCAAAAGCAGATGCAAATTAAATACTTTTTACCAAATAAAAATTCACAAAACCCAAGTCCTAGTTTTAATATTTTGAAAATTAGTGGGTTTACAGCTTCATAGATCATGATTTAGTTGTCTCTTGCTTATTATTCTGAGTTCCAAGCTGCTTATTACTGTTGCTCATTAACATTTCAAAGAAATTAACAGTAATTACACTGCTGTACATAAGGGACACTAATGTGTTTTGGGTTTTTTTTCCAGTTACAGAGTACATTTAGGTTTGGTAACCAGTGCTTCATTCAGTCTTTTCCCCTTTCACCTCATGTATGTTCACACGTAGCCATATGGACCTACATATAAACTAAGGAGAAAAGGAGCGTGCATGCTCTGTTTCAGTGTGTCTTGAGCAATTTCAGTTTTATCAGCTATGGTCTGTATTAAATGCAGATCTCAAAAGATATCTGAACATTTTCCACGTGTAGATATCAGTGATAAAAGAGCAGCTTCATAGGAAATGCAATTATAAATAAGTTGTTACACAAATAACCTGAACTAAAGATGAGATCCTGTTCAAGTGGGTAAAAATTGTGTGAAAGTTTGTCTGGAGTTAAGGGGGCAAGGAAAGACATCAGTGATCTGGGGGAGTAGACTTGGTTTGTATTTTTCAGCAGATCCACAGATTAGATATGGTTGTATGATGTTAAAGAGTTCATTTATAAATTGATTACAGGAGAGTCCCAAGTTGGAATGGAAGTTGGTTCCCCATCTTTCCTTAAGAAGTTCAGGGGGAACTTTTTTGTATTTCTTCCTTGAAGTTGTAGGAGTCAATCTCTTGAGAGATAACTGAGATCTGAGATTGTATCATAACATGAAAGTTGAGCACTGAATTTGAATTTTTACTGAGTACTGAAAACCTGTAGCTTCCACTCTATACAGTTGAAAAACAGGATGCTTATTGCCTATGAAAAATAAGTCCCTGTGTAGTAAGTACTGTGCTGGATGTGATGGTGTCTGTGCTGCATGTATGCATGTTAACGTGTACACAACTAATGAGATTACATTAATGTAAATGTTTGCAACCTGAATCTTTAAGCCACCATGTAGTGTTCTAGAGAATAGGAGCAAGTATTTCACTCTCTCTAGTACTTCAAAAAAGAAATATTTTTTCACTTCAGATTATTTTTTCATGTAAGTGATTAGAAAGCAAGTTCTTCATATGTGAAACTGCCAGTAAGGTTTCAGAATGTGACTGAATTATTAGATTGTAACATTAATACATTTTTTCTTTGGCTTCATGTTAACTTACCCATAAAAACGTACAAAACAAGTTAGAAGGCAATCTTGTTTGCAGGAAATTGAATTGCTAAGTTCCACCAGTTACCAACCATGAGCAAAGAACACTGAAATAGAAATAAGAATCTCATTGGGAGAAATAGCATCTAGAGTCCATATCAAAATGATCATGTGAAATACACTTTACTGGGTTTTTTTTCATCCTTCCTTCAAAACGCTAGCTTCATTCTATAAGATAGGAAGTGTTAACCATATGAGAGAAGTTTCAGAATTAGCTTCTTCCCAGTTAGCATGCATTTTAATTTCCTCATCTCAAGTCATACTGTGAATGGAAAAAATCAAAGTTTTTTCTTGAACCCTTTTTATAGTGCTTTTTAGTACATTATTGGAGTATTTCAAATAGTAAACTAATTTTGACTGTAAATCCTCCAAACTCTGCTGGCTGTTACCTTCCTTGTTTTACCAGTAGGCAATTGACACACAGTTATGACCCTCAAATGTACATCTCATCTGATGAAAATCGTGACTTAGAAATTTGATTACTCTTGCCTATCACCCCCTGCCCCAAGAAAATTAAACTTTATTTATTGGCATTCTTTTTCCCATTGATGTAGCTTGGATTGGTCACATAGAAAAATTAAAAAGCAACAATAAAATTTAGTAACTGAATTGTCAGGTGTATGTATAGTCAAAAGAGTGGATTATAATTGTGTAGGGAAAACCTTTATCCATGCCTTTATTGACTTTTGTCAAGGACCTTGTGATGGACTTTTTTGCTTAAAAATGCAGTGTTGTAGGTTTCTTCACAGGCCAGACAAAGCCAGTATAGGACTCAGTTTATATTTTATGTATTATTTGTATTCAAGTTGTATTTTATATATTCTTTAAGTGCAGGTCGTGCATGTTGAACCTAGTAGAGTTACACATAGCAATTCTGTTTTCTGGGTTAAGAGATATATATCTTCCTAAGTAAAAATTGCATGCACTGTCTGTGGCAAGACACTGCAATTTGCTTATTAATTTGCTATACTAAACATGATAAATGTGAAAACTGTAAACTTTGGTTTGAGTCACTCCATTTCCTCAATGTTTCAAATGCACACAAATGTTAGGAAAATAATGATGTGTGCATTCAAGGTTTCTGAAATTTCTTTTGCTAAAAGTGTCAACTCAGTGTTTTAATTGTGACTAGCAAAGGTGTGTTTTCAATACGAATTTGCTGAAAATCTGGAACTGCACATGAATTTGAAATAAAAATATATTGTTATAAATTACTGATTTGGAAAAAATACTTAGCAGTTGTTTGATAAAAACATTCTAATGTTTAGGGTGAGTTTTGTATGGGTTTTTTTAGTTTAATTTTCTTAAATTTTTTCAACATGTTTTCAGTAATAAGGAAAACATGTCCACCTGAGGTTGTTCAGAAAAAGCAAGTCTTAATAGAAAATAACCTGAAAGAACCTAAATCTTAATAATTTCTCTTTTTTTAAGTCTTAACTTGCCCTAGATGATGGTGAGACAAAATAAACAGATCATCTTTGTTTGACAATTTTTTTCAAGAAAGTAGCATCCATTTTCTGAAAGGAAAAAATGCAGAAAGCTGGTTTCTAAAGACAAGAATAAAAAGAATGAAATACATTTCCAAAACGTATATTAAGTAAGTAGATTTGGTAGATGACTATGTTACCTTAGAATCATCAAGGTTGGAAGAGGCCTTCGAGATCATCCAGTCCAATTGTCCGCCCAGCTCTACCACTGTCACTCCTAAATCACCAAACCCTGTCACCAGATCCAGATGCCTCTTGAATATATCCAGGGCTGGAATACTCTGTGTAAGCATTTAAAGTTATGTTCAGGAAAAGTTGTACCAAGTGTTATATGTTATAATCACAGCGTACTTCAAAGCTAGTATGCTTAGTTCACCAAGGACTTGTTTGATACTCAAAGCTGTTCTAACTCATTACTGTACTTGAGACAAATTTGGTGGTTGTTATTCACAGAAGGTTTAAGAAAATACCTATATTTTGAAATGGAAGCTTACAGGTAGAGGTGTGGTTTATGACTGAAGAATAAGAGTATTTTCTTAGATTTTCTTCCTCTCAACAAGTACTGGTTTTTTGTTTGGGTTTGGGGTTTTTTTATGTTTAAAAATACTATGAGAAAATAAAAATCAAATGGTGGCACTAAGTAATAATGTGCTTTTAAATTTTATTTAATTTCACTGTACATTTTCCAAGTCCCACATCACCAAGTGTTTGTGTTCATTTGTTTTTTTAGCTTATTTGCACTAATCTTGATGAACTCAGGGAATTAATCACAAAGATTGAGAATGAACTCAAAGATCTGGAGGACATTAAAAAGAAATCGGTATGTGACATTAAAAGCTTTCTCTTGTATAGATATGAAACAGTGCCAGTTACTTGCTGAGGCCTGTCAGCTGAAGTTTTTTATCCTGTTCAGTAACTGCATGAAACCTCCTAAGGCTGACACCTGGGGACTGTAATCTTAATCTTTCCTGTATATAATGCTCTGTTTTCAATGTTTTTATGATAAGTGAATTCAATAACTCTGTTAGCACTTTTCCTTGCCAAAACAAAATATGGATAGTGGTAATACCTTAGAACGACTAGTTCATTTCCGTTAAACAGATGATTATTTTGCCCTGGGGACAAGTTCTTACCAACAAATAATTACAGGATAGATTTCTTGTATCTGCCTATGCACTGCTGATCAGAACTTCTAGTGAACTAGAATTCTTAATTAATTTTTTTTGCATGTGTTATTAAAATTTACTTTGTTTAGTATTTATCAAAGGAGTTTGTACCAGAAAGCATGCTATCTAGCTTTTGGTATCAGATTGAGGTACAAATTTTACCAATATACACTGGATCACTGAGTCTGTGCAACTGAAAACCTCAAAGGAGTAACAGACGAGAATTCAGCATGTTTGAGCTTTTGTAGGAGGCAGTGATGCTAATTAATATGGTGGATGGATTTAAATACATGACTGCTACTCATTTAAACAGCCCTCTACAGTGAACTCTCACTACTTTTTCCATTGTAGTTCTGTTTATTGAACCTTTGGTAGGCACTTCTGTGGTGGCATTTCTAAGAAAAAGAAGTAGATAGAAGTGTTGGGTTTTCTGTATCTTAGAAATTAGTCTGCTTTTAATTCAAGTGAAAGTTTATAGTCCTATGCAGAATCAGTATATTAAGTTATTTAAATAGGGGAGAGAGATGTGGTAGGAGAGAGACAATATAAATTAGGATTCTGAAAGACAAGTATCAGTGCAGACAATTAGCATAATAACTGTTAATGTAGGCAAAGGAATAATACCAGCCTAATCTTGAAATTATTTTGTACCTGCTAAATTGCAAACTGCTTTTATCATAAGAATGCCAAGAGGTTATCAAAAAAGCTATGTCAGCAAGAGGATAAAAAGCCAAAAATGAGAATATGCTGCAGCATATCAATAATATTAGTATAGATGAGACACTTAGTCTGCTAGTAAAACTGTAGGAGCAAGACTTCTTCAAGGGTAGACAAATGCTAAATATGTCATAATTGCTCTTCCAACTGAAATCTGATAATGTCATTATGTAAGTAAGTTGCATGACTTCAGCAGGAATACTATGTTTAGTTCTAATTGCACCATCTTAAAAATACCAAACACTTAAGTACAGGGGAGTTAAGATACAACTCATTCAACATTCAGAAGTTACAAGGTAAGGACAATCCTTCATTGTACTTTTTTAGACCTATCAGATCATGATTCTGGGTATCTAAACACTTGTGTTGTTAGAAGTTTTATGTAAAAAAAAAAAGGGTTAGGATTAATTGCTGAAGAAGTGGTTATGAGGAAACAATAAAGTGATATACTGATTTTGAAAAAAATAATTATCTGAGAAACTTCATGTTTACCTTTTAAACATGTAAATAGAAAGGTATTAAATTAGGTGAATAATCATAAATTTGACTTGCTAAAATGAGGTTTTGCTTTGTGAGGAAAGTCTTAAGGATTTCATTTTTGATGTCTAACACCATAGGTAATTATGTTAACTATCCAAAAAACTGGAGAAAATGGAAACTTTCATTCTTCAGCTCTAACCAAATGACAATGTCAGTTTCAGAAGCATCCAGAATCATGTTTGGTCGGTTTTTCTGAAGTGCATATGTTAAGTAAAACATTTTTCTAATTTGATAATGGAAATTTGACCTAATGTGAAAGTTTATTTTAATATGATGGCACCTACATGCTGTTCATGGACTTCTTTCTTGTTTTGACTAAAAGATGGTGATGTTCTTACTTCTTCATGGTAATTTAATATTGATTTTTTTTTTTGCAATAGTAACCTGGGTGAAGGCATAGGAATCTTTCTTCTTCATGACTAATCTCATTGTTAATTTCAGTTGTAGTAGTTGCTAGCACATGATACTGAGAAAAACTGTCAAGGCAAGTTTTACTGTTACGTTAAATACTTACACATATTAGAAGTACCACTTATTTAACTTTATATTAAGTCTTTCAAGTATAACCTTTTCTTAGTCATAACCTAGAAGACCATTCTAGAGAACATGAAAAGAATTCCTTCTCAAGAACTTGGAATTAGTGGAGACTTTAATGAAAGAGTTGAGCTACAGGACCATCTTAATGTAAATAAACTTACACTGTTTTCCCTCATTTTTTGCAGGTAGTTAGACTGGTTGTATCTGATACTTTTCAGAACATCAACTTGAGACAAAAAATGACTTGACAGATTTTTGTTTGGCAAGTTAGAAGAAAATTAGAATAGGGTTATATAGTAGAAAGTAATGGATAATTTAAAATTTTGGCATTTCTACACATTTCTTTTAGAACAATGAAATAATAAACCTGTTGGAAACTATTTTCACTGTTTGGTTGATTAGTTTAGTTCTCTACTCTTATAGACCTCCAATGTCTTTTGAATTAGGTATGAATAGTATTTTTCCTTTTAAAAAACCTTGCACTTTTTCTTGATTACTGGTGAGTTTGTTATACCCATGATGAGATTTGCTTTGGGCTAGTTTGCTGCAACTGTTTAGAGTGGAAGATTAAATTTGATCTCAGTTCTTTAATTTTGAAGAGTTCCCCTCTGCTCCTGAACTCTAGCCACAGTTCTGAAGCGATGCTGCGATTTCACATATGCTTTCAACTGACATAAGCCAAAACTGCTGCCAAATAAATAGTTCCTACTTCCTGTGTCTCTGGAAGCTCCTATTTTCTGTGCTATCCCGTGAGAGAGGGTCGTAAAATTCTTTGTTCAGTTGCATGGTGAGAGATTGTGATAAACTGAACTACTTATTTCTGCTGGTGATTTGTTTGTAAGCCAGACCAATTTTCTAATGCAGTTTATCATGGGGTTGCACAAATACCTGTGCTTGTATTTTGCTCCAGGTTGAGTGGTCATTGTAAGAACAGAAGCAGCCATGTATGGGCAACAGAAAGTGGGACTGATTTTGACAAGAAAAATGGCAGGTGAAGTTGTATGTGATATTACTATCAGGGGTGCTCTAAAAAGTCAGGTACTGAACAGTTCCTCTCCTTATCACATATTACATATCCAGAGGGAGAGGAGAAATCAGGCGGATTTGCTATTTGTTTAAGTACCTGACTGGAAATAAGAATGTGAAAGGTGCAGAAAGGGGACTTAAAGGACTTAAAGTGTTATGTTTTGTGTACTGCCTAGTGAAAGGCTGATACCCTAAGGAATGTCTAAGCTAGAATATCTTCTAGCTATTGTACATTGCTTAGGACACGTGAAGCAGCATCCTTTAATTTTAAAACAGTATGGCTAAAAACTGAAGGAAAAGTTGAATCAATAGAAAAAACACAGAATTTACTGCAACAAAAATTAGATGCTAGTAGAAATTAGGTCTCTTTTGTTGTTAATATTTACATTAAAAAGATGTGGTGAACTTACAAGCAGTCAGTTGACAATTATAAATCCGAAGTAGAGGAACATACTGGCTAAAAATTCTATTGATATTTTGTTGCATATTTACCTCTTGTTTGTTTTTGTAAAATTTAGGCTTGGTATATAATATAATATGCATGGCCATTCTGTTGAATGTGACCTCCTAGAAATTTGCTATGACTGGCAAGTTGACCAAGATATGCAAAGTTGCTTATTTCCACACTTGCAGTGGTATTGTTGAAAAAATAGTTTTGACAAACACATGTGGTAGGGAAGCATTTTGCTGGTATATTTAGGATCACGTGAAGACTTCTATCTAATATATGAAATTTCTCTTATGAGAAGAGGCAGTAAAATAACACATTCTGTCAGATCAGTCTCTGGCATTTTGGATCCCATTTTTTCCCTAGGTCTTCTCTGTCTGGTCAAATCAGTGAAAGCTGCAGGGTGAATTGAAGTCTTCTAACTGCCTTTCAGATAATCAGCTTCTCTTGAGATCTGAAGTAATTTTGTGTGTGTGTGAAACTGTTAATTAAGCTACTTAGTAGATCAGCTATATGTACTTAGCTGTTGCTTATCATAGCAGAAGTTTATTTTTCATTTTTAAGTTTTTTTCAAACCCTTCTTGACATTGTGTAGTATTAAAGTGACAGGACTGCAAGTACTTCTATAAAATAATGAACTTAGGGCTTTTTTGCAGGTGCTCTTGAATTTGCAGTAAAATTAATGGGTTTTTTAATGAGGACATGTAAAGATTTCTTGTTTACTGAAGTGCAAGATTGTATTTTGGTAGCACCATTAGATTTGAATCGTATCCTCTAAGTCTGATGGATAAATACATAGCTGTCTAGGGGGTGAGAGGGAAGCCTGGAGCCCAGGATTCCTGCAGTTAAGAAGTTTAAAATGAATAAAGGGCAGTGCCTTCCTGAGAAGAAAATCTCATTGTCCCTATAGAGAGAGACAGTTGGGCAAACGTTAAGGGAAGGAGAGTTACTTAGTCAAAGAACACTAGGCAAGGTAACAACTAATTATGTTTGGAGAAAAGGCTGTGAAGATTTTATAGTTTGCAGAGGTGTGTAACATCCTGATGTTCTTGACTTAGTAGAGTCAAAGTAAAAAGAAGTAAAATCCTCCCTTTTAAAGGTTTTATGTTCTGCTGTTGTTCCTGTAGTTCATAATGAGACGGTCCCAGGAGGTTGGATGCATTTGTCTATCATTGGAAGTAGATATTGTTTTTAGGCAGGTGAGTCAAAAGATCTGAATGCAAACTGAGGTTTTCTGCAACAATATGTATTTCAGAGTGCAGCTGAAAATTTAAAATAAAAAAACCTCTGGTTTAGGTCAGAAATATTTAGAACCTCAAACAGAAATTAATTTGTGGGGTTATTGAAAGGTATATATTGATCCAGGGTGGAACATACTTTCCTTGTGTGGTTATTTTTTTTTTTTGAGATTCCAAATGTTCATAGGAGGTGTAAGCATCTAAACTAGGAGACTGCTTTCTGAGATTTTTTAATGATTTGCTACATTTTATTTTAAAAATATGTTAACGTGTGGGGAAAATAGTGCAAAATGGTTTGGTTTAAAAGTTTCTAAAATATTCACTCTCTATTCAGTGAAGAAATGGGAAAAACTGTCACATGTTTGAAAATGTTTGGCAGGGAAACCATCTTTAGACAAGATTTCCAAAGAACTTCCCTTCAGCAGAAATTCATGTAACCATCAGAAATAGTTTAGGGCTCTTACTAATATTTTAGTCAACTAGACCTCAATTTTACAAACAATTAAGTGGAAAAACCTACTGTTTCTTTTCATTTGGGGCCCAGAGAGACATTTTTATTATTGGATTAAATCTCTTTCAGTTTTTATTCTGAGGTTGACTTACTTCCCCCATTCCTACCTCCTCTTGTCCTGACCAGTTCCTTCCTCCCCAATGAAATATGTACCACGCTTGAGACTTTTGCATGTTAACAGTTTTCAGTTGCCCTTGTTTTCATCAGCATTACTATATATACATTAATGTACACACAAACAGAAAACACTGTAATCTGAGAAACTGGGATATGCACTCCCATTTGCAGGTTTAAACTGCAGGTAAAGAGAGCTACAATAAGAGACACCAATAAATACTTAAAGTTTGTGAGTATTATTGTACACACTTCCAGTCTTGCAGCTAGAATGTTTCCTATTAATTTAAGCCTAGGTTCCCTGTTAGTATATATCTTCATCTGTAACGTGTCTAACATACTCTCATTTTCCATCCTTATCCTGAGCACTTGATTTCTGCTTTAGTCACTTCCAGATTCTGTTACTGCTTCTCTGTGTCTTGACTGCATCTCTTGAAAACACTAATATGAGCCCAAAATACTGAGCCCAAAATACTGAATTTTGAGACAGAAATTTGCACGTTTACATCCATGCAGCTTCTTGTACTTCTGAGGATAGATGGAAAATGTGGAGTATTTGTAATATTTAGTTGTTTAATATGAATGAATAAAGCCAATTTTAGGCTTCAGTTTTTAAACTGAATACTCCACAATACTTAATTTATCTTCTCTGATATTTTTAACTATGGTTTATCTCACTAACATTCCATATTTTTGTCAGTCTTCAGTTTTTCTTAGCTCCTCCAGCTTTCTGTCTTTATTGTCTACTTTTTTTCACAACTATTTTCTCTTGATCTTTCATGCCTTTCCTTGTGTGACTGACTAAACCTCCAATAAATGTATGCTAACAAGCTTTCTTTAAAGGCACTTTTATCACATACCTTGCTACAGTTCCAAAAGTGAAAGTGTGAGTTCTGCGTCAGAGGTGAATGTGTCCTTACACATTTTTGTCACAGAAATACTACTATGTATTCAGAACATTTCACAATGCTTTGGATTTTGGTCAGTTAGTATGTTATTTTGAAGAAATAGTTCAAGGCATTCCTGTCAGCACACAGTCATAGCAAAACAGCTGATTTTTAGATGCTCAGCTGAAGAATAGAGAAACACTTACATATTCAGAGTTAAGACAATAAAATACTCAGATATATGAGAGGGAGTTAGGTAAGATCTTAACAACTTAAAAGGCATAGCTTTTTTGTAAATAGTTTAAGATACTTTGTATGTCCAATTTCTTTGTAAGTTGCAGAAATGTAAATCAGTTGAAAACTCTGAAGGTCTTCTAATGGAAAGAGTAAAATGTGACAATTCCATGCTGGATAGTTTCACTGTTTTGAGTTCAAAAGTAAGTTTATCTTGATGATAAACTTCCTCTTGTGTTTCTGTGGTTAATGTATTTTTAAAAAATGTGGTATATTAATCAACACGATGATGATTGTGTAGTAATTTTCCCTGAAGAAAATTAGAACATGTGGCTAAACATCTGAATGAAAAGCCATTTCATAGTAAAGAACTAAATCAGGAGACAAAGACAGTCTTGGTAGCAAGAAATTTATTGCACTTTGTTTTGGTGGTGGTGTTTTTTGTTTTACTTTTATTTGCTTGTAGTGTATAAGAAGAGAGTATGAGATACTGTTTTAGGATATAACTTGGTGTGATCAGATACCTAGATCATGGAAGTGCAAGCTGGAATCAGGATTTTTCACTAGCTGCTGGTAAATGCAAAAAGATAAAATTGATTCAGAGATGTCATAAGTGATTTTTTTTTTATCATTTACTACAAGTCATTCTTTCTGACTCTGCTTAATTCCAGTCTTCAAACAGTATCAGTGGTTAGCTGTTGGTACATGTTGCTGAAGGTAAGACACAAGATAGTAACTTTCAGGAAATTTATTGTAGAAGATAACTGTAAGCATTTTCAAAATTTAAACACTTTCAGTTATAGATGAGTTTGCATAGTATGAATACGTGATCTTGTCATGCATTCTTATTCAGTCAAAATTGGAAGTAAATGTCTGGATCTGTAGTATTTGTCCCATAAATCTGTTATTAAGAACATTCAGCATTAATCCATATATGATTTGAAAAAGTTACTGATCTCTTTTCTTTAGATATCTGGTGTCCAAAGCAGCTGGAGATCCCCAACTCCCTCTCTGTGTGACATCACTAGAAAATGCTAGACTGGTGATGTCACACATGCCACAGAACCCCGCAGCAGAATGGAGCAGGCCTGCTAAGGGTAAGTTTTCTCCCTCCACCACCACCCCTTTTCAACAATATTGCATGGTTTTATAAGATTACTAATTTTCTTTACTTTATGTCCCTGGGATAGAAAGTAAAGATTACAGACAATCTTATAAAACTGCATAATATTGTGGTGTTGTGTGTGTGTGTTTATTTAAAAGCAAAACAAAAACTCCTATAAAAAGTTCAGTCCTTACCCCATGTATCAATATCCTGGCTCCAGTCTGCTTTGGGGTTCCATGATAAGTATGCCAGAATAATGTATGCTGAGGCATCGATCACAGAGAGTGGAGTCAGCATTTCCTGGCTGCTCTGGATGTCAGAAACCTTGTTTTCAAAGGTAAGTTTTGAGTTGAATGTGTCTGCATTTGTATGGAAACATTCAGCCCATTTCTAAAATGTGTTTTTATTGTGTTTGTGTTTTTGAAATTTACTTGCAACTTGACACAGCACAAAGTGACATTTTACACTTCTCTGTTTAGTCCTTTTTTTCTCTTTTATTTTCCTGTGTTAATACTTTATATTGTGTTTCTAGAAAAAAAGTAGTGTCTTGTTTGTCACTACTTGGAACAAGATGGTAACTAAATTCTGTTTAACATCATTTTCAGTGATTTGGATAAGGGGATCAAGGGCACCCTCAGTCAGTTCACAGACAGTACCAAACTGGGTGGGAATGTTGACCTGCTGGAGGGCAGGAAGGCTCTGCAGAGGGCTCTGGACAGGCTGGATCCATGGGCCAGGGCCAGTGGTGTGAGGTTCTACAAGGCCCAGTGCTGGGTCCTGCCCTTGGGTCACAACAACCCCAGGCAGTGCCACAGGCTGGGGCAGAGTGGCTGCAAAGCTGCCCACAGGAAAAGGACCTGGGGGTGCTGGTGACAGCAGCTGAACATGAGCCAGGGTGTGCCCAGGTGGCCAAGAAGGCCAATGGCATCCTGGCCTGTACCAGCAACAGGGTGGCCAGCAGGACCAGGGCAGGGATTGTCCTCCTGTCACACTTAAATCCTGTGTTCAGTTCTGGGATCCTCACTACAAGAAGGACATGGAGGTGCTGAAGTGAGACCAGAGCTGGGGAAGATCTGAAACATAAATCCTGTAAGAAGCAGCTGAGGGAGTTGGGGATGTTGAGCCTGGATTAAAGGAGGCTCAGGGGAGACCAGAACTGCCTGAAAGGAGTGTGTAGCCTGGTGGGAGTTGGCCTCTTCTCCCAGAGAACAAGTGCTGTATGTTGCTGATGAACATACACTTTTGGAAGTCCAGCCTGAACCTCCTAAGCTTCAGTTTGTAGCTGATTAAGCAGCTATATAATAGAGAGTTAACTCATAGCTTTATCAGTTATTGATTTGCCTTCCTCCCCCCCCTGCCAGATAAAAGACAAACACAAGACTATGTTAGAGAATAAAATTGAATATGAAAAGAAATGCTAAATTTTGTAGTGATGGGTCTTAAGATTATATAAAATTTTTTAATGTCTCTTTTTACTATTTAGTATTTAAGGGATAGAAGCATCTAACCTTTATGTGTTTGCGCGGAAAACCAACTGAACCACAGTAATATAAAAGATAAGGATTTATTTTTTTTCCAGTCTTTCTTGGCTTATATTAGTTCTGTGTTGACAGCTTGTGAGGAAAAAAGGATTCTTCTCATGGCTTAAATTTGTCCATGCTTCCATTAACAGGTTTATTGTCAATTCCAAAACCCCACTAAGAAAAAGAAGTAGTTGAGATAAAAGGAAACAATTAATTTATGTTTTTAAAATTATGTTGCTATAAAATTTTCATTTAAATTACTTGGAAGTATAGCTCCTCTCTGCCTGTTCTTTCACCTGGTTGAGATCCTTCTGAAGGAGCTCTCTGGGGTACTGGCCACTCCTTCCAGCTCTCTGTCATCAGTGAACTCGCTAAGGAGGCATCTGCCCCTTCATCCAAGTCACTGATGAACAAGTTTAACAATACCAGACTAGTACTGAACCCCTGGGGACACCACTGGAGACAGGCCTCCAACTAGAGCTAGATGTAGAATCAGGAGCCAGGAATTGCTTAGGTTTATATGTTTGTTTTCCTAAGCAGAGAGAAAAGTAACATATTTGGGGTTTTTTTTTTAGTATTAATGAAGTCAGTAAAGTCTTGAAGTCTGTTCTTGACTAAACATGTTGTACATATGCTGGCTGCATAACAATTGTTGCTTCAAATTTATTCAGGGGTTAGCTGATATTTATCTTTCTTATAAAAACACTTTATTTTTTTTACTTAAGCCAAGATCTTAGCCTTATTTAAAGACATATTAGTCTCAGAAATCAATAATTTCTTGGGTTTTTCACTTTGCAGTGATTTTTAATATCTTTTCAATATTACATTTTCACACATCTTTGCTATATCAACTGCATATACAGCATTTCTATTTCATAATAGTAGTAGCATTGGGGTTTTTCGCTATTTGATTTTTGTTTTGAGGCAATGCACTAATGCTCTGTGGTATATAAATTCATTTTTTTTTAACAGTCTGCAAAATGTTTTGTTTATCTTACAGGAAAAAGAAATACATGCACATAATATTCTTTCATATGTTAACAATTAATTCTGTTGTTTGCTCACATTAAGAGATGATACCAAGTGCCATGGTAGGCTACAGTATGCACAAGGTTTGATTTTTGTTGTAGTGATTAGTGACAGGTTTTACACATGTGACTGACCACAAGTGAAGGAAGTTATAATACAGTTTACTGACTTGTCTATGTGTTCAGCACTGGTCGTTGTGTGGTAATGTGGCATAATTACCTACTTAAAATCTTTGCTTTTGTAATTTTAATTGAAGCATGAAGGTGACTATATGTTTTGTTATGTAACATGTAAATGATTATCCATAAAAAAATAGATAACTGGTCTTCAAACAAGCATTCAACCTGAGTGATCTTGCTGTACATTGGAGAAATCTGCTGAAATGTGTAGAGAAATTGTTCCAAAGTCCTTAGGAAGATCAATCTTGTAGACTGCTGAAAGGCAGCCATGACAAGCTTTATCCAGATTTTCCTGCCTTACATTTCGTGGTGTGCTAGACCACAGGAAGCTGTGAAGGATATGTGTGCTATCAAAAGCTAAATATATATATGAAATAAGTAAGTTCTCAAGTTTTGCTTCTTTTTCTTACAGAACCATAGTCTCTTTACTGTTTTAAATCTTCTCACCAATCAAGAGCTAAAATCTTCATTTACGTAAAATGCACAGAGTTCGTAGAGTGGCAGAAGTGCTGTACCACATCTCTGTTATATCAGTTACATATAAATGCATTGTTCAGTCTTTTATGCAATGAACTACAAAATAAAGTTTTGCGAAGAAATATGTACAAGGGTTTTATGTGAGTGCTAAGAGGTGTGTTCTGCAGCACCATGGCCAGCATGACTGCCATTTCCTGATGTCTTCTCTCCTTATTCAGACTTCCTAGATTTATGAAAACATGAATATAGGATTACATATATCAGTTTTGAAAATTAAACTTTTTAGTTATACATTTTAATTAAAAGCTTAAGGGGATTTTATGCTGGGAAACTGGTCTTTGCTGCACAGTCTATTACTTCATTAAGGACAAATTTGCTAAACTTCTCTTTTAAAAAAACCTTTCTCTAGAGCATTAACTAAAATGTAGTGGAAAAACAGTGGGATTTTCATCCTTGAAAAATGTAGTAAGTTTTTTATTTTCTTTTTTTTGCAAATAGTAGTGTTGCAATTTATACCCCTTCTCTTAAATGAGATTGTGGCAAGATTTTCTGTAAAAATTTTATCTCTAACTCAGAAAAGTGTACATACATGGTTGATTTTCCTGACCTGAGTGGATTACTACCCATGTTAGTTACTCATTTAGGTAATTTCAAACACATGGTGTATTTGTAGAATGCTGTTTCAGTTTTAATTTTGACCTGTAAAAAGTGAGAGTCCTTGCAGTATTACTTTTCCAACTAGAACACTATCCCTCTGTAGTATTAAAATAAAAGTAATAACTTCTTACATAGGTTAAGGGTAGATTGAAAGTTTCCAATCTTTTCTTCCAATTATTTTCCTCATATTAGTGTACTGGGATTATTGTAGTACTAATACAATCTAACAAGATTTAGGTCTAATGCAATGATAAATAAATGGAATTTATGTTTTCAGGGAAGATGGTACCACCGGAAGCAAGCAGTAAAGGAATTGCATGGTACGTTGTTACGACTGCTTAATGAACTGTTACCATGGGAACCAAAGCTAATTAAAGCATTTCAAAGAAACAGGTAATTACCTGCTCTTTTTTTTTTTCAACAGTGGTGCATGGGATGAAAAACAGAACAAAATTCACCTTTTAAAAACTGATAAATAAGTTCGCTTCTTAAATAAATAAAACTGAAATAGTTTGAGGAGAGGAGTGAGGCACTGGCAGTACTTTAGTTGGAAGAACTATTCCAGAGTTACTGTCTCTAAAAAATTTGAGCTTAACCCTCTATTTTTGTTTTCATCTAAAATGCTGTAGAATCCTTAAGTATGCTGACCAGTAGTATATCACAACACAGCTACGATTTGTACTGCTGCTTATATGGTTAAGAGATGCTGAAAACCTTTCTCTAGAAAACTCTACCAGGGCCTCTCAGAATACTCTGAGTACTTACTTTCTGTAGCTACATAAATCAGCTATTAATGAATTCTCCACAGAGCAGTTCTTGAAGCATTGTTTTGAGGTTTTTGTAACCCAGTAAATTAGAAATGCATCTGGAAAGGAGTATGTCAGGGGAATATGGGTGAAGCGGTGATAGGTTTAAGTCTAGTAAAGTGCAAGTATTAGTAACAGTGAAGGTGCTGCCCTGATTATAAATCATAGAGAGATTAGATACTGTCTTGAAGCTCAGTGCCATTTTTACCTGTTAGCCATTCAGGTGTTGCTATAGTTGTACCTTAGTTTTGCCATATAGACAATTAAAAAGCAAGGAATGATTAGAGGCTTGAACTCTGTGACAAAGGATAGGAAAAGAGGCTACTTCTTAAATGCTGAGTGTGAAGGAAGCAAGTTACACAGTTACATGATGCAGAGCTAATGCTGAAAAGTGTGAAAGGTATTATGTTTAAAAAACCACAACAACATACCAAAGACATTTAATTGGTTCCTTGATAGCTCATTTTGTGAATACCATGCATGAATTAAAATTCTTATTTGGAAATCTGGGATATTGTTGAATATTTTGCTTTAAATAACGGACCAAGTACAAGTTTTGGGTTTTTTCCTATTCCTTTCTGTTCTCATTTCTGTTCATTCTCCCTAGCTGTTAATTTCTTCCTTTCTTTCACAATTCAGAATCCTTCTGGAAACATGGCAGGCAGTATTAGTGTCAGCAAGAATTTAATTTTCCAGTATGTGAAGTTTACAATTTTATCCTTTTTGTAAATTCTGCTGTGGAATGGTTTGGTGCCCAGTATTACTTTTTGTTTGTTGAATCACAGAGTTAGAGAATGGTTTGGGTTAGGAGGGACCTTAAGGATCATCTAGTTCCAATCCTCCTGCCATGGGCAGGGACACCTTTCGTACACCAGGTTGCTCAGAACCTCATCCAGTATGGCCTTCTGGGGATGGGGCTTCAGCAACATATCTGGACAACCTGTTCCAGTGCCTCACCACCCTCGCACTTAAGGATTTCTTCCCAATTTCTAATCCAAACCTACTCTCTTTCAGTTTGAAGCCATTGCCCCTTGTCCTCTCACTACATGCTCTTGTACAAAGTCTCTCTCTAGCTTTTTGGAAGGCTCCCTTCAAGTGCTGGAAGGATGCATTAGGTTTCGTTGAGGCTTCCTCTTTTCCAGGCTGATCAATCCCTCTCAGTCTTTTTGCACAGGAGAGGTGTTCTGTCCCTCTGCTCATCTTGGTGGCCTCCTCTGGACTCGCTCCAACAGGTCCATGTCCTTCCTGTGCTGCGACCCCAGAGCTGGATACAGCCCTGCAGGTGGGATCACCAGAGCAGAGCAGAGGGGCAGAATCCCCTCCATGGCCCTGCTGCTTTGGACACAGCCCAGGACACATTTGGCTCTCTGGGCTGTGAGTGCCCATGGCTGGGTCATGTCCAGCCTCTCACCCACCAGCACCCCCAAGTCCTTCTGGGCAGGGCTGCTCTGATCTGTCCATCCCCAGCCTGTGCTCATACTGGGGGTTGCCCTGACCCATGTGCAGCACCTTGCACTTGATGTTATTGAATCTCATTAAGTTTTCCCATGGATCTCATTTCCCAAGCTTGCCCAGGTCCCTCTGGATGGCATCTCATCCTTCAGTTATGTCAACTGCACCACTCAGCTTGGTGTCATCTGCAAACTTGCTGAGAGTGCATTCGGTCCCTCTGTCTATGTCATTAATGATGACAATAAATAACTCTGATCTAAGTATGGACCCTTGAGGGACACCACTTGTTCCTGATGTCCATCAGGATTCTGTGCCATTGACCACTACCCTCTGGATGTGGCCATCCGACAAATTTCTTATCCATCTAACAGTCCACCCATTAAATCCTTCTTTTTCCAGTTTAAGAGAGAAGGATGCTGTGAGGGACAATGTCATAGGCTTTACAGAAGTCCAGATAAATGACATCTGTAGCCCTTCCCTTGCCCACTAATGCAGTCACCCCACTGTAGAAGGCCACTGAGTGTGTCAGGCAGGACCTGCCCTTGGTGCAGCTGCACTGCCTGTCCCGAACCACCTCCCTGTCCTACGTGTGCCTTAGCACAGCTTCTGGGACAGTCTGCTCCATGATCTTCCCAGGCACAGAGGTGAGGCTGACAGGTCAGTAGTCCCCAGGGTTCTCCTTTCAACCTTTTTTTAAGATGGATACTATGTGTCACTTTTTCTTGTCACCTGGAACTCTACCTGACTGCCAAGAGTTTTTCAAATATCGTGGAGAGTGGTTTGGCAAATACATCAACCATTTCCATCTCTTCTGTACTTTCAGGTTCTTGAGGTGATCATGAACCTGATCTTAACTTACAGTGGAAGAGACTCTGCTCCCCCAGTCCCTATCCTGCTGTCCCATCCACTCAAGGTGTGGAAGAAATGTTGCCCTTGAAGACTGAGGCAAAAAGTTGTTGAGTACCTTTTACTCATATGTTGCTTTCAGTTTTCCACCCTTGTTTATCAGAGGAGGTCATCTTCCTTGTGCTTCCTTTTCTGGTTAATGTGCCTATAGAAGCCCTTCCTGTTATTCTTTGTGTCCTTTGCCAAGTTCAATTCCAGCTTTGCTTTGGACTTCCTCACCCTGACCCTACACAACCAAACTGGATCTCTGTGCTCTTCCTGGGCCACCCATCCTAGCTTCAACTGCCTGTGCATTTGCTTCTTTCCCTTCAGTCTGTCCAGCAGTTCCCTGCTCAGTCCTGCTGTTCTCTTGCCTTCCTTGCCCAGTTTCTTGCTCCTGGGGATTGCCAGCTCTTGTGCTCTGTGGAAGACTTCCTTAAATATCTGCCAGATCTGTTCCACTCCCTTGTCCCTGAGGGAAGTTTCCCAGTGGATCCCACGGCTATCTCCTTGAGGAGTTGAAAGTCTGCTTTCCTAAAGTTCAGGGACATAACTTTGTTCCTCACCTGGTCCATATTCCTGAGGACTGCAAACTCCACCAATGCATGATCGCTGCAGCCCAGGTCCCTCAAATCTTGGCATTCAAGATTAGCTCACACTGGTGCCTGTCAAATCCCGAATTGTGTCCCCTGTGGGCTGCTGTCTATTCCCTGGCTCAAGAAGTTGTCCCCCATGCTTTCCAAGAGTCTCCTGGCATACCTGCAGCTTGCTGTGCTTCTTTCCCAGCAGATTTTGGGATGGTTTAAGTGCCCCAGCAGGAAAAGAGCCTGCGAACATGACACCTCCTGTAGCTGGAGCGAGAAGGCTTCATCGATAGGCTCCCTTTGATCAGGGTTCTGTACCTGAAACTATCCACAAGGTTCCCTTTGTTGCCTCGGTCCCTGATTCTGACCTGCTTATGGCTGTTCTTCAGAGACAGCTCTTCACACTCAGTCTACCTCCTGATGTAGAGGGCAACCCCTCTGCCTCCCTCTTTCCTCACCTGTCTCTTCTGGAGAGCCTGTAGCCATCAACAGTCACACTCCAGTTTCAGTAAATGGCAAGAAAATCACAGCTTCTAGCAGCACAGTGGCTTCCAGCTTCTGTTTGTTGTCTGTGCTGCATCAACGTGCTTATAGAACACAGAACTGTCATGCAACGTGTGTTGAGTGCTATATATGAGCTATGATTGATAGGAGCAAATTTTAGTCTGGAACAGGGTAGTTGGGATTGTATGTATGCGTGTGCTGGTAGCTAGAGAAGCATGCATTTGGAGTACAAGATAACGTCTGAAATTAACTGAATTCAACTCATGTTTTTAGTATGTATGTTTTAGGCTGTAACCCTAGTTTATTCAAGGAGGAAAGCCTGAGTGTTTCCATGACATAACTGTTTGACATATGCATAGCATGTCCATCTGAAGAACAATATTTACAAATCATGGGGAGGAAAGAAAGATGGATGGGGGATTCTAGATCACTGTCTTGGTCTGGTTCATTACACAGCTGCTAGGCAGTAGTGTAGCACAGTGGTGAAGAAAGGTATCATGTAAAAGGGAAAAAGCAATTGAGTAAAATTTTCTTATGGTCATGTAAACCTCAGTTGCCCCCCTCACTGCAGTTTCTGTGTCTATAGGGTGTCTCAGTGAGGTACTAACATCTACTAATTGAATAACAGTATTTAACTTCTAAGCTGTGAAGGGCTGGGCAGCACTTCTTCCTCCATATGCCACAGTGTGGAATAAGAGACCGAAGTTTTCCTTCCTTCCTCTGTTATTGTCTTTAACTAGGAGCAGACTTCATGATCAAAATCCTTTTCTTTCCCTTCTGAAAGGTCCTCTGGTCTTTTCAAGGTTATGACAGAGTATAATGTTGAATTGTATTTGAATAGCAGCAAGGCTTTAAAGGGAAAGTTACTTGTGCCCACTGATTACAGTTGTTCACTGGCCTCACAGCAGAGGTTCCTCAAAAGAAAAAAGAAAATTCCATCCAGAAACTCTAGTACAGCAGTAGCTCCCTGATATCCTCCTATAGTTCTTCCACACCTAGACTTCAAGCTCAAAATCCTGATGACAGAGTTGAAGTATTGTCTACACTACATCTTCCTACAGGCCTCAATATTGTCTCAACTCTGAGTTGAGAGTGTCAAAGCTGGGAGTAAATGACTGGATCTCATTGACCCTTAGCAGCCCCACCTGGCCATCCATCTATGCCGCATGTCCATTGGTCCAGGATCCCCATTTCAGGTCATTCTGCAGCCTTCAGTCTCTGCTGTAGGTATGACAGTTTTCATGTCAACTGCAGCAGTTACTGTGCTTGGCCATGGGTCCTACTGATCTGGACTGACCCTCAGACTGACCTTCTACCTGCATCATCACTGGGAGATGTCCAGAAATCACTCAACTGGATCCTGACCCTAAGCAGCTATCACTGGACCTGGTCCTGATCTTAAACTATGAATTGACTTCCCAGTTTGATCTCAGACCTGCCTCAGCACCAGGAATCTGCTTGTTAATCTGGGCTCTTGGTTGAACCCAATTACCATCCCTAGGCATGCCCTGCTGCCTCATTCAGGGGAAGTGGAATGGCTTGCTGACAGGTGAGGCTCTGCCCTGCCAGCTCTGACATCATTCTTGGCTCCTCCCTCTCCAACTCATAGACAGCAGCTGGCAATTGCTTGCAGTTATTTGCATTCAATACTAATACAAAAGAATGAATAAATTTAAGATCTTATTCTTACTGTCATAAGGGTTAGGTCTAGAATAGTCCAGATTCTATTCCACACAAGGTGTTAATTGCTATAATCTATTTACTCATTTGCTGAATAGTCCTTCTGGGCATTGTGTTGGTTTCAGCCAGCTGAATCCTGAAATTCAATGTATTTGTACACTAAAATAGCTACTACATCCCATCTAAACAGTGGTTTAGAAGAAGGGACAATGAAAACATGTAGCAGGTTAGCAGTATCAAGGTAAGTGGACGTGTTTCTGAATGATGTTCAAATGAGTGAAGCACCTATGTGTTTCTGTCACATGCACATTCTTTAATGGAGTATAAACTGGTGGAAATGATAGCAGCAGCTGTTCTAATGGACTCGAGAAAAGAAAGTGTTCTCAGGGAGAAAGTTGCATTACAGTCTCATAGCTGAGCCAGAAGCATGATGTGCTTAAGAAAAACAAGATTCACTTAATTGTCTTTTTGGGTTCACTCTTTCAAAATAAGGAGTAAACTCTTCACAGTTAATACTCAAGTCCATACAGGTGTATTTGTCACATGAAAGATGAAAGAAGAAATGGAAGATGGAGACAGTAAAATGGTGATGGTCATTTGACTCAGTCTTTTTGCCTATTGTTAGAGGACTTAATGACACAGAATTCAGTTTTGTAAGGTAAGGGACACTGCTGTCACTTCACATTTTCTGGGTTTTAGAGACTTTAAGACTGGACTACACTGTAATTTTTTTGAAGGGCACAGGCAATTAAATCTACACCAACTTTTTATTTGGCAGCAAATACAAATAAAAATAATGTTTTAAACAGTGTGTTTTTTTAGTAAAGTTAGTCTTGTTATTTTTAAGGTCTAGGTTGAAGAAGGACTATGATGACTTTAAAAGACATCCAGACCATGATAAATTTACCAGAGAATTGTGGAGTAATGATGAAAGTGAAGTTGATTCTGGCAAAGAATCTTTTGCAGTAGTATGCGGTAAATCATCAGAGTCTGCAGAACATATAGAAGTTCCCAAAAAAGATCACTCAGACAATGGTAAGCATTTACTGGAAATCAGTAGCTTGAACTTGATTCAGGAGCTGAATCGAGTTGATTTGGGAAGCTAATTTTTCCATGTGAACTTGTGTCCTAATTTTTAACTTAATTCTACTACTGTGATAATATGAAAATAGCTTGTGGTGCATATCTGTCAGATGTAGACTTGATGAGGGCAGACATGACCAAAATGAAAATTCTGCTTTGTTCAAGTGTTTGCCATTTTTTGTACTTAACTATTTCTGTGATAACATGGTAGGTCTGTGTGGCATTTACTTTTATGGTGGGTTGCCCTTGGCCAGCTGCCAGATGCCCATCCAGACACTGCCACCCTCTGACTTCCTTAACAGGATAGGGAGAGAAAATAATATAGAAAAGCTCAAGGAATGAGATACAGGCAAGGGAGATCACTCACCAATTACTGTCACAGTCAAACAGACTCACTAGAGGAGAATTAATGTAATTAGTTGTCAATTAAATATAGAGTAGGATGGTGAGAAGCAAATACAAAAGCTAAACCTCCTCCCTTTCACATAGCCGCATTCTTTCAAGGCTCATTTTCATTCCCAATTCTTCCACCTCCTCCCTTGTCAAGTGGCACAGGAGGGATTGAGTCTGGGGATTGAGGTTAGTTCATAACAGGTCAGTTCTCTGCTCCTTCCTCATCCCTGCTCCAGTGTGGAGTCCCTCCTATGGAATACAGTCCTTCACAAACTGCTCTAATGTGGGTTTTCTCCATAGGCTAGAGTTTTTCAGCGTAAGACTGTACCAGTGTGGGTCCCCCATATGCCACAGTTCCTGCTTCAGGGTGGGCTCTTCATGGGCTGCGACTTCCTTCAAGGCACACTCACCTGCTTAGAACCGGGTCCTCAAGCATCTGCAATGTACATACCTGTTCCAGCATGATCCTACATGGGAGCAGGTCAATCAAGGGGTCTTACTGGATTGCAGGAGAATCCATTCCAGTGCCTGGAGCACCTCTTACCCCTCCTTCTTTGCTGACCTTGATGTCTACAGGATTATGTCTCTATGTTTCTTCCTCAGTCCGTTATGTCATGATCTTCTGTAAAGCATTTTCCATGAGATATCACCAGCTTGGCTGACAGGTTCTTGCAGTGGATTTGTTTTAGAGCCAGCTGTGGCTGGAACAAGGCAATTCCTGGCCTCTCTCCTCACAGAGGACTCCTTGCAGTCCCATGCAACCAAAGCCTCTGTGCATGGCCCTTCTGTCCACCTGGCCCTCCTGCATTCATCCTCAGCTGTGTTACCACTTCGTGCATCCCCTGCTCACTGGCTAGTCCAGCTTGATGCTCAGTATGAAACATGGCATTCGCACCTGTGTCACACAGGCATTCCCCACTCACAAGTTCACCTGTTAGGCCAGTCCAGACCCCCAGGCCCTCCTGCTCACCAGCTACTCTGGCTTGAAGTTTATCAGTGAATACACACAGACTGGATTTGGGGAGGATACAGACACTCAACCCCCCAGGCAGCTGGCACCAGGCCCACAGGCTGAAACCTCCTGGAGCTGTCCTTGTGGCTCCCCTTACCTCTACACGTTGCTTCATGGGTTTGTATAGCTGAGCCAATTCCCTCACCCTTCCCAGCCTCATTGCCAGGGTCTCCTTTGGTTTGTAATCATATTAGGTTCAAAAAGTTGATCATCCTACAAGAGAACTTTGCGGCTTCCTGATAGCTCATCAGTTGGTGTGATTGGTTGTTTCTTGACATTGTTTCCAATTTTGTTTGGTTAGATCTGTGTCTCTGTGTATTTTTTCCTGGGTTTTCCCTTTTTCCCCTTCAAGATAATCTTACTGAAATATACATTCTCATGCTCTCACATACTATATCAATTAATGTGAATGACCAGGTTTGGTTTTCCTCTCTGTCTCCCATTGCTGGTCGGGTTTCAGTCTGTGTATATTCTTGTTTATTACTTCCTCCTTTCTTTATTACCCCCTTTTTGTATTGCCAAGTTCTTGACCAGATGCCCTTAAAAAATTAGACATTTCCTTCCACTTACCTTTATTCTTGCAAACTAGTGTATTGCCTTTAATGAGACACTGTAAAACTATTTTATAGGAGTATCGGTTGGAAACATGTAAAACTGTGTTTTAATATCCTTGCAGATGAAATGAAACTGTTAGAGATGAATTTACCTTCAGGAAAAAACAGAATTCTGAAAAAAGAATCAGCTTCTAAAGAAATACAGAAGACACTGCCCAAATGCATTAAACGACAGTTCAAGCAAGATAGTTCTCTTGATCAAAGCACTAATGAGCTTTCACCAAGGAAGAAAGCAAAACTGAACACTAATGAGGCTGTGGTCCAGAGTTCAGAAAGTAGCCTGCAGTCGGATAGTTGCTTGACTGAGCTGAAACAATTTGAAGGGTCAACTCTAGAGTTGCTTTCCCTGACAGATCCTGCAACATCAGTATCAAACTTTCCGAAAGGGACCAAACCCATCCAGGCCTTGCTTGCCAAGAATACTGGGAACAAAGTGACCTTAACAAATCAACTATTGCCTCCTGCAGGCATAAACAGATCTTCTTCTGAAAAGTCAGTTTTACCACCTTTGGAATCATCACCGATCAAACCAGCATTGCCCTGCCAGGCCAGTTCTAAGACTCCTTTACAAATGGTATACAAAATGCCAAATGGCCACTGTGTACCAATAGACGTTCCCAACAGCTCAGTGAAAATTCAAATGCAAGCTATGATTGACCCTAAAACTGGAGAAAAAGTCATGCAACAAGTTCTTATTTTACCTAAGAATTTTCTTTTCCAGCAAAAGGAAGAAAAAATTGTGTCCAAGGACATTCAGTCACTACAACAAAAATCATTTGAGATGCACTGTACATCTTTACCAAAAATGTCAAACGTCAGTGTTTCTTTAACACCTGTTCTGGTAACAGGCCCTCCAAATACCACTCAGTCACCCACTACAATTTTTAACAAAAATACTACCCACTCATCACAAGTGACTGGTCCCATGAACACTACAAAACCATTGCTTGATGTAACTTCAGCAGGTACCTTAACTGTTGATGATAGTAAGTTAAGCCAAACTGAAAGTGACAAAATCAAGACTACAGTTTCGACTGCTACACTGCCTGTGTCTTTGGCTTCACCTGCTCTTTCCACAGCTAGCCAATCATTGACACCAGCAACAGTATTAAGTGTGTCTGCAAACACTGATTCTGCCTCTCATAGTCTTGCATCACAGCAGCAAACTGACTCCCTTGAAACTAAACAAGAGTTGAAGACAGTGTGTGTAAGAGAATCACAATCTATTCTGGTCACAACACGAGGTGGAAACACTGGAATTGTTAAAGTGCAAACAAACCCAGATCAGATTTCACCTAGTAGTTTATGTCCTAGTTCAGTTTTCACTTACGCATCTCAGCTTCAGTCCTTTCTTGTGCCAAAAACCACAGCAGTATCATGCTCTAGTCTTCCATCTGTAGCAACAGCCACATCTTCTCTCCCACATATTGGACAATCATCTCCTTCTGGATTTGCTCCCTCAACAGCTTCTTCAGTTAACATTTCAGCTTTCCCTGCTGATATTACCCAGGCAATAGAAAAAAATACCAAATTCACACTACAGCAGCCAGCTGTTCGGGATTCTTTGTGTCAAGTAAGAGAGAACTCCTGCCATATGTCTTCTCCTTTATCCTCCATTTCATTAGATAGCAGTTTGGTGTCTGCAACTCCACACAGTCCTGTTAGTTTGACTAGCGCTGGACAAAGTAATATTGTCAAAACTCCAAATTCTTCTGTGCAGCATCAAGGGGATACTAAAACCAAAACAAAATCTGTTACACAATCTAATTCTGAAACAAATGAAGATTTAATCAGTGGTACTCCAGTCCAGAAATTTACATTAATCACAAATCCACCAATTTTATCTCCCTCTAGGGCATCAGCAGTCAGTATTATACCCTCTCCGGTATCCACTGCTGTTAATGCTCAGAAACTGGTTTTCATTAACACACAAATTGCCAATGGCCCATCAACCACCCATCTACCTGCAGAGACATTGAAACAGAACCTTCCTTCTTCCCTAACCAAAACCTTTGTTAATGCCACAGAGAAACCACAGTTGGTTTTGATCCCATCTACAGTAGGAGCACCAATAAGAATTAATTCATCACCAACTATTGCTCAAGTAAAAGATGTGAAAATTGGACTAAATATAGGTCAGACCATTGTAAATACTAAAGGCAGTGCACAGGAGGGTCTACCAGTTAATATATTGCACTCTGGCATTTCTAAAGGAGAAGACAAAAAGAGCACAGCCTTGACCCCATCCTTGACAAATAGTACTGTGGTTCCTGTTCCGAGTTTTGCTCTGTCAGCTAATGAATCTGTTGCAACAAAAGCTGAAAAGGCCTTTACAATAACAACAGCAAGTGCTCATATAGAAGCTGTTTCAGTAACATCAAGTGGGACTTCTGGGACGCAGCCTACTGTCTTGATTGGAGGCAATGATCCCTCAAGAATAAGGCCAGTTTTGGGTAATCGACTTTGTACATCAAATATTGGAAATACTGGGAGTATATCCACTGTGAAAACAGGACATCTTGCTTCATCTGTGCTGATTTCAACACAGCCAACAGTATCTCCTCAAAGCTTAGCATCTGCTCTGCAGTTTCCAGTCATTAGCTTGCCTGGATCTGGAGCTACCCCCCACAAAATGTTACAAACAGTTCCTCAGTTGGCAGCAGTTCCAGCTCCTCTTCCAGTACCAAAAAGCCAGTTGCCCACACTGGTTCAGTTTCAGTCATCAGGAATTTCAACTGCTGTGTCAAGTCATGCAGGTATTCACAAATCTCAGGGTGTATTGCCCCCTCCATCACCAAATGCAGGTGAAGTCATTAGTTTTCCCAATTTTTCTGCCCTACAATGCCAGCAGGTGCCTCCCAGTACGGAGAAACAAAGTCATGCTCACACTTGTGCTTCTACTGTTCAGATGTCTGAAGCTTCACCACCTGTAACAAGCAAAACAGGAGGAGGTCAGTTGAATGAACCTTCCATTCAACAGAAAATAGTTATTAACACCTGTGTGCCTTTGGCACCTGGAACTCAAATAATGGTTAATGGTACTCGTTTTGTTGTTCCACTGCAAGGCCTTGGGGCTGGCAGCCATGTTCTTCTTCTCTCCTGTAATACAAAACAGACTCCTTTAACAATTAACCATGGTCAAGAGCCTCAAGGTGTACCAACTGTTAATCCAATAACCTCGAAAATCATCCTAGCACCAAGTCATTCATTAAGTTGGCAGATACCAAAACATCCTTTGAAAAGCTCTGCAAAAATTGTGAACTCTTTTGGAGCTGCAGATGCTTTACCCATTGTACATGCAACACCCCAGATATTTAGTACTCCAGCTGGCTCATGTACTCCACTGTCTGCGGTAACTCTGTCTGTATCTTCAGTGACAAAATCTTCTGTTAATGTTGCTACATCTTCTGTTTCTGGTGTTCATCCTCCAAATTCTCATTTACCAAGCAACACTTCAATGTTTCACTCGGACACTTCTATCAAAAAACTGTTGGTTAGTCCAGAGGGAGCCATATTGAATGCTCTAAATACTCCAGCACCAAAAGTTTCTTCCCTGTCTTCATCGCTGCTTCCTGTTGTTTCCACAAGCAGAAATTCTACTGCTATCTTCCCTGCATCTCAGTCATCTTGCCTTGATAAACCTGACAAAGCTGCATCCTGAATTAACTGCAAATGAGCCACTTTGAAATTCTGGGGCATTCTTCAAACTTTGGAAGTTGTAACTATTGAATAATTTCTTACAATGTTTTAAACTATTGATTTACTCAATATTACTAAGGTTACAGTCCTTACCTGTTTACCTATGGGGATTTGGAGGAAGAAAAATTTTAGTTTGTATGAAGTTTTCCGAGAGTTCTGTAGTAAAAGGCTCAGAAATGACCAATTAATTCATGAAACAGTTTGTTGAAATCTCACTTTTTGCACAAGTTCCATCTTACATTATGGACTGTTTGCCAGTGTGTTTATGACAGTATATATCTCCTTTTTGTTTGTCAAATTTATTTTTGACTTGTTTCTTTAAAAAAAAAAATTATGCATTGTAAAAATGCAATCAGTAGTATAGAATTGTACATATTCCTAAACTCCTAAAAACCTGAACTAAACAATATGTACAAAGAACTATGCTGTCTTATTTATGTTTTGTTTACATAATGTATAGTTTTTTAAGTATTTTAGTAACACTGGACCAGTGTACTGTTTAGCAACAATGCAGAAGAATCTGCATGTTATAAATCAAGTTGCTGTACTGCTTTGTGTTGGCAGTAGTTAAAAATATGTGTATCTGTTACACCATGGGAGAATACATACATGCATACGTACATACATACATATATATGTGTGTGTGTGTGTATATTCATCTTTCTTTTGGTGTATGGTAGAATGAAATTATTTAATCTGTTCTGTTCTTCTCTGATTTTACATTTCACGTGATTTGACAGGATTTGGAAGGAAGCCCTCCTTATTGTTCCTCATGTTATAGGGCAGGATAACCCATACTTCATCCATTCTTAATGATTTGGTTATGATGCCTGAATAACTCCAGTGAAGTGGTAAGGCTACAAATTGATTCCTAAACACCAGTCTAAGTCACACTGATTGCTGTTGAGGACTGCCATGCTTTGTCTTAAAGCTCAAAGATCTGTTGAGGAATTCATTGTTCTCTGTTTTACAGCCTTGTATGCATTTCCACATGTCTGATAACTGTAACAAGGTCACTCACTCATCTTCCATCTAGCCATAACAAACTATCCATTTTTTTCACTGGTCATGCTTTCTAGATCTGTATTTTTTTCTTTAGCTTGTAAGTGGTCTATCTGGAAGGAGAGTGCTAAAACATAACATGAGATTAAAAGAAGCTTTATTAATACTTTGAATGGGGATAATTCACATATTGCATAAACCTTCCTTTTTTGTACAGTGTATTCAGTATTTATTGACTTAGTTTCAGCATTTGATCTGATAAAACCTTTGGGTTATTTTCTGCAGATCTGCTGAGTTCACAGCTGCCTGCTGCAGTGCTCATGGAGATAAGATTTTTGGTATCTTTTGTGGTTTTGCATATAGAGAAAGGGTGCCCATCTTCTGGAAGATGATGGTTTTAGAATTGCTGTCTTTGTATGTGTTGGATTTTTCTGTGGAGTTTGTTGGTTTGGGGTTTTTTTAGAAACTAGAAGGGAAGATTTCAGAAGAGCTTATGAATGATAGTTGCCTTCTAAATAGCTATGACTTCAAAGGGGATAAAAGCTTACATATCTGTATTTAGTAGTGTTCTTAGACTGAGTTTCATAAAGATGAAGCTTCAACCTTTGCTCCTCATCTTGTTGAATTTTCTACTTCCCTTCCCTTTTTGCTGTATACAGTTTGGCAGTTCAGATGTTGGGTTGAAGAATAGGACCACATCTTACTCCCTCTGTGTTGGTTGCCCTTTAAATTGTTCTGAAAAGTAACCTGGTAGGTATTTAGCTAAAGTTCTGGGAAAGTGTGGGGAAGAAAGGCTTGTGCCTTCCTTTCCTTTTGCACTAACTAAAAGAATTGCATTGGGAAATTGCATCTTTGTGGACCAGAAATCTCCATCTTATTGCAGGGCTGGGAAAGATGGAAGCTGTCAGTTTTGGAAGGAGAGAAGATTTGTTTAAATTTTGAGAAAGCTACCTGCTACGCTTTTCCTACTTCTCATGAAAGGTGTTTTGTAACTGATTTTGAAGACACCTGGTAGTAAGGGTGTCTGCCTGCCAGAGTTTACAGTACTACAGATTTTTAAGTCTGACTGCATTTTATGGTTGAATGCTGCAGGTGACTTTTCCAACAGAGGGAGATGGCAGAGAATGACAGTTTCTTCATGGACATTTTACATACTCTAAAACCATATATACCAGCAGCTTGTTTATTTCCATTTCACTGGTTGAACCTCGGGACTTGCATTTTTTGATTTTCCTCTCTTCTTGCAGTGGTTGTATTTTCCTGGTTTTTTTGAATTTATGTTTACTGTAGCATGAGTTGTCTACATTGTTTGGAAAACTCAACACTTGGTTCTAGTATTGAAGTTGTTCTTGATGGAGAAAAAATTCTTGTGTGGCATTTTTCTGCGTGCTAATGTAGTAGTAGGAATATTTATGCTATAATTGGCTCTAACAAAGAGAAAACTTTAGAAAAGCTGAACTTAGGAACTCAGTTCTCAAGTAACTTGCTTGAATGATTTCCAAGAAGTTTTATGAATTGATATGATAATATTTTATGATTTTCATAAATATTTTATAATTTGGCGGACATAAACTTAACAACATGAAAAGTTTGATTCAGTTTGATTAGAGTTTTCATGGATTTTTATTCTCTGCTAGACATGTGTTCAAATTCCAAATCCTATTGGCAAAAGTCTTGGGACTACTATGTAATCGGCTTGCAACATTCATTATGTAAAACCAAATTTTAGTAATTTTTGTGAATAAAATTCCTATTCCCAATACTCTTCTCCGATGGTATGAATGTCGGTTGGAGATTAGGCTTTTTTTTCAGATGAATGCAAATACTCATTGACAATTTGCTATGTACCTTTTGCTCTCTACCAAATGTGTAGTGCTACCAGTAACACAAAAAGAATTCTAAAAAAGTAGATTATATTCACAGACACAATGAAAAAGCAGAACTGCCTGCATCTTGACTTGAAGTTAAAAAGACATTTAATGAAGCATAGAAACATAGATATATAAATCAGCCTTTTAAGAAAACATGTTCAGCTTTTCAGAGCTTGTAAAATGCCTTCCTTTTAGACACCCTCAGATACTGTACACATGTATTCATACACTACATTACATGCAAAATTTTAGGTTTATTAATTACTTCAAATATTTTGAATTACATCCTTTCATTTACCTGAATGGACATGTTCTGCACAATAGTTTTGCTTTGCTGTGAGTAGAAAACGGCACTAATATTGCTTCACTGTTCAAACCCTGGTGTGTGCTGCCATTTTCTCATAGGGATTCTGCCACACTAGAAGCAATTAAATTTCACAAGTCTTAGGGGTCATAGAAGTACCTATTCAAGCCAGTTGTGTTACTATCACTTCATTCAAACCTGTGCTGATTTCACTGTGTGACATAGCAAAGGGTTCAGTGCAAAAAGGGAAGCAAAAATTCTCCTGGTAAGTAAGTGAAGAGAAACTAATTAGTCCATTGGAGGAGGTCAGAAAATTACTAAAAACTAACATTTGAAGGGTGTCCATAGCTGCCACAGTGTGTGTGGTTCACAGCTGGTTTTGCTTATACTTTGTTGTAGTGCAGAAGTAAATTAATTATTTTTATTAAAGCAGTAATGTTTGTTGCATTTGTTAAGGACTTTTAAATAGGATGGCCAGAGGTGCTCATAAAGACTTGAACTCATGTAGACTGCTCCCTTTGAGCTGCACCTCAGATGAGTTTACTGACTCAAAATAATAAGAAAAATAAGATTAATGATACTGCAGCAGACTTAAGGTCCATCTAGCCGATTATTACGGCCGTCTGTCCCAGCATCACCTAGTTTTTTGAAGCATGCAGCAATAGCATTCCAAAAGAGCACAGTAACAGGCCTAAATAGTCATTTAGTATACCCTAATCTGTGAGCCAGTCTTCCTCACACAGCTGTGATTTTTTTCAATTTAATAGCTTTCAGTGTATTTCTCTTGATGAAATATACCAATTCTTTCAAGAGTTCATGGAAGCATGTAAACAAACTATTACCATGCACAGTATCCAGTGGTAAAGAGTTTGTAAATAAATCTTTTCAGTTTCCAAACCTGGGACCTGCTAGTTTCATTTGATGCAAGTAATATTTATAATGTAAGATACAATAAGCCTTTGCTCTTTGTTATTTTTCCATGTGGCCTATGTAGACCTTTGCCATATTGGTTGTCTCTTTTCTAGAATAAAGAGAAATTGTGAATTCAATTATTTCTTTCATGGAAGTAATCAGTTGCTGTCATTGCTGTGTAAACCTTTTCAATTTTACTATATCCTTGAGATGTGGTATCAGAAGAGTGTGTGTTCTAAAAGCCCTATGAGATTCAGCAGTGTGTTGATGACTTTTCTTTCATAATAATTATTTCAGTGTTTGTGGGTTGGTTCCTGACTATTATTTATCCTCATACTAACATTTTTGTAGAAATATCACTTGTAAACCAACTTCACATCAGTGTCAACCCAACTCATCCAATAAAACTATAGCACTTGTAGAATATTGTAGCTGTAAAGACATGATCTTTAAACCAGATTATTGAAGACTCCAAGTCTGGCACTATTTTTGCTTGGTTTAGCTCTCTTGAAGATGTAAAAGGACAAACTGCTGTAATGATGTTCAACATGATGCTTTTCAAATCTCATTATTTTTGTTCATAGGATACAAGATAAAGTCTGTATATGGTCATTTTATACAGATTGGCCTCCACATAAAGATTTTTTAGTTGTTGAAGAAGGCCACTTTGTAAATGTGACACAGAGCAATGTTATTTTAAAAAATTTTCCTTGAAACTACAAGCAAACTTTAAGATCTTGATAAATCTCTAGGTATTCTCTTCTTTTCTCAAAATATGGAATTGTCTGGTTAGTAATCACACCTGAATGTCTTGCATAAACTTGGAAACCGGGATACTTCATTGTTTCATATGTGACTGGTCCAGAAGTTCTTCAGAAAGGTGGTGTTTCTTACAGTATCTTTTATTACAATCTCAGCTGAACTAAACACATTAAATGAAAATGGTATGTAAAAGTAATGCAAAGAAAATTTAATTATTTGCTTATAATACTTCTTGAAATTATATTTGCAGACACAGAAGGTCTATTAAATTGTGCATAAATATGATTTCCCACTTTTTGCAGATGAAGACAATGAAGTTTTGGGTTCTCATAGCAACATGGAGGAACTGGGAATAGAATCCTTGGTCCCCTGACTCCTTCCAGCATCCCATCCAGAACTAAAGGTTAAATACCTAGATTAATGCTTTATCTTCCCCTATTCTCACTTTTTACAATGAAGAAAATATTTGGAAAATGCAGTTATTTTCAAGAATGGGGGGATGCTTTGAGAAAGCATTTATAAAAATTAAATAGCAAAAAGAAGCAAGATAGTTATGAATCAACTGCGATTTTTTTGGTTGTCTTCAGGCTTTAGAGCTTTGCTTGTCAATGCCAATGTCCTGAAAAGAAGACAATATACTTCTTTAATTAGTTGTTTATATTGATTCCATCTTGTAATAACTATAAAATCAGACTATTTTGGCTGTCAATAGGTCATTGGCATCTGGTACCAGCATATACATTTAAGATCTGTCCACATAACATGTTATTATTTGTAAAATCATTCTTCAGTCTTTTTTTTAATCACATGCAGCAGTGACACTGAATAACAGAGGGATTACTGACTGGGTACTACTATGTGGCCACGGGGTGTCTTCCTTATAATAAATAATCATGGTGGATTCCATTTACCCAACATAAAAAGCAGGTATTTTGAGTATTATAATGAATTTTAGCTACTGGGAAGGAGGAATTGCTTATATCTATTTTTAAAAAACCTTGTCAATTCATATTAGCAACACACCAACACTAAAGTTCAGTAGTGTGCTTGAGGCTTGTCTGGACAGTATTTGACAGTTCAACTACATGTTATGCCTTCAAAATACTGTTCTTGCCAGTAGAGTGCTTCTTGCAATGTGAACTTAGAAGAATAGAAAGCGGAGAGAGGCCTGTCTGACGTATTTGCTCCTGCCATGGCATAAGAAACTGATGGAAAACCAAAACATTCTGTTAAAAGAGAGCCCGTGTCTGAAAGTGAGTTTCTTACTTAGGCACATGAAATGCAAGTGATACAGCTGGTGCAGCAGTCCTGTCCTTGTATGAGCTGCACCTAGGGCTAGGCGTTTCACTCACTGTAGTGGCCAGTAGAGGATGCTTAGTGGAAAGAATTAAGAAACAGATGAAGTATGAGTTAATTTTTCCAGTATGTATACACAGCATCCAAGAATAATTCCAGCAGAATTGTGTAAATTCATCTTGAGCTTGTCTGTGATATGAAAGTGCAGATTTTGCATCAAGGTGAGCAGTGATTCAGAGAATCAGAGCAGAGAAAACAGTGATATAAAAGCATAAAACTGCTTCTCCATTGTAAGAAGTGGTAGGACAGGTGCATGAATCCTGTTAAACAGCAGAAGTTTTGAATGAGGAGTTGACCAAAATTGTTGTTGGGGCCAAAATCCAGGAAGTGAAGATTATGTGGGCTGCATATCCTGGGATTTACAAATGTAAGGAAGACAGGCTTCTTAAATTTGTATCAATACCAAAAACATTCAGGTTGAGTTTCCTGGAGACAGAGAAATAGGAGTAATTTATTTCAAGACAGACATCTGACACCTTTTAATCCTTGCAAGTATTTCTCTACAGGAGATTAATGTCGGGGAATATTCACACTTACCATATGATTTAGTTGTTTTAATGCAAATTCTGAAGCAGTTTTTCTGAGTATGGCTACCAGATGACAATGCTAAAATTCCTCCTGCAAACAACTATAGAATCAAATCTAGCACTGAACAGTGTCTAGAAAGGGCCACTCTTTTGCTCCAGAGTGTCAGGAGCAGTAAGTTACTTGAATTATATGTGGTGCTAAGGAGAAATAGAAATCAATTACTTTTGCCAAGGTAAGTGGGAAAGAACAATTTGATAGAACTTGGAAGATTACACCTTTTTCTTAAGAAAATTATTTTCAACAAAAATGAGTCAGATCTCTCCCCTTATAGTTACAAGAATGCAGCTGATGGTAAGGTAAATGAAAAAAAGAACTCTGAAGAAGGAAGGCTACTTTCCTTTCTACGCAGAGAACATAGCGAACATGCAGCAGAGAATTCTGTTTTTCCCATCCAAAGATGGAAGCTAATGGAGTTGAAAAGAATTTACAACATTACTGTTGAAAGACTGAAGTATTTATATTAGGTCATCATTCTTTGTTTTGTACTAATTTGAACTCATGTGGTGTATCCCTCAGGAAAGGAGCAAATAAAGCATGTGGTCCAACATGTAATTGGGGCTGTACTAAAATGGTTTGGAAATGTGAAGGCACATGTGCTGCTCAAGCATTGTTTAGATTTTCACTCATGTGAATCCACCAAGACTGGAGTTTGCAGCTATCCCATGCAAAGAACTTTCTGGGGGAACAAGAAGAGGCAATAACTGTAACATTTAATGTCAATAGTATTTGTGGCATTTAATGTCAATAGTGTTGCCACAATGGATTATACATTGTGCCCTTTTTTCTCTAGTTATATAGGGCTCAGTAGTCTCTGGTTCTTTTTTTGATGAATACATGTAATAAAATCACAGAATTAGAGAATGGGTCAGGTTGGCAGGAACCACAGCAGGTCACCTGGTTTAATCTCCCTGCTCAAGCAGGATCATCCCAGAGCATATTGCACAGGATTGCTCCAGATGGCTCCTGAATATTTCCAGTGAGGGAGACTCCACAGCCTCTCTGGGCAGTCTGTTCCAGTGTGAGAGATGTGATCCAGTATTATTTGAGAGATGGTTCATGGTGGAGGAGGACGAGATGGATAAGCCTTTCTCCTTTGTATTGCTGCAGGCACAAGGCAGTTAGGAACACCACCATCCCCAAAAATGTAGTCTTCTGTATTGGCACAAGAGTAGAGTCTACGTTGACATAACATCTAGAAGAGCTAGATTTTGGCAGCAAGGGAAGCAATAGCTCATTCTGTTCATTAGAAATCTAAGGCTGCTGCCTTTGGGCCGATGACCTTTTGGGGAAAGGAAGTGAAGTGAAAATTGGAGATTCTCTAATGATGCAAAATATGGAGGGTCAATTCCAAAAAGGACACAAGTGCTGAAATTTAGCTGGTAGCATGTATGGGATGTGTAGATAATAGCTGTAGATACTTTTTAAACTTTATATTGCTGCTAGTTTTTATTACTGCATATATAAAATAAATACATCATATATGTATTATATATGTGCAGTATTATATACTGCATGTATATAATAAATACATCAGTGCAGATGTGTGTCCAAAAGACAATGCTGGAAATTTTCAAGCACTTTTCAGCTCTAATGGGCAGCAAAATCTGTTTAATGAAATGCCGTGAACACACAACAACCTTTTAGCCTTGTTGCACAATTTAATACGCAGTCAGCAGAAAAGTACAAGTGAGTAAATGCTACTTCTCCAAAGACAGAGAAACTCATTAACCTTTTCCTTTATATAAGAAGTGAAAATAAATTTGCTTTTAAAGGCAAAAAAAATGTACTCTTTTGTCATATGAGTACATGAACATAACACTAACAAAGTAATGGATATTCTACCAGTACTAGACATGAACATGAATCATAATATGTAACTGAAAAATTACAAGGAATATGGCTAATACAGTTCTTAGGGCCAGGATAATATACATACATCCCCAGCTCTAGAAGGAGTTAAGCCAAAAGAGATTGCTGAGTCAGTGTCACTGGTTTGTCCTGGCAAGCAGCTGTAAATGCCAGTCATGTGACACTGGACTAGTGAGACTCTAAAAAAGCAAGTGCTTCCTATGGGAAGTTTGTGGTACTTTCTTCCAGCATAACTCTCTGACGTGTGGAATATACCTTTTGGCTCTTAGCTCGGCGAGTGTTATGCTGTGTGATGCAGAATGCCAGGAAGATTGAACTCATCAGGACCTGCTGCATTTTACCTTTGTTCAATGGCTGGGATGGCTGACCAATATTCTAGAATCTTTGAAGACTACATTAAGGCTTGTAACTGCATTAGAAAGTAGGTGATCCAGCAGGATCATATCAGGAATCCAAACACAGACAATGTAACTTCTTTTGCCATTCTAATTTACCAATCGGACCAAAACTATATTAGCAAGGGGTCTGTTTTTGAAGTATTCAGTGCATCTACGTAAGGGTTGCATGCATAGCTGTGGAGAAGTTCCCAAGATCCTCTTGTACGAATAAGTTTTAATAACAGTGTGTCTGCTACTCTGATAGTGCAGATGAGCAGCAAGCAGAGTTTCATTCTCCAGCTATGACCAGCCACCTCTTCATCAGCATCCTCAGGAAAAACTCAAATTACCCATGAATTTCTTCATTAGCTTTTTTTGATGGAAGAAAATGAAGGACAAATACCATGTTTGTTCAAAATTACATTTGTAATACAAGGCATCTGATTGCAGCCTGATTGCAAAGAGAGTGAACACCAGATGAGTAGAAGGTCTTTGACTTTTACATCCTCCCTGTTACATGACCAAACTAAAGATATTATGAATCTAAATTTTGACCAGTTGCTGCTCTGGGGTCATACAACTGTCTAATCTGAAAGACTTTCCCGGGGGTTTGAACACCCTACACCATGTCCTCCATATATGGTGGTTGAGACATTTCTATGCATTTCTCTTTAAAGGATCAGATGTCCTGGAATGTTTTAACTAGTGTTTGGTAAAGTGCAGAGTTATTGGGTGTAATACAGAAAGTACCAGTTCTTGCAGCATGCAGCTTTGGCAATTACAGGTCTCTTGTTTTCATGGTCTGATCTGTCTTATATCAGTGTTTTTTTAATGAGTCAGCAACCAGACTCTGCAGTGTGTCATCGCTGGGTATAGAGCCAGATTTGAAAAATGGAATTTGAAGTAGTATTCAGCATGAGTGATGACATTTACACCTATTTAATAGAGTGCTCTGTGTAGCTCTATTTCATGCTCTTATTTTAATACACTTAAATCTGAGATGACTGTCTAATTGTGTCTATAAAGCAAAAATAGTGCTTTCATGGGGAGAAAAAAAGGAGAGGACTTTCTGAAAACTAAGGATAGATTTCCAAGAGGGCTTAGCTATCCTTTGAGTATCTATAAATTCATGTTAAATTGCTCCAGCTCTGGCTGCTGATGAGTTCTAACAATTTGGCCTTACGTAGTTCCACAAAGAAATTAATATTCCTACTTCATCAGTGTTAACTTCCTTATGAGCTTTTGCAACAGCTGGTATGTAATATATGTAATTCTAACACTACTAAAAATGTGTGCAATTAAGTAAAGCTTTTTGAACTCTAAGCACTTTATTTCTTTAAAGCAAATAATTTCTATTAATTTTTTCTCAGACATAAATGCATATGTCAGTTCTATTCCACTGTAGCACTACAGTCTTTTGAAAGAATGCTGCCCTAGAGTAGAGAAATGCAGAGCGCTGGGTTGCTTAAGATACCAGCCCCAAGCTTCAGCTTACCAGTCCTGCATAAAAATTAATCAGCCATTGTGTTCTACATCTCTAGTGCTTACTAGCTGGCATTTTTTGTATTTTCCTGTATATTCTTCTTCCTGTTGCTAAATAATTCCATAGTCTTTTTCCTAACAGGTGGAAATGACACAGGTAAGACAGCTTTTTAAGTCAAAGTATATCTCTAAGTTTCTAAATAAATGTATCAACTAAATTGATAAAAACATATGGGTGGATTACAACCTTTCACAGCAATTACTGATGTTTATTACCTTCCAACAATTTTACTAATCTATATAAACATTTTTATTACAAAGAAACATTTTTTGAAAACTATGTCCTACTATTTATCAAAGTAGATGGAGTTTACGTTAGGGAAGGAAATATGCCTTGTGTTTAAAACTTTTTTTGTTTTAAGGTGTTTGTATTTGCATAATTGATGACAAAGAACTAGATTCTTTACTAATAGCCAATAATTGCTTTATGAAGTTAGTTTTCTTATGTAACTACTTTTGATTTTAATAAATGTTGAATAGTTTTATCTGCCTCCTGCTGTGAGATATCAGGCCTTGTTTATAAATTTGTTGCTCTGCCTATAATATTAAGTAATAATCTGGCAAGCAAGCAATAACAAAAAAGCTAAGTAAACAATAACTACCAAATGTATGTAGCCAATTTATGCATATCTGTTGAGGTACGTCTCCCCCAAGGTCCTGGGGGGAGGGACCCTGCAGTGTAGGGGTCTGCCCCTGTCCCTGTCCCCATGTCAGTGTGGCCTGTGCGAGTCTTCTGATTGGTTGTTGGGGGCTCCCGGGCTCGGGAAGAAGGGGGGAGTCTCGTGATTGTGAGGTCAGTCAGCCATGGGACCTCAGCCATGATGGGGCTGGAGGGAAATAAAACATCCATCAACATCTATCGAATTTGTTTCATATTTCCTTAGTACTCGTTTTGCCGAAAAGCTCTTGTTGCAAGTCATCTCCGTTGCAACACATATCAAAATTCATTGGTTTTAATTACTGCTAGTGTTCTGGCAAGCTGGGAAAATTAACATCTTGGAGTCTGCTGTTTTTCTGTATTCTTCAACAAACATGGTTTTCATGCATTTTCTTCATCATATTAGAAAGAAATTGCATGTAATGCTTTGTATTTACAAAGTTCTTTTTCTCTCTGATGACTGCCACAAGGAGCTAAAGGTGATGTCATTATACCCATTCACAGGTATGAAATAATATGGACTCCAAGCAGAAACCCCTAGATTGCCTTGACTGATCATGTTTTGTAAGGAATTCATTCATTACAGGTACATAAACAAGTGATGTGAGGTAAAAGTGTGTTGTAAAACATAGTTGCTTTTTGGAAGTTGATTTTAAAACTGCTGAAGAAAACAGTCTGTAAGAGGATATGTAGTCACATGGTTCAGTTCATTTTGTTTCAGATTCTTGTACATCACATTCTAAGGAATAGTTGATTTGGGTTTTTTAAAACTTTTTAAAGAAAGGGAGACTAAATGAGGAAGATGAAAACAAAGGTGCCATCGCTTTTTTCTCTGATTGATACTGAATAATATGTGATTACAGATCTTTGTAGACCTAGAAGAGTTTAAGATGACCAGACCATAATGTATTAATCTGACCATAAGAAGTAAAAAGATTAAAACAAAAGCACATTCAGATTTATTAAGGCATTTCAAGGACCAGTTCTGTAAATTAAGCAGGAATACTTTTCAGCAACTGCTAATGAAAACATGTTTTGTTTTGTATGATTTGAGCTTCAAGAAAGTTAAGCATATACAGGAAATTAATAGCAAGCATGAAGAAATGTAATCAGTGTGTTTAGGACTTCAAATTTCATGTTATCATGGTGAATAAGGTGGTGGTGACTGATCTGCAGCAATTTTGTCATAAGCTGGTGGAGCATCAGGTACCTATGGTAAGGAAAATGGGTGTGAAAGATCAAAAAAATCAATTGAGTTACAATAAAAATGACATTAAACATGCACTAAACATGCATTAAGCTGTTTACCACCATATTAGTTACAGTTCTATGACTTAAAGTAGCTGAGCTCATTCATTGTGTCTATTTTTTTAAGGTTACTTTTTTGATAGTATGTTTTCTGGTTTTGCATCAGATTCATTTTATTGCTAATGTTCATCCAAAGAGAGAACTTCCAGTGTTGTAAAGGCAGGAGTATATGTCTTATGTGTATCTGGAATGTTGATTGATAATTGATAATTCAGATAAATATTCAATCTTTTCTTTGAGACTCCTGATGCAGGCACATTGTCTTATTTCTTGTTTTTAAGTGTTAAAAACTTGGGCAGCTTATTTAAAATTGGTTATAAGTTAACCTTTTCTCAATTATATATACTTATCACTTAATTTACCTTTTTGAAAATTGAAAGTTTAAATGTTCATCTTTCCATAATGATTAGAAGAGCTAATACCTTGAAATTTTATAATGTTCCCTGACAATGCCTGTCAGAATATAGTATACCAGACACAATCCATTTGTTGTTTGTCAGAATGGCAGAAAATAAATTAGGGAGATATTTGGGTTTTTTCAGTATATTTCAGCCTTCAGGTGTTGCATCATTCTAATAGATTAGATAATGATCATATGACTTAAGAATAAATGTAAGTTGAAGAAAGTAATTTTTGAAATAAGAATTCTAAATAGTAGATTTTTAACATTTTTCACATTTCTCACAGTACAAATTTTTCAAAATACTATTTTATAAGTTGATGTTGAGGCATTGAAGACTCAGTCTAGGACAGCATACACCAATAGAGAAATCATCAAGTGCCTGTTTAACAATATTGTCTCACTATGTCTTAGTTTTAAGTAAGTGAGATCTTGAGTTGCAACTTACCACAGAATTAAAGTCTCTGTAGTCCTGCAGAGCCATTTTGGAGTCCAGTATTGCTTCCTCACCTACCACCTTTTGTATTGTGCTCACACTAGTGTTTTTGCTCTGTGACAGATGATGGAAAAAATATGGGGAAGGTGAAAGGAAGAAGAGACTGTGAAGTTGGAGCAAATTACGCATCATTTAAAATTTGACAGCATATTTGCAGTATGTATTGAAATCTGAGATTAGGGCCAGACACAATGCAAGTGTGTTTACCTAACACTTTTTGCTGTCTCTGCTGAGACATACTCTCTCTCCTATGTAAAATCCAATTACAATGCCAGAAAAATAAGTATCACTTTTTTTGGTCCCGGACTGCTGAAGGAACTGACAGCTCATGTACCTGAGTTCCTCCTCCTTTTTTTGCCAATCATTTCTTTCCTTAATCCCCAACCTTTTTGTTTTCTATTTTTTCACATTTCTTTTGCACACGTGCTGTACCAGTTCTCCCTTAGCCAAAAATATCCTAAGAAAAATGTGATTTTCAAAACCAGAAAGTAGCAATCTGTGATGAGCAAAATTAAAAAACAGATTATGCTTTTTGCCAGGATGTACAAAGCAGGCATTTGGTCTGATTTTTGAAGGGTTTTTGTGAGTATTACCTTCATTTTTGCAACATTTCAGTATGAAAGTTCAGGTTTTTGGTATTCTGCCAGCTGATACGTGTATTGGATAGATAATTGGAAAGGGAATGGGACAAAGTTATCAGAAACAGCAAGGAAATGAATGTGTTGACTTAGATGAGAGCTTAGCTGGGTTTTTAAATCCCAAATAGTTACTTATATCTTCTTCAAAATATTACGAAAACTAGAAGATACTTACTGTAAAACGTATATTTGGATAAAGCTTTGTTCTGGTTTCAGCTGGAGTAGAGTTCATTTTCTTTCAAACAGCTGGTACAGTGTTTTATTTTGGATTCATTATGCGACTTGCGCTGATAACACAGTGATGATTTGGTTTTTGCTCAGTAGCTCTTACTCTAAGTCATGCACTTTTCAGTCACTTATGCTCTGTCACAGAGCAGGTGTGCAAGAAACTGGGAGGGCTCATTGCTAGGACACCTGACCTGAACTAGCCAAAGGGATATTCCATACCAGAGAACATCATGCCCAGTATATAAATGAGGGATTTGTCTGGGAGGGGCTGATTGCTGCTCAGGAATGAGATGGGCATCAGTTGGGGGTGGTGAGAAACGGTATTGGGCATCACTTGTTCCTTTGGGGTTTTACTCCTCTCTCTGTCTCCTTTTCATTAATATGATTAGTAGTAGTGGTAGTAGATGATTATATTTTGTTTCAGTTATTTAACTGTTCTTATCTCAACCCATGAAGTTCACCTTTTCTTTCTGATTCTCCTCCACACCAGGGTGGCAGTGGGAAGTAAGCAAGTGTCTACCTAGTGATTAATTGCTGTCTGGGGTTAAACCATAACAAGATTTCACTTTAAAGGACTAAAAAAGACCTCCCTTTGTTAGGAGAGGGAGCAAAACTTCAAAAATAAAGGTTTGGGACTTCTAACAACAGATGTTAAGAGAAGGATTGTACCTGTTTTTAAAATATTTTTCAAGAAGACACAAGTTAGAATATTTTAAAGTAGTGTTTAGAAAACAAATCTCAAACCTGCCCCACTTTTTTTCTGTAAATCTTAAAATGGCAAGTCAGATTTTATATGGATGAATAAATCACACATCACACATATGTGAGCATATTTACTTGTAACAAATTAGTTGTTTTTCTTCTCTGCTTCCTAGATTTACTCTAATCATATCTGTTCTTATTTAGGGGTAAATCATATGAACAGTGAATATATTACTTTTATTTAAGTGAAAGGACACAGAACACCTCTTTGTTTTGTGTAAATCTAAATATAATACTTCCTAGAAATAATTTTTTCTACTGACATGTTGTGCAAAGTTGGGCAACTGTTCGTGTCCCTTTGTTTCTGGTTCCTCTTACCCCTTTGTCTGGCTTGCAAGTTCTCCGTGAAAGGTTGTGTTTCATATTGTGTGTTTTTGTCTGTGACATGTCAGTGTAAATACTGCCTGAGATAATGATGTCCTGTTACAGATTTGATGTTCTCTGCATTAATGTCATGCAAATCAAGGTAATATATTGTCAAAATAATCGCATGATAGAAAATGAGCTGCCACACTTACCCGCAGACTTTTGTAGCCACTACGTCTTTTGTAATACCAGCAGCCAAAGGCAAGTAAAATTGCCAGCACCAAAATAAAAAGTCCAATACCCAGAGCTCTGTTGGGAAAGCAAAACAAAATCACTAGCACTGCAGCTAGATGCACCTTCCCAGGAGCAAGAATGATTAGGCCAAAAGTTTGTGTCAGCATCGTGTTGTAAGAGAAGGGCATGGAGCAGAATTTACCTCAGAAAATAGGCAAAGTATCAGTTTCTGTAGATTTAGCAGTTAGCTAAATTCTCTACATCTTAAGCATTTAAAAAATTTATTTCTTTAAAAATAATTATCTTCCAGTGACTACTGATTGCAAAAAGATACTTGTCTGTAAATCTAGCAAATCACAGCATTGTGAATGTGAAACAATGTGAAATAAATTAGATGCAACATCTGCAATGGTGCAGCTCATGTTTATTTGCTAAATTTCTCTAGGAAGCAAGTATTTTAAAATGTATCCTAATTGCATCATATTGCAATAACTGCTATTGATGGAAGGGCTTTTAAGATACATAAAACACATTACTACCTTAAGACATGTCTAAAAAACTTTGCATTATTCATAAAGAGCTCTACAAGAATTTAGTTCTTGTGTGACATACTAGGCACAGTATTTGTGTCACTGGGTCATTTTAGGCAAAAATGCACTTCACAAACTGTGCTGTAAAACATCCTTCCCACTGCTCACTGAGGACTTGGCAAAAGCAGCACAGTTCCTCTCTATGTCAAAAAGCAAGCTGACAAAGTAACTGCGAATTTCCTAGTCACAAAAACCCTTCCTTCAGTGTTAATATCCTCCCTGTTGAGACATATGGAATTAATTCCGTTTTTTTTTTGTTCTTTGCCTATTCAGGAACAGAAGAATATGGTGAAATGGCTAAAGGGAAAAGAGTATGGGGGAAAAAATTATGTGAATCAGGATAAACCCATTCTAACATACTTCTGTGTATCTTATGCCCAGTTGCCTTGCAGTAATTACCCCAGGCTTTTCCATTGTGACTGAGTAGTGGCATATGTGACTTATCAGAGAGGTTTTATATATATTTGCTATCATTTTCACTGACCCCAAGTCTCATGAAGGAGTGAACAAAGAAGCCTGAAAGGAGATGCAAGCAGATTTCTGTGGCAGAACAGGCTGCCTTTTTGTCTGAACTTCTCATGTGCTATTTGAAACATGAAGCCCTTTGGAGACAAAAGGATTTTCTTTTTCCGAAGTACGTGGATCTTGTAAGTTGCTCCTGCCCCTTGAAGACTTTGTGTGGCCTGGAGGCCTATCTGACCCAACAACAGAGCTCACAGCAGTAACTCTCTGATGCAGCCAAAGTTATGAGATGGCTCCACTGGTTTTGCTACTCTTGCCAGGATTGTTTAAAGTTGGAGGGACTGCTTCTCCAGGCAGCTGCCCTCTCTACATTTTTAGACTTTTTGCTTTTCACATGTTGAGTAGTTTTAGATGTCCATTAGCCTGCATGCCCTCAGAATGTATGTCATCTCTGGAGCTGGTATTTCTGACTGCCTATTTGCCATCTAACTCCTTCCCTAACTACTTGGAGGCTAGTGTGGAAACTGTTTAGGCAAATTCTTGCAATTCCAGTGTTAAAGCTGAAGCTGTGGTACTCAGAATCTGGGCTCATATCTGGAAAACACGTTGTACTGAGAGTGTAGTTTTTGCATATCTAGAAAAACTACTTACAATTGCAGCCACTAGAATTCACAGCAGTTAGAGGTGAGCATGCCTAGTTTCAAGTGCTGAAACATGACTAGCCAGCCTTTTTTTTTTTTTTTTTTTTGTTAAGAGCTGAACTGCTTTGTATGTACTATGAGAGAGCTTTCCCCTTTGTTTATTCTTTTTGCCAGAGTTGATCATGGAGGAGCAACTACCTTGCAGTAATGAACAAGTCATTAAGTTTGAGGCCCAGTAAGCCACTAGCAGGAGTATATCCACACAGAGATATCCCAAACACTCTGGAATTTATTACACTGTCTAATGTAATAAAACATCATCAACTGGGTAGCATCTCTAATAATCCCAGACCAAACATATTTTATTGCAATTCAAAGATAAAATATATTAGCCAGAAACAGTTTGGAAGTCACATTTGTATGCATTGATGTCTTCATCTGGTTTTTTTTCAACCACTTCTCCCTGGGGTTTCCCCCATTCTTTAGGGTGAGACAATGTCCCTTTGAGAGGTCTGTGAATCTACGGATGAATTTAGTATATGGATCACCTTGCAACAGCCTAAAAAGTAAATTTTAAATAAGCCTCAATAAACCTGGTAAAGGCTAATGACTTGTGATCATATGATTTAACTTTAGATTCTTGACTTCTACAATTCTGATTTTTCTTAACTTTGAGGGCTCTTAAAGATTGCACAGTGACAAACATTAGAGACAACTACAGGATAGTTAAAATGCACTCACTCTGTATACAACAGTGACTCTTTTTTTACAATTTTTTAGTTTTCTTTCAATGAAGATTTTTTTCACCAGCTGACATGCTAACATAGTTTTAGAATTTTGCTTACTCTTCTGCAAAAAAGGTGTGTCCTTTCCCTTTGAAATAGTTGCCATCCAGGTGGTTATGTCTTCTGGGCATTTTGTGAGGTTGGTCCTGCTCAAACCTACAGGGTAGAAACATAGTGTCTCAGTGTGATAAATAATTTATTACCTTTAAAGCATAATATTATCAGCTTCTTTGTTTTAACAGGAGCTTTTTAGAGAGGCGGGTGCCTTCCAATCTTCAGAATCAAGTAGATCCATATACATATGCAACTGTCCCAATTTAAGATAAAACTCAAAACTATAGCTATAGTCTACATATGAGTATCACCACTGACAGACATCAAGGTGTTTGCAGCTGAGAATAACACAGTTTGCAGAAATTGATGTGATTGGTTGTGGTACTAAGTGATGGCAGAATTCTGAAGCAAAATCTAGAATATAGAAAAAAGGGTAATTTACCTGGACAAGAAAACCTATTGAGAAGAAAAACTAATATTGCTCTTACAAATAGTTGTTTGTCTATTGTGTTATTCCCTGTAAACACTCAGGGGACAGGTTTTCAGTCACTGGAGACCCTCAGATATCTGTTGAATTTCAGATGGAAATACTGATTTATGTCTGCTGACAATCTAAACTCAGATGTGTGGGGAATTTATATTACAATCTTAATTCCCAATCTTTACAATCTTAATTGCCAGTCATAAGATGATAATCACAGCTGTCTGAACAGTTAAAAATCTATTTAATCAAATGTAATTAAGAAGGAATCCACAAGTAATCATGTTTCTGTAATCTGAAGAGCACAACAACAGATAGTACTTGATAGTATCTGGCTAATCTACCTATCCTACAGAGGTAAATTATAAAACATGATGACTTTACTGAAGATAATTCTAGCCAATGAAAGAAAATATGAGTTCACTTAGACAGTCAAGCCTCTTCTAAAGCATAACTTTAAAGCAAAGCTGAAAATTTTGTGTAAAATAAAAAAATATAAATCTTACCTCCTTCAGACCTGTGTTCTGTCTGTTAACTGAAGGCATGTGCAGCTTTCCTTGACTTGATCTGTTTTTTTCTCCTTTGATCTATCCTCTTATGACTATCACGAGTTTAAATTCCTTTCAGTACAGCTTCTGAATGCATTAATTAGCGTAAAAGGGGCAAGGACACAACTTCTCATTTTCTTCTGCATTCTTCCCTCTTAAAAAGCGGCAGAAAAATCTGTTATTACTTGATTAATAATCAATGTGTTCTGAGAGACAGGCCAACACCTTTTTACCTGCCCAATAAGTACAAGCTCCTAGAGTGGGCAAACTGTTTATAGATTCAAACATGTTTTGATCTAAGACTGGTTATTTTGTTACAGAGGACTGGTGTATTTGCATGTATTTACTATAGCTTTGTTTATGCACACTTTCAGCACCGGTTTAACACTGTACAAACTAGTATATGTTGACCAAAACTCATACTTTAAGCTAAGAAGTGTCTTAGATTAAAGTAAATACAGTTTAATTCTATACAGAGAAGCAAACACTGCAACAAAAAGAGAGTCTATCCCATGGGCTGCAGAGCTAATGAAACCTGGCTTTTCCCTGTGCTAACCATGTGATAATTCCATTTACAAGATCAGGCAAGAAAGAGCAGTCTGTGATTGATTCGGAGGTCTGAGTACTGTGATATACCAGCAGTTAGTTACTGCCAAAAGAGAGAAGATGCAAGAACCACATTCTGCTTGTCATTTCACTTAATGAATCATTAATCTGAGCCTCTCTGTCCTTCTACAGATATTTTAACTTTGAAGGATTAAACACTTTTGAGTTTTCACTTGTCTTTGAAGTTGTGCACCAGGCTCTAAAACGAGCTACAAATGGCTGATACACTCAAAAAGAAAATAGGAAAGGACAGACAATATGAGTGACCAACATCCATTCATTAGGAAGTCAGATGAAAAATATTAACATTGATATTTTTTAGCTAGTGCAGGACTCGGAACTCACCATTTTTCTGCTTATGTATTTTTCCTAATGATAGTAAAAATCAGACCTGTCTTTATATATTTATCTATTATAGTGCCTACTGACAGGACCAGAGGCAGTGGGCACAGACTGAAGCACAGGCTGTGCTCTCTGAACAACAGGAAACTTTTTTTTCTGTGAGGGTGACCGGGCACTGGCACAGGTTGCCCAGACAGTTTGTCAAGTGTCCCTCATTGGAGATCTGCAAAAGCCATCTGGACACAGTCATGGGCAACCAGCTCCAGGTGGCTCTGCTGCAGCAGGGGGTTAGACTATAGGATCTCCAGAGGTGCCTTCCAAACTCAGTCATACTGTGATTAGCACCAGAAGGGTTTAGTTGGTTTTGCTACACCCATTAAAGTTTGAAACAACACAGTTTTTTCAGAGGGGAAAATAAAGGGTACAAGAAGAATGAACAGTGAGGAGCATAAAGTTACTAATTTGGCCAAGTTATCCCAGATGAACTCAGAAGGAATTTCAAAGGTGAAAGAGGTGCAGGGAAGTTTCTGTAAATACCCATGTGGGTAAAACTGTAAGTGGATGCTATCATAGTCTGTCAAGTTCCCAAGAAACATGCCAGCCCTTGTGCATTCTGAAAGTGTTTCAGAGTTCCTCATCAAATCATGTGTTCTCCTGAAGAAAAGCTTCACTTCTGGAAGAGGATGATAACTGAAGGGCACTGTTTTATCTTGTGAGAATCAAAATGCTAATAAAGAAAATCCATGTGATTTCTTTATGCAGGAAAACCAGTCTCTGACCCTTATTTGCTTCAAGTGATGTATGGGGAAAAATGTCAACTGCTTGAATATTTTGTGTTCTGAATGAATCTGTTGTTAATAGTATAACAAAAAAGGGAAAAAAAATAACAACTTTGTCATGGATCTGTGGTGCCATCTGGAATGTAAATGTAGAATGCTGCTATTGAGGAGTTGGATGGATGAGGAGGTGAAACACCACATCCTGATTTTTATCTCAAACTTTTTACAAAATCTTATTTCTCTGATGTAGTGCTGCTAACTCCATCATTGTAAAGTCACTGGAATTGACATATGGATTCCAAAGGTGCTACCTCTTCAAAGTATTTCAGGAGACGTGGATGGAAGAGGAGTACTTTGGAGAAATCCCCAAGTAACCCAGTTTTTTTGTGATCACTAAATCTGTGGCAAACCCAGGACACTGATGAATCTTGGTGAAAGGTAGGAAATGAATGCTTCTAGTGTAACAGAAAATAACAGGCCTGACCTTTGAAAAAGAATAGCTGTTGGTTGGTTTTGTGCTGTTGACATTGTGATTCCATCTTTATAGGACAAAATCCTGGGATTTTTATTAATTTACTTTCTCTAATTGATAATTATTTTTCTCTGACATTTGAGTCTTCTTACAGCAGATGGAGCAAAGAAACACAAGTACCTTGACACTTGATTTAGTAGACTTTAGTTTTCAGTTTTATGGGAAATTCAGTGGAAACAAGTATTTCACCGCTAAATCTACATTAACAGTAACACGAAACAGTAAGAGAGAATAAGAAATTATATCCCTTTCAGTTCATCGTGACAATCTGTATCTCTCCATGGTTTGAGGACTTACTTTGAAGGAGGTATTATCTGGCTTCCAGGATGAAGAGTTCAGCTATAGGCCAGATTTGAAGCTTTTTGAAAAGAAACTATTCCTCAGCTTGCTCCTGCCTTGACTGAAGGCCCTTCTGGGGAGTAACATATACTATAGACTGCCTTGCTCAAACACCATAAATATGTTTTTCCTGAAAGTCTGGTTCATGACAAAAACTTCTTTCTCAAGTAATTTCCAAGTGAAGCTGTGGCCCTTAACTGTTAGACCCATCTCCCTCTGCTCCATCCCTGAATCTTACAGTAAAGGAGGAATGGTAGTCTTAATCCTGTAGAAGCTGTGCCAAGAGGATGCCATGATTGCAGTGGTGCCTATGTTGCTCCCCCATGTTTTTCTAAAGAAAGAAGTTTGACAACATTCTGAAAGCTTTCCTTTGCTCTTACTTTGCCTGTGGTAAAGTGGAGGTTCTGAGCCCAAGGGATTGTTCAGATTTGTGGGACTTTCTCCATGAGATGCAGGATGATCAGCCATGGATAAAAAACTTTTGGAAGCAGTTGGGTGTTACCAAGGTGAGGTTGAGTTATGACTTCACTTGAGTGTAATTTCAGGAGGACATACCTGGATTCAAGGGAAAGGCAGTGCTTTCTAAAGGCTCATAATCCTGTTTTCACCAGTAATTTGGTAACTGGTTTGGGGTGGTAAACTCCTTACAAGTGAGCTGCTGATTTAGGCCTCTGAGGCCATCTCTTGAAGAAAATTAGTATAGTCAACACTGACTACATTGGATCAAAACAGTCCTTTGCAATAGGTTTTTCAGGGAGGTGGTGGAGTCACCATCCCTGAAGATGTTTAAGAGGCATCTGGACCTAGCACTGTGTGATGTGGTTTGGATTTGAGGTGACAGTGGCAGTGCTGGGTGGATGGTTGGACTTGAGGATCATAAAGGTCTCTTCCAACCTTGATGATTCCATGATTCTAAGTAATCTCTGTAGTAATAGTCCAGTGAAATTTAACTTGGAATATTTTACTTCAGCTGCAGCTGAAGTAAAAGCAGTTCCAAACAAATACAAACACCCAGTACTTCAGCTCTGGACATGAAGAGAGCAGACTTCAGGCTGCTCAGGGAATTACTGAGGAAGGTACCCTGGGAAAATGCTTTTGCAGGTGCTGAGGTTCGTCAGTGCTGGTCATGTTTGAAGCACCATCTTCTAAGAGAACAGGAGGAGGCAAATCCCAGATGTCAGAATTTGAGCAGGTGAGGCAGAAGATGACTTGGCTGAGCAGGAATCTTCTTTGGGAGGTAGAGGCAAAAGAGAAAGGTGTAGGCTCAGTAGAAGCAAGGTCAGGTGACGTGGGAGGAATACAGAGATGCTGCTCACCACTGCAGGGAAAAAAATTTGAGCAGCCAAAGCTCAATTGGAATTGAAGCTGGCCACAACTGAAGGGGACAACAAAAAGAGTTTTTTTCAAGTATATTAATGGCAAAAGGCAGTGTAGAAATAACATCAGCCTGTTACAGGATGATGGTCATCTCACAAACAGGGACATGGACAAGGCAGAGATGTTGAATGCTTTCTTTGCCTCTGCTTTCAACATCAGTAAGTGACAAAGGGGAGCCCAATACCTGGAGCTGGAAGACCATGGCTGTGAGAATTATCAGTTCCCTGATGATCCAGAACCTGTACAAAATGTCCAGCACTCAGCTGAATAAACACATCATGTGATGTGTGAGCAACTGTCTCATGGGTCAGGCCTGAAGGGTTACAGAGAATGGGGTGACATCAGGCTGGTGACCTGTCACCTGTGGAGTTTCTTAGGGCTGGTGCTCTTCAACACATGACTTGGATGAAGGATTAGAATACTAAGTAAGTTTGCTGAAGACATTAAATTGGGAGGAGCTGTTGACTTCTTTGAAGGCAGAGAGGCCCTGCAGGGCAACCTTGACAAGTTGCAGGGCTGGGCAATCACTAAACGAATGAAGTTTATCAAGGGAAGGTATCAGATTCTGGACCTGGGATGGGGCAACCCTGGATGTGTGTGTACACTGCAGAATGAGGCTGATGATCAGCACTGCAGGAAGTGCTCAGGGTCCTGGTCTGTGGCAAGCTGAACCTGAGTCAGCAGTGCCTGGCAGGCAGGAGGGCCAACCTCAGGCACAGCATCTCCAGCCAGGCAAGGGAGGGGATTGTCCCGCTGTGCTCTGCACTGGGGCAGCCTCACCTCAGTGCTGGGGGCAGTTCTGGGTGCCACAATACAAGAAAAACATTAAACTATTGCCCAAAGGAGGGCAATGAAGATGGTGGAGGGGTCTGGAGGGAAGCCATGTGGGCAGTGGCTGAGGTCACTTGGTCTGTTCACCCTGTTGATGAGGAGACAGAAGGGAGAACTTATTGTAGTCTTCAGCATCCTCATGAGAGGAAGAGGAGGGGCAGGCACTGATCTCTCTGGCCATTAACAGGACCCAAGGGAATGGCCTGAAGTTGTGTCAGGGGAGGTTTATGTTGGATAGCAGGAAAAAGTCCTTCACCCAGAGGGTGGCTGGGCACTAGAACAGGCTCCTGAGGGAAGTGGTCACACCACCAGCCTGACAGCATTCAAGAAGCATTCAGACAACACTCTCAGGCACATGGTGTGACTCTTGGGGTGGTCAGGAGTTGAACTTTGATGATCCTGATTGAACTTTTCCCATTCAGTAAATCCTATGATTCTATGATTTTACTTCTTTTGTGACATTAAACAGATACATAGCAACAAGATGACAGTGTCCAAGTGACTAACACTACTTAGTGCATTTAGCAAAGGAAACCTTTCATTTCTCACAAGATCCTGTTCAGGCTGGTGGGAACCTGGGGAAATCTCCAGCCTGAGCCCTGACAGAGCCAGTACTGAGCTCAGACTAGGCTGCTCAGGACTTCAATCAGTCAGGCCATGAAAGCCCCAAGGATGGCATCAGGATGACCATGCTGGACCATGTCCCTGCTGCCGGCCTGTCCTCACGGCTTCAGCCTGAGCTCCTCATGTTCAGCTTTGATGCTGCCTGACCCTCACACCATGAACAGCCCAGCTGCACCTCCTCTATCCTTCCTGTTGATGCTGGGGATGCTGCTTGATGCCCCAAAGCTGCTGCTCCCCCTGGCTGTACCAGCGCTGTATCAGCCTCTCAGTGATCCTCTGCTGAACTCAGTCATCTTTGTCAACTGCTTTCCTGTGCTTACTGCTCCAAAATGTATGCATAACTGTGATGCAGAGAGGAACAATCACCTCCCTTATTTTATTCCTTGTGCCCCTATTCATCCAGCACAGCATGCTACTAAATACCTTCTTTACTGTCCATATCAAACATCAGGACACGTCAAAATACATTGGTGACAGGGCTTGTAAATAAAATATAGAATTTTAACAGAATGTCAGAGGTGGAAACTGCATCTATTAAACATTTCCTCATTCTTCCCACCCCCAGTAATACCACTTCCATTTTATAAAATGAAGAATTATATTAAGTAGTGGAACACTGCAGAAGACTGAAGAAGAATACTGCTAGAAAAATTTAAATTTTTCTATTGATAAGTTTGAAAAGGATTTTGTCAGATATTTCAGAGCCTTACTACAAAACTTTACCTACCCAGGTGTGTTCCTCGCAATATGTGTTCTGCAATCAAGCCCTCACGGGTAGTTGATTTATTAATGGTTCAGCTGATTCCCTGTAAATTAAATTAAATTTTTGAAATACTTGTTCTTATGAGACAAGAAGTAATTATTTCCCATGAGAGATTTATGTAAACTTGTCTTCACAGAGGAATTGTTTCAATGGTAAAAATTTCTGAAGTTTATGAGTAAAGCAGACACGACATTCATAATAGTTTGAAAGCTTTAAACAGTTGCTATGTTTTTTTCCTTTTAATATTTCTTTCTAAATGTAATTCAGCCTTTTCTTCCTTAAGTTCTGTCTTTCCCCTGATAAAATAAGATTTAAAAAAACCCAGTTGTTTGGATACAGACTCTTTTTTATTCTTATAAATAGAGTATTTACTCAAAGTATTTGCCTTAGGATAATTGGAATGTGGGACTGAAGGGGGCCTCAGGAAGTCATCTAGTCCATCCTACTACTCTGAAGCACACATATCTAGATTCTTGATCATGTGTTACTTATTCTCGGATATCTCTGTGTTTTCATATTCTCCCCTTAGTCTGCATTGTGACTTAACAGGCTACAAGGAAGCTTTCCCCGTTACATAACTCTGCCTTTCTGTGAATGGTATCAATTACTAATTGTCTTAACAAGGAAAGGAATTAATTGTGTCTGCTTTATCTCAACCTATTATGGGTTTGAAGGCTGTTCTCATGCCCTGTAAAAATTTTTGTCTTCTAAACCAGGCAAACTTTATTTCTCACACTTTTAGACTGTGTTTTCTTAATCTTCTCATTTATGTTCCACTTAATTCTTTGCAACTCATGTACTTCTTCCAGTTTAAGCCTTCCAAGCATCATTATGTCCTCTATATTACCGTAACACACAACGGCATTTACTATTTTTAATACAGGGTTGCATTTGGGATTGTTACTCAGTTTGAAGTCCACTGTGGCCTTAGGTCTTCTCTACTATTCATCAATCTTTCTCCATTTTATGTGGGTGTATTTGGCTTTTTACTTCTGATGTCTAGGACTGCATTTCTCTCTACTGTATTCTATTACTCATGTAACTCTTACCTTTTATCAGGTTTACTTATTTATCTTATTCCAGTCCTGCTCTGTAGAGTACCTGCAAACCCTTTAGCTCAAAACTCTATTCATTTACTTATGCTTTCACATACAACTTGTTTACTGAAAATACTGGGCACCACTTCCCCAAGTAAACGTTTGTGAGCTGATGCCTCTTCCTCTTTTTTAGTGATGGCTGCAGTCTGCATTTGGGGGTAGAGTTTCTTTCTGCTGCGTTCATGCATCATGGCAATTTAATTTGGACCATGGTTTCCCTAATTCATTTAGCACAGCCCTGTGGGACTCTGCTGAAGACCTGCGTAGTCAAAATGCAACTTCAATATCCAAATAATATGGTAATGGTTACTGCTCTAGTTTGCGTGTAAATGAATTACTTTCTTCCTTTGTTTTAAATATTCCCACCCACAACTTCTGAAATGTTGTCAGAGGTCTCATGAAGTCACACCACTACATCATGCTCTCAATACCTTCTGGTTTGATGTTTCAGGAGATGGAGGGAAGGGTAGGGTAATGTTGACTTTTTTGGTTTAGTTCTAATCTTGCTTCCTTTTACTTTCCTCTGTTGGAGTCGATCTAAAAAAACTAAAAATCCAGCTGATAGGACAAGAGTGGCCCCTGCCATGTAGAAGCCTGCTCTGTAATCTCCAGCCATGTCCACAATCAGACCTAGAGAGAAACAAATGACAGCCATGTGATTGATGGAAAACAGATTAATGGAAATTACCTCAACAGTGTGAAAATATCATCTCACAAAGACAGTGTTCTGGCTACGTATTTGTCTTGCAGAATTCTACATCATGAGCACAAGGAACATCACCCCACTACAGCATTTTTGAAACACAATTCACATCTCATTGCTTTGTATATGTGCATTACTAGTGAAACAATACACTACACAGTTTGAAGCACATTCCCACCTAAATTGTGGCAGACAGTGCTGGTATTGGCAGAAAAAAAGACAGACTGTGCAGCTGTGTATCTGAGTAGCTCCATGTTCTGTGGTGTAGCTGTTGCTGTAATTTGGACCATAACTACAGCATGAGTCCATTTAAAGAAGGAAAGGAGATTTGTCTGCTGGAGACAGAGTTGGAGAATTTGTCTGACGTGTTATGGGTTTCCAGTTCATCATTTTACAAAGAGTCACAGATGTTAACAAAAAGACCTTGGTTTTCAGGCAGCTTTAAGCCAACCAAAATACATAATGCCATTGTGTACTGTACTGAGAAATCTCTAGTATAGTAGAGTACTGACACACTGCAGCAGTGTGTCAGCTGCCCTGTGGCTATGATGACACATTCCTTTGTGGGCTGATGAAGGCTGCTTGCTTGTGGGAAGTTTGTCCATGTTTAGGGTACTCCCTAGCCCATGTTCTAAACTAACATCAGCCCAGGAACCACGAACTCAAATCTTTTAGATTTTACACTCAGAGGAGAAATGAGCTTGAGACACACTTAGGGTTCCCTGCTCTTCCATGCCTTCCTTGTAGATTACTAAATAGACAAAAAGGGGCCACACTGGTCCCCAGACAATCAGTACTGGTTGACCAGCCACTATAATCTATATTTTATTCAGATCTTTCCAACACACTTTTGATACTGTTCTGTTTCAAATCCTCTACAAATCGTCCTGGTTCCTGTACTTTCAAAAGGGAATTAAAATGTTCTAGTATTCAGTCTGACTCATTTGCAACCTATCAGTGATGTCATTACCACAAAACTCACTTGTAGTGCATGAGCAGTGGTTTTTGGATGAGGAATTAGATCTGCATTGTACACGACACACAGGTCATTTTTTTTTTGCCATATCACTTTTTAAAGTCTCTACTGCTTGCAGTTCCTTTGTCTCGCATTTTTCCAAGATGACTATATCTCGTTGCCAGCCCATAAATCCATGTACTTTCTCATTGTCTGGTCTTTCTTCCCACTGTTCTTATGTGCTGCCTTCCCCTTATTATTATTATACCAGTTGGCTCAAATGCTGTCTAAAAACAGCAGGCATCTCTGAATATTTCCTTGAGGTTTGCATAGCCTAATGTTTCAGGCTGTTCAATTTAAACTTCTGTAGAAACCCTCCCAACAATACCAGCATTTGTGCAACATCACTAGTTTCAGATTTCAGTTTCTTCTCTGAAAGTGTGGGTCTGCTGCTTGTCCCAGAGGCACACTTTCATAGCAAGATAGTTGGAAGCCATCAAGTGGCAGTATGTGGGATTCAGGAAGCAGAAAGTTCCACCATGTGAACCCTGCCTTTCATCCCTGTTTTCTCATTGAAAAGATATCGCTAAAATCACAGGGAAGAGAGGGAGCAAGATATTTTGGAGAGGATTTAAACTCACTATTTGTTTTTTATGTACTTCTTGGCTCAGATGCCCCTGAGCTAAAAGAAGGGGACACTTGAGTGCAGATCCAAATCTTTTCAGTTTGGATTACTATTCCCCTTTCTTCTTGTAAATTGTATTTGGCATAGAGTTGTCTTAACTTACCCGCAAGAGGAGGCCCCACAAAACCTCCAGTGCTTCGAATGAGCATGAAAAGCCCTAGAGCACTGTCAAATTCTGGCATGCCTACAACATCTGACAGCACTGTAATGTGAATGGCGACTGTTGTACCAAAGAAGAATCCGTAGAAGCCAGTGAATATTGCCAAGGAAAGGTAATTGTTAGCCAGTGGCAACAGCATCAGGGAAGTACTGATCAATGTAATCGTCATTGCGAGCAAATGAATGGTTTTGGTCACACGGAGGTTGGCATACCAGCCACACAGCAATCTGCCTCCAAAGTCCACCATAGCCAAAATGGATAGGAGGGATGCAGTCCATGATTCATCTATTCCCAGGCTGTAGCTAAGTGGAACTAAAAATAATGGAGGAACAAAAAAACTCATAGCGGCTAATATGCCAAAAATGGCATAAAGTACAAATTCTGGTCGCCTCACAAGCATCCAGTTGAAAGTTTTGTGCATGATAGGAGATTTATCTTCTTTGTCTTTCCTGGATGCACCGTTGCAAGGTGGTGTTTCAGTTTTGCAATGGCTGGCCTCCAGGCAGCTGCTTGCTAGGGGTCGCATCAGTGTTCCACAGACACAAATATTGAGTTGGATGCCACCTATGATCAACAGGGCACCTTTCCATCCATATTGACTAATCAACCACTGGAAAAATGGCCCAAACATGAATGCAAATGCACATTCTCCAGCACTGGCAATAGCATTGGCCAAAGCCCTTTTCTTGGAGAAATAGTGGCTAACAATGCTAATGGCTGGTGTCCATGAAAAGGAAATGCCAAGACCTGAAAATCACCAATAGAAATAGCACTGGTTAGACGCTACTGAGGTATTTTGTGAAGGTGGACATTAAAGCAGTCAGTGCTCCTACATTTGCAAAGTTAAACAGTGTTAGAAGGAAAACATTTTTGCCTAGGAGAAGCATGAGCTTAGCTGGAGTAGATGTAAGAGTATATTTGTGATGTTATATTCTGTAAGTTGTATACATTAAAGCGAAAAAGCAGGACATGAAGTATATACATTATTACATTCTCACTTGAAAAAAAAAATAGATGTTGCTTTCAGAGCTTTGTCAGTGCATGAGAAATCACATGGTCATGGGGTTGAAGCTAGACAGATCTCAGTCCATGCTGTCTGCACTAAGGTTGGTACTAGGTCAGACCAGCAGGTTAAGCTGAGCTGTGTTCAGGGTAGAAAGTGAGGCAGGATGTGAAGGAAGCTGTGCATTGCCTCTCTTTGCTCTTCATTTTCTTGCTTGACTGCTTTGAGCAAACTTAAAACCTGCACTAACTTAGAGTTATTTTGTTGGCTCCCTAGACTCTTTAGCAGCCCAGGACTGCCAAAGGGCTCAAATTCCAGACATTTTCTCAGGCATCCAGTGTGGAATTCAGAATGGTTTATTTTATTCCCTGCTCACTTTGCTTCCTGTTCCAGGAAAATCTGCTAGCTGTTGGAGGCAATTTTCTGGCCTGGTTTTGCCTGGAGTAAAGGAAAGGATTGGAATCAAATGAAAGCCTGGGACTCTGTTCAAAACACAAGATAAGGTGATAGAAAACACAAAATGTCCATGTCTTTTTACTTCAGCACCCTTTATGAAGATCCTTTAAACCTTCACAAAGCTCTTGTCTTTGAATGAAAAATAAAATACTTAATTTTCTGCTTGCATATCATTTGCAGGTGCAAATTACTGGCATCTAAATATTTGTCATCTTGTTTGTTGCAGATTTCCTGTAAAGATTCTTATTTCCAGAGTGGGATGGGAGGGAAATCTCTTTTTAAGAGCATTGCTGGTTCTAGCTGCTTGTAAAATCAAGATAGATACCAGATTTTACAACTCCTACCACTAGCACCCTCAAATAAGTTGCTGGTGGAAGAAAGCCATAAAGCCTTTCATACCCTGCAGGAAGCCGGTCGTTGCATACATCCAGACAATGTTGAATCCAAAATATCCCAGTGCCATTCCTGAAAAAGCCAGAAGTCCTCCAGTGATCACAACTGTCCGATGGGTGTATTGTACACATAGTGAACTGGCAACAGGTGCTGGATCAGCAGCAAAATTGGAGAAAGAAAAATACATTAGGAACATTCATCTGATTAACATCATCAAATAAATAAAACATTTGGAGGAGGACTAGACTTATAATGCTTGACACAAACAGCCTTAACTCTGCTAGATGGGGTAGGAGGTCAATCAAAATTTCAAAATTGTATTGTTGCTGATAGAGAAATGACTGTCCCTGAGGCACAGATTTGAAAATATATTTAACGTATGTGGACTCTTTTAAAGGGAAAGAGCATTTTAGTGCCTTCCTTGTAGTAGGATAGTTCTACTGATTTTCATGTAAGAATAGAACTACCAATATGACAGAAACTCATGGACTGTTTTGGCAGAAAGTGAAACTTCAGCCATAGAATCAATAGGTTCATCTATAAAAATTGTATTATTGAGAATATATTATTGATGTGGCTGGCATGAAAACTTCCTGGAGAAAACTATCTTTTGTTTTCTAGAATTTTGCAAAAATCAACCCTTAATGGAATTTTAAAATTTTGTAAAGGACCAAAAATTTGGGTTTATTTTGTGGTTATTCTTTTTACAGAAACTTGACAGTTCATTTCTTAAATCACCATTTTAGTGGTACAGTTTCTCTCAACAGACTGTAGGGACTCTACAACGTAAGGGCAAAGGTGCAAGTGGTACAGATCTGATGGTGCAGCTGCTGCTTTGGTCTCTAGTCACTGTCTGGAAACACCTGAAATGTCAGGCATATTTGTGCTTAATTAAGGATCAGTTTTACTGCCTGGCTGTTTTTCCATCAGCAGTGCAGAACTGAGGTCAAGGCTGTAGGATTTCTTTAAATAGCCATGGCCACTAGGGGATTCCCAAGTACCACCATCTCCCTACAATCTGCTAAATATCCTGGGAACTGGAGTTCGTGAGTAAAACAGAAATTGGTTAACAAGGACCAGGCTTCTAAATTGAAATAAGTCGGAAGACAATGATTAAGAGAGAGCAGCCAGCAAGGAAGGTTTCATAGTAGTTTGTAGGAGCAGGTTGTTTTACATTCACTTGTGTTAAGATCAGAATTAAGAGAATTTGGTAGCTACGATGAGTGAAATAAACTTGACGGAGTACTAGTTGTTGCAAAATCTGCAAGATGTACATTGTCTGACAGCAGAAAGACCTGACAGGAGTTATGCAGACCTCAAATGTCTCATCAGCTTTTACAGCAGAAATCTGATGATTTAAGAAGCAATAATTTTATATGTAAAAATGATACTGAAATTCAGTCATTATCTTAAGATGTATTTGATGAGACATGATAAAGTATATACATTGGTGAATCATACATTATGATGAAAAAAAGAAGACACAGGATAACTTCTGCTTGAAGAAAAGAAAAAGATCTCCAGTTGGAGCAGAAATACTACCAAAACTCATTTATATGAGTTTGAACAGGCAGAAACTCATTTATATAAGAATGAACAGGCAGAAATTAAACATGGGGTAGCAAGAGAAAAAAAAGAAGCTAGCCACAGAACTGGAAATGGGTAAAACAGCTGCTCCAGAGTCTGAAAGGGTAGGGGCAACACACAGGAAATGTACAAGCAATGGAAAGGGATGACAACCAGGGTGCAAAGAGAAAGGTGTTGGGAGGTGTACGTCAGTACCGAGAGAAGGCTGGTCAAGGTGATGGGAGAATCCTTGCAGTAGTAAACTGAACAGCCTGTTGCAAGTGCAGACTTTGCGAGTGGAAGCACATGCTCTCCTTCGACACAAGAAACAGACCTGCTGTTGAAAGGATCCAAATAGGAAAAAAATAATAATTCAGTGATCATCCTTCATACTGAGCCAAATGACACTTAAGGTTTCCCAGAGATATATATTAAGAAAGACTAAGCCAGGCATGGAAACATGATCAAAGAACTGGAGGCTCAGGTGATCTTCATCGGGAAGTCTTGTGGTCCCTATAAATGAAGCAAAGGCAGGAGAAGATGAGGACAATTATGTATTGACCTGAGACATTTATAAACTACTATATGGAAGGGGTTTGGAATGTTTGGCCATCAAACTTTATTCACTGAAAGAAGATTATTTTCAAATTATTTCAAAGGATGAAAAACAGTGTCTGCTGAAAATTATATCTGCCTTTTTTGAAGTAGGCTGGCCTCACACCTGGCTAGGCAAATACATTTTTGCTGGTTTATCCTTGATATTAATGTTTCCTATATTCCTTGATACATTCCTATATAATGTAAATATATGTTATAACAAAACAAAACCTAACTAAAACAGGACTTAGAGTTTTTTCCTCCTATGGTGGCTTTTTCTTCTCATGAAGTTCAAATGCCTGAATGACAAAATAGTATCACAATATGTCAGTGATATGTCTAATTTGTAAATCAAACAGACAGATTACCATTTATTCATTTCTGTAGTCTATGAAGCCGGTTTTTCAATGTTTATTTTCAGTTAATTACAGCTGTCACTGCAAAGCAGGGATCAAGGATAGCAGTTTATGGAACTGATAACATCTTTTCAGCTCATGACTTACTTTATCTTTTTACTTTGACTTTGGGTTACTCTTTTTTTCCTTCTGAATATATTTTTCAAAGCAAGATCAGTTGCTCTTGATGTTTGGAAGTACTGCAGTTCCAAGCAATAGTACAGATAGGTGTGGACTGAGTAGGATGCATGTAATTATTAGGATGCGTGTAATGAAGTGTCTTTATAAACAAAATTATGATAGCATTTGTTATGTAAGGATATTTACCTATTGTGACCATCTATCTCTATGAGAATATGCAGAGTGGGCTTCACAAATTCTGTACAGTTCAAGCCTGCACATGTTTGGAATCCTCACCAACATGTGAAGGATCATGCAGTTTACAAGGGCACCAAGGACTCTCTACACAACCAAGATTAATCAAATGCAGTATGTTTCCTATTTTTCCCTCCTTCCTTTGGTGAGATATGGTATTTGACTTGTTCCCATAGCTCACTGCCTTTAACTGAGATAGTTCACTGTCTCTTCTATTCTCTGCTGGTCATATCTTTATTGAGCTCTCTCTGGGTGAACTGAAGTATTGTTTTGGTTTGTTTTTTTTTTTCTTTGTAACCCTTTGAGTCTTATGGTAGATCAATAACTTGGACTCATACTAACAGGGGTAAAGAAGACATAGGATTGGCAATTCATAGAAAGAAAGGGGATCTTGGTGAAGATAAAAAGGAGAAGTAGGAAAAAGCAGGACTGAAAATCATTGGTAGCAGATGGCTCACCTGCTAGACAGGGTCACAATCCTTATGTTTTGAAGTACTTTGAAAAAGTGATGGTCACTCCGAGAGATCAGTGAACTTGCACAAACTGGTTTAAGAGCTTGATTCAACAAGCTCTATGGCTATTAGAATTATCTCTAATGAGTCTAACTCAAAGCCTGTAGCAAAACTTAATCATGAGTTTAGGTACACGATGTTTTTTCAGGCAATCAGATTCCTATATCTATAGAGTTCTGTTATTAACCCATTCCATATCTGAGGCAGCAAATTCCTATTTTCTGTAAGAAAATTTTCTGTATTTTTGGTAGAGACATAAGAAGGAAGTCTAGACATTACATGTTTCTAGGTTCGGGTTTTTTTAAGGAAGATTTGCAAACTTGCTTGAGTAGTTAATACATTAAAATAAAATGCTAGAGGAGCACTACTACCTACCTCCTAAATGAAAGACAGCAATAGTTACTGATGTGATCCAGGAAGTGGTGCTTGCAAGTTCATCAAAGTGCTGCTGGATTTCAACAAAGAATAGACCAAAAGTCTTGAGGACAGCAACAGTGAGGCCCATCACCACGAAGGCTGACACTACCACAATCCATCCATAGCCACCGTCTGGTGGATTGCTGTCTTTAGCCTGCATATTTTCTAATTCTCAAATCTTCTCTGGGTTTTGAGTTGTTTTTTCTTTTTTTTTTTTCTTGGAGTAATAGTGATGGTGATGAGGTTTTTTAAGAGATCTGCAAATTGGTAGAAGGGCCATTGTTAATGAAATTAATTAAAATATTCTAGGAATAGCTTACACAAGTAATTACCAGGTTAAAACACAACATGCATTACAGTGGTTTGACTGAAAATATTACCTGGGGAACAGATGCCTCAAGAGACAGAAGACTGAAAAAAGAAATTAAAAAAAAAAAATTCAGGTGCAGAGTGAAGAAAACAAAAGAAGCATGCAGATGTGAACAAAGGAGAGAAGACAATGGGAAAAGATTCAGACATGAAGATTTTCAAAGATAGAAGAATTTTAGGGTCCTCAAAATTTTGGCATTTATAAATATTAATTGTTCCTGCACTGCCAAACATTTTTTGCCAAAATGGTGCACATCCATCCTTGTGAAGTATACTCATAGGCAAGAACATCTTACTAAACACAAAATTGAAAAAGTATATTTCCCCTCAAAATTTTTGTGACAAACTTGCAGTAATCATGCAGCACATGGAGGACATGGGATCTGGCTGCAGGGAGAGAAACATTCATATATTTTTCTGGTTTCTTCATGGACACTAAATTCTGAGCAGGCATGTTGTACAAGATGCAGAAGACCAAAAAAAGACCAATCTCAGGAGGAGAATGGGAACTTGAGATAGCTGAAGATGTACTGTACTTAAAATTATTCCTCCCTCTGTGCAGCTGGGAAAAATGAGCTGCATGAGGGAATCCATACCATTTAAAATTATCAAAGGAGCAGTCAGTAGTCCTATGATGTGCTCCATTGCAGTACATGATCTCAGGAGGACCTGAATCACTGCAGCAGAGTGGGGAAAAGAAGCCATCAGAACATTGTAGGGATCAGAAGAAAGATCATTCGACTGCCCGGGGTCTGGTCTGATGTGGCACTGGACACTTTTGCACATACTGAAAAATCTTAGAACAGCCACAAGAGAGGGAGAGACTGCCTTGTGTTGAGGTCCATATGAAAGAATCATATAGGTTTTAATTCTCACAGTTTCTGAGGGACTGTAAGCAAGTTGTTTGATCTTGCTGTGCTTGTTTTCTCAGTTGTCAAATGAAGCTAATACTTTCAAAGGTCATAAATTTTGTAAAGTTGGAAGCATTAGTACTTGTATTAGTGCTCAGTTACTATAAGAAAATACAGAAATTATACCAAGATATAGCTACCTCTTCAGACAATTCAAGCAGCATAATTTTGTTTAAGGCCTGGAAGAACATAAAAAGGATGCTGCACTCAAGATAAATGAGCCTGCCCAGGCAGAGTGATACTGATATTTCTGCATTTTGCATGGACATGCCTGGGCAAGGGATTACAATTTGTGCCACAAGTCAGATAGAAGAAATCCTGCTACTTACCAGGCAGCACTCAGACTAAAACAGGCATGATAAAATCTACTTCCTGACACCACCCAGCACCCTTCACTTTCATTAGGCAAACTCTGTCCCAGGAGGAGTATAAACTGGGCCTTACTGCTCACAGAACTTAAATGAACAGCATGTTTCCTTACGACAAATACATCTTTTATGTCACAGCTCAGAATTCAACCTTCAATTCCTTTTAATGTTATGTGTAACTCCAAAATGAAATTACTATTTCAGTTACATGATTAATTAATGAGGTTGTTATTTTCCAGCAGCCCTACAGATTGAAAGCAGTGCAGCTACATACTATAGGGAATTGTTGGAATGCCTGAAGAGGGTAGAAGATATTACAATAAGGGAACTTGTTTCTGACAGCATGCTTTGATTTCTTTTTCCTTCACTTGCAAGAGAAAGTTTATTATAAGGTGATGCAATAGCAAACACCCTAGGCTGAAAAAAACCTACATAGGATCTCCTTTTGCTCTTAGTTATTGAGTAATGGTAAGCAGTAAGGTATTAATATCTTCACTTATTCATTTTGTCCCTGGAGCTAACCTTCTAAATAAAAAGGAGTAAAGACCTGTAGAGAAATTGCTCCTTCTGTTGTGCTTGGCCATACACAAGAGCCCTCAAAAATATAAAGCTGTGCCTAGAAGCATAAGCATAAGCATTCTGTCTAGCATCCCACTGACTCCTACCTCCAAGATTTCTCTCGGCAGCTGGAACAGATGTCCTGTGAGACAGGGGCTTAAATCAGGAAAGCCTATGCTTGGTGTGTGCATCAGCAAAAGCAGGCAGCTCTGTTAGTAATGTCATTATGCTCATAGCAAAATTTGCCAGCAAGAATATGCGGGCAAGAGTGCAACCTTTATCTTTGCACCTGGATAGCTACAAAGGCACATTCTGAGGCATCGGGGCTATTCCTCTATTCATGCTCTTCAAGTTCTCCAAGCTATTTCTGCTTTGATTCATGTCAATGATTTAAAAAGCTTATCAGAC
>JACBWW010000008.1:9347684-9434774 GCA_020086605.1 Lanius collurio
TGCCACAGACTCTGCCCATCCCCACTAACCAGTCTGTTTTCCCCTCCCTTTGCTTGTATCTCAGATTTTCAGTCTGATATGCTTAAAATATGCCAGATTTTTTAAATTTCTTTCCACATTCAAAACGTTTGTCTCAAAAGAGTGTAATGATCAAAGGCTAGAGTACTGTTGCCTTGGTAGTGTGTATACCTTTTGCTGCTAGTTTGACTGTAACTTTTGTGTACTCTCTTAGTCTTGTTCCTCTACATTTTTAAAGTCTAATCCTGTTAAATTATTATTGCACCAAGGGTGTAAACTGTTTTGTAAATTTGGGTTTAACAGAGCCAGGAAGATATGGACCTAAAACACAAAATTTGTTGTGATGCTCAGCCACAGGTGTGTGGCTGTTATTGCAGTTGAAAAACACCCACAGATGTCACTCACCAACAGTACAGCTTTTACTGGAGTTTCTTCATTTACATCCCACGCAATATTTTTTTTTTTTTTGGTGGTGAACCTTCTATTCTTTTGCGCATGCAACTAGATAAACTTGGGTAGCAATTAACATCTCTTCCAACTCAGAATATTCTGTGAAATTAATGAAAATCTGGGACGATCAGGGCTTTAAATCAGATAATTGGGTGATGATCTATGGAAAGCTTTTGTCAGAACAAGGCATTAATTTCTGAGAAATAGAGTAGAGAATGGTATATTGGAAGGATCCCAGATTTATTTATTCCATGCAATAAACCTAAGCTAAAATGTAGACTAAGATTTAGGTTTGTATCAGGAATATATTCTTTTCATAGCAGATATATCTTAAGTTTTGCCTGGTGACAAGCTTTGGAAAAGCTGCTTTTTTTTTTTTTCTTTTATGTGTAAATTGAACATTTTGAGCAGCTAACTGTACCTAAGTAGCATGCTGAGGCTTGACCACACCATTGTTGGCATCTCAGTGCGCATGTCAGCATCATGTGTGTAACCCAGGCCCGGGGGAATGAGTTTTAATTTCTGTTTTCTCCCATATTTTACTTATTTAAAGCAGGATAGGGAGGTGCTAACAGCTTGCGCCCAAGTGAGGGAAATGGGAAAATGGAAGACCTTGACTAAAAGATGGATGCTTAATCAAGATAAAAAACCAGTGGGGTGTGGGAGAAGGTGTGAGATTGTAGTGTTGGATGAGGAACTCAAAGAGGACAGACTAATGGGCTTGGAGTGGTGAAAAGCATCTGTTCATGAAAATCTTTTATTATAACGTATACCTTATGGGGGCTTTTAAAGGTGTGAATTCTGTTATTTCCTTAGCCTCTCTTAGCCGTCTTAGTTTTATATTACTTTGAGGTTTTGTCCTGTTAATTGAATGCATTGTAACAGTGTGGAATGCTTTAGGGTGACTCGTGGGGAATGTTACTTTCTAAAATTTGAGTGTGCTGTCAATGAAAATTACATCCTTATTTAATAATGTTGTATTTAAGAAAGCAGATAATGATCACATTGCTTGCCTAGTAAACTAGTTAGTCTGCTTTTATTGAACAATAGTATTCGATCTGGTATCTTGTAATTCACTTGCTCAATTTCTGAGCATAATTTTTCCTTCAGCTGTTGCTTTCAACTAGTATAGACAGAGGGTACAAGCAGTACCAGAAAATATACTAAAGTTTGACATAATTGTACTGCAGTTAAATTAAGTGACTGAAATAGCATAAACCGTTTTTCTTCTCTTGTCTTTGTTGCAACTCTGTGTCTTTGTTGTAAGCGTTACTATTTTGCTGATTGTTTTAAGGTGCCAGTGATGATGCTGTTAGCTGTGCAGTGATGCTTGAAATACTTAACACACTTTCCAAATCATCAGAGTCCCTGCAGCATGCTGTCATATTCCTATTTAATGGTGCAGAAGAAAATATTTTGCAGGTGAGAATATGTCAGAGTTATAAATTATGCTTCAAAGCAGTATATTAAAACTCTTAACAAAGGAAAGATACAGCTTGTGTTTATCTCTTGAATTATTCATGAATTACCCGTCTTTTCTGAGGAAAATATGTATGATTTCAAAGGGAAAAATGCAGTTGGATTAGGAATACTGATAAGTGCAAGACTTGCATTTTTTGCATCTGTTTGTGTTATCTGCTTTGTGTAGTCTTGAGTTATATGCAAACTTGAATGATGGAAAATAACATTTAGGCTTGCCTGGTGGATGTTTGACCTATATTTTTTTGTTTTCCCATCAAGGCTAGTCATGGCTTCATTACACAACATGAGTGGGCCAAGTCAATCAGAGCTTTTATTAACCTGGAGGCAGCAGGTGTAGGAGGAAAAGAACTTGTTTTTCAAACAGGTATGGGCTTGCATTGTGTCCAATTTCTACACAAAGTTAATTTGATAATAAATGATGCAGACTTGAAGGAGTATTGAAAGTGATTCGTAAGCAAAAGACAGGAGAACCTCTCTGCCTTTTTCCCAGGCCTTTGCAGCAATTAAGTTGTTCTCAATTTTTAGATACTTCCAGGCTAGAGCACTGCCACAGAAGGTGCCTCATAGGTAGGAAGCCTGTGTAGAGCAGAATAATAGAAATTGTGTTTCCCTTTTACATCAAGGTAAAAAGGAGAAAAACGTTTGGATAGCACGTATCTCTTAATACTCATACTTTCATATGTTCTATTTATTTTTCACAGAAGTTCTTTCAAAATCTTTTCAGGAAGATTGTGGCAGTAGAAGTCCATCTCATGCTCAGGAAGCAGCAAAAATTCTGTTTTGTAGGCTGCTGTTAGACCTGTGCTCCATCCTAGCTGGAGTGCAGACTTTCTTGTACTGCTGAAGCTGCTTAGCTGTTTATGTGTGCTGAATGCTTTAGGGGAGAGACTTTTTTCTAAACAGTATTGATGTGTGATACATACATGATGGATTGGAAGCTCAGCTAAAGGTTGTGACTTCTTCGTTAATGCTGGGTCTTTTTGGGACGTGGCTTATCTGCTCTATCACTGAACACAGGAGGCAACAGTGATTTGTTTTTTTTTCCCCCCAAATGTATCTAATTCTTTCCTCTGAAGTGTGTGTCATTCAGACAACCCAATTGTACTTATTATATACTCTGTGGGGCAACAGTGTTATATGTCCAGTGAGTTACTTTGCATTATTTGTTACCATGAGGATGCATATCCTAACTGAAGTTCAAAAAATATTTGTAGTGAACTTTCTGTTCATCTTTTGTTAGGACCTGAGAACCCTTGGTTGGTACAAGCATATGTAGTTGCAGCCAAACATCCCTTTGCCTCTGTGGTGGCACAGGAAATATTTCAGAGTGGCATTATCCCGGCAGATACAGACTTCCGTATCTACAGAGATTTTGGCAATGTTCCAGGTATGTTATCAAAAGACATGTCAATACATATTACCTTTATAACAAGGACACTCTTCTGTTGTTGACTATGTGAAGGTCCTCAAATTTGCTTTGTCTCTCACACTGGGAGGGAATTTTCCTGCTCCTTTCCTAAGGAATGAGTTTTTAGATTGAGTTTGTCACACAGTTTGCTAGGGATGTATTTAGACAACTGGTGTTTTCCAGAAAGAAACTACATAGTAGAAAAGTGTCCTGAAAATCAGGAAAATACTCCAGGAATAAACAACACTCTATTAAATATTCTGTTTTGAAACATTTTGGTACATGATGCTAATAACATACTTGCAGGAATGAAATATCTGTTTTTAATGGATAAACCAAAATAATCTTTTTTAGACATAGTGAATAGTCATTAATGCATTTCATTACCCTTGGGTTTTGTTTTGCTGGGGGGGAGGTTTATTGTTGTTTCTGTTTGACTGTTGTGGTTTGTTTTTTTTTTTTTTCTCTCTGGTGGTGGTGTTTTGTATGGGGGATTTTTTTGGTTGATTTTGGGGAGATTGTGGCAGGTTTTGTTTGTTTTTTTCCATAATCAAGCACAGGACAGAAGCTTTTTTGTTTGCTGATCTGTTTACAGTTTACTGTTCTTTCTATTGAGAATGAACAGTGGGAAAGAAATGTGAAGTGTTCGCTCAGTGTAAACACAATTCAAAAGACTGTAAACTTCTGAAAAGTCCTTGTTGTCCTGGACAGGTTGCCATTGGAGTCACTTTCAAGAAAAGTGATATTCCTGAATTGATTGTTAGTACAAAGCAGTTGTTCTGGCATATTCTGTACTGTTCTGAAGTGTGCTTCTAGCCTGAAACTAAAGTAGCTGATTTTGTACAATGTGTTCTTTGTTCAGAATCATACCTGGGTGGTAAATGATTTCTCACTGACCTCTGGGGTTTTTTTATAAACAGATTGAAAAAAAGAATTGAGTTAAAAAACTGGTATGTTCCTCAGAATTGAGACCTGTTTTTCCAAAAATTGTGAGAATTTAGATTGCAGATAGTGGCTTTTTGCATATGCAGCTGAACAGGTGATTGGGATACACTGAATGTGTAACTAATGAAGCAGAATAACCTTTGGTTTTTGATAAATGCTTTTGTTTGTTTGAACAAATTATTTGGGCTTTGAAATGAAGAGTTTTCAGACCAGCACTCTGAAAAGCCGTTTACATGTTAGAAGTACAAAGAGCGCACCTAGTATTTTGAGAAATTGATCTGTAGTTTCACAGTGCTGCTTTTTACTACTTTTCAACATAAACATTTACTGAAGTTTTGCAAGCAAACATTTGGCAAGCACCTTGTACATCTTTTCTGAAGCTAAGATGATCTAATGTTTTCATGTATTTCTGTAGTTGCAGGAGATGTCATGGGAATCAGTACCTACAAAAGGACAGATAGTTTAAAATGTTTTAAAGCTGTTCTATTTTAAAGACACTGGAAGTCGAGTTAGTTTTCCTTCTGCAAAGAAGGCTATTTTGTTCATCTCTAAGGATAATGACTGGGTTACAAAGTAGAGCAACATTTTTTGTGAAGTACATGAGGCTTTATTTGTTTTGGAGTGTTAGGATTGCATAGATTTACAAAATGCTGCTTCTCTTTCTGTAGGAATAGATTTGGCTTTTATTGAAAATGGCTACATTTATCACACAGAATATGACACATCAGACAGAATTTTGACAGATTCCATTCAGAGAGCAGGTTGGTAATTTCAGAATTCAGTAATTTACCAAAGAGTAGTATTGTTGCTATTTCATTTTGCTGTAAGATTGCTGTAGTGATAAATTAATAATTTTAATTATCCATTTAGTACATGTTGATTGTGTTCTCAAGAACAAAGAATTAACTGAATACATATCTTTTAAATACAAAGGTAATTGTTTTGGTCAACTTGGGAAGATAAACTTTATCAGCATCCAGTGATGTCAATTAAATTCCACAGTTGCTTTCAAATTTAAGTTATTGTCCTCCCATTGATACATGACTGTTCAGCATTCTGTGTTCCTTTTATCTTACTAAGTCTTATTATTGGTTAACATTTCTCATCGGAAGCTTTTGAGTAAGTTGGTGGCATAGAGACTGATCTGCCAACACAAGTTTTTTTGTATTAGAATGGATCTCAGTCAAACTTATGTGATAGCACACAGACTGGGTAAACAGGATTTATTTTCTACAGCAGGTTGTGCTCATTAGGCAGACTACAGTAAAGAAAACTACAAAGACCTTTAATTTCCCAGGAAAAGTTAACAATCCTAAATGTCTCCAGGATTTTGACCATTCATTCTTTAAGCTTATGTACAAGCCAATTTAGATTACCAGCCTGAATATGGTTTCTAAACACTCCTTGCACCAGTTTAGCTGCAGGACAGAAAGTAACACTTTTAAATTCCTGTTGGAAATGTGACTGTAGTAGTCATAAAGGTTTTATGTGGAACTTGTCCTCCTAAACCTATCACAGATTAAAAAAAAAAAAAGATACTTTACAGCCAGTAAGAACTTCTAATGGTCTAGTAAAAGCTAAATGAAAGTTGAGAATGATTGTTCTCATTTGGTTACCTTGTCTTCGCTGTACTGTGGGAAAGAAAAAGGTGTGATTGGTGCCTGTAGGCTACAAAGGAAAATAATGGCCTTTTCTTTACAGTCAAGGAGGGAAAGAAAAGCAGATAATTCATAGACATTGAAACCTGGAGGGGTCACTTAATGATGAGGAGAAGAGATGGAAGATAGAAGAGTTTATAATTTCCCTATGGGTTAGTCTTTAAGTCCAGTGCTAAATATTAGAAGTGAAGAAGTTATGGGCTGAAAGCCTGACTGTTCCCTGCATTGCAGTGGTGTCTAAGTGCATGAGAATTCCCAAGTATACTTATTTTGACAGCTGGATAGATTAATTCATCTAGAACACTATTCTGTGTGTACTGTCAAATACCAATTTGAGAATAATCATTTGTGTATTCATGTCTTTGTTGAGGACATTTCTATACAATTTTTCAGAATGGTTATAGTAAAAAATAAATACTGTGTGGTAATTTATCAACCTTGATATAATTATATTGTGTATCTACTGTTTTAATAGGTGACAATATTCTGGCTGTCCTAAAATACCTAGCAACATCAGAAAAGTTGGCTAAGTCTTTTGAGTATCGTCATGGAAATGTTGTGTTCTTTGATATACTTGGTTTATTTGTCCTGGCTTATCCTGCTCGTGTTGGCACAATTATGAACTATATTACAGCAGCAATTGCTTTTTTTTATTTAAGCAAAAAAGTATTACAGCCAAAACCCAGAGGTAAGTCCAGGTTGTTTTTGGTTTTGTTTTTTCTTTTTTAATTACATTACTCTTTAGCAATTAGAGATTACTAAATGAAAAAGTGTAGGTGAGGAAGTGTTCAGGCCATTATGGCATCTCTTCAGTTGAACTTCATAAATAAAGTTTAGGTGTGCAGCATGCCATTGGAGTTGCTTTGTGTTTAAATCTCTCATCTGAATATTTATGATGAGCTTAGATGTCTAGCATTTATGAATCATGATTTTGTCTCTTATCGTTTCATGAAGATTACAGTTAAATTTTTAAATATCTGGATATTGAAAAAAAATGCCTAGTATCCATATAATTTTTTTTTATTTAGTTAATTCAGATAAGGTGGCAGAATCATGTTTAACACCTGTCTATAGGCAAGACCCAAGTAAGAAAACAAAAAATTGAGAAAATGACAGCAAAGCTTAATAGAGTGTAAACCAGCTTAAATCTTCTAATTAGACTTTTTTTTAGTATGTGTAGGAACATGCCTGTTAAAAAACCTTAAAAAATCACACCCATCTCCTCCTGAAAATCCAGAAAACATTTTTGCAGGAAGAAAATGTTAAAAGAGAACTCAAATTTTTTGTTACTGGGATTTTTTTTTGTGGGGATGGGGCTTTGGAGTGGGTTTTTTTGGTGGTTTGTTTGGTTTGGTGGGTTTTTTTCTGCGGAGGGGGTTGTTCTTGTTTTGGTGTGGGGTTTTTGTTGTTATTTTTGTTGCGGTTTTTTGTTGATTTTTTTTGTATACTTAAAAATGGAGCTGTGGCTGCATTGGTTCCCTAGTAAAGTTTTTGCTATCACGAAAGCTGTAATCTGCAAAATACACCAGTATTTTGGGAATAAACCTTGCAGTGGGGATGTATGCAAGTAGGCATGCACAGAAAATAGGCTAAGTGATGTCAGCCATACTGTTAAGATGTCTTCACAGGGGACCCCTTTATTTTGTTCATTAAAGTAGTTGTACTGTGGGGTAATTAAAAATTTGATGATAGTTTGCAGTAGAATGCACAGGTGTTGAATGAATCTTCTTTTTTCTTCTTCATAGCTGTTCATAACCTGAAGAAGTTATTTACTGCCTTCAGCTTAACCCTGACAAGCTGGGTGTGCACACTGGTGGCAGTCCTTATGGTGGCAGTGTTTGTCTCCATCATTGGACGGGCTCTTTCTTGGTACACCCACTTCTATGTTTCTGTGTCTCTCTATGGCACTGCCGCTGCAGCTAAGCTCATTCTTGTGCACATGCTAGCCAAGAAGTTCTTCTACAAGGTGGGCAAGACTTTATTGTTATTGTTGAAGCGCAATGAGGTGTTTAATATGCGGAAGACCTACCTTATGAGCTGATTAAAGAAAATGCAGATAGTTTTCGGTATCTAAAATGTCACTGTAAAAAATTGCTTCATCCAAACATAAGGGATTATTCTGCTAAATCAGAGAGGTAAGAACTATATGATTTAAGGCAGCCTTGACCTTTAGCAGCTGCTTCAGAAGGCAGGAGCCTTTGTGATTTAGGTCACAACAACCCCAGGCAGCGCCACGGACTGGGGCAGAGTGGCTGCAAAGCTGCCCACAGGAAAAGGACCTGGGAGTGCTGGTGACAGCAGCTGAACATGAGCCAGGGTGTGCTCAGGTGGCCAAGAAGGCCAGTGGCGTCCTGGCCTGTACCAGCAACAGTGTGGCCAGCAGGACCAGGGCAGGGATTGTTTCTTGGCTCATGTGAGGCCACACCTCAAATCCTGTGTTCAGTTCTGGGCCCCTCCACTGCAAGAAGGACATGGAGGTGCTGGAGCGTGTCCAGGGAACGGCAGTGGAGCGGGTGAAGGGTCTGGAACACAGGTCCTGTGAGAAGCAACTGAGGGAGCTGAGGTTGTTTAGCCTGGAGAAGAGGAGCCTCAGGGGGACCTTACCGCTCTCTACAGCTGCCTGAAAGGAGGGTGTAGCCAGGTGGGGTTTGGTTTCTTCTCCCAGACAATCAGGGACAGGACAAGAGGAAATGGCCATGAGTTATGCCATGGAAGGTTCATGTTAGATATTAAGAGGGATTTCTTAATAGAAAGGATTATCAAACTCTGAAACAGACTGCCCAGGGAAGGGATTGGGTCACCATCCCTTGGAGGTATTTAAAAGATGTCTAGATGTGGCACTTGGGGATTTAGTTTACTGATGGCCTTGACAATGCAAGGCCTAGGTTAGATTCAACTGATCTCAAAGGTATTTCATTGCCCCGTTACAACAGTATTTTCCAACCTAAACAATTCCATGATTATTCTGATTTGTAGTTGTTCTGAGTACAGCTGGAGATGGAACAGAGCTCTTGGTTGTCTTTGTTCTTCTCCGCATTAGGTAAAAGTCACTTAGGCCCATGCAAGGCTCAGTGAGGATTTGGTGTGTGTTGCTTTTCCACTGGTGCCGTTTGTCATGATTACAGTCTGTCTACTTGTTTTGCTTAGGATTCTTTTTCATGGACTAACCAATGTAATTTAAGTTGTGTAATCATTTCATAATTATAAATTGTAACAGTCCCATATGGTTTTGTGTTAAATACAAATGGTCTTGAGGTATCTGATAGATTACACTCTTCAAGGGCAGAAGTTAGTCAACTTAGGCTTTCTAGGCTGAGGTTTTAGGTGCAGTAATATTTAGTCATTCAGCTCACTGTTCCTTATCTTCTGAGACATTTGTGTGGGTTTTGGACAAGGGAATTTAGGAAGCCTTAGTTGACAGCCAAATACAAATGTTTGAAAAAGTTTTAAGAACTTTGTGACATTTGATTGTGTGAAAAGTTCTGAGAGGATCCATCATGTCTTTCTCTGAAAGTGGAGTTTTTAAAAATTTTTTGGGGAAGGGGAGTGTTAACTGGTACATGTACGTTACCAAATACATATATTTGTCCCTTTTTGAAAAAGATGAGCCATTTATAAAAGAGATGCAGTGTTACCATTTTTCAGTCTTCTGGATAAGCTGACTGATACTTTCATTAGCTGTTAAGATTTTTCAGGCTCTTGATCCACTTCATGCCTACTGATTGCCTAATCATCAGATCAGCCATCTCAAAATTAAAAGTGTAACATGCTGTGGCTTGCACCACAATGTATAGTAATGTTGTTTCTGTAATTTGCATTTTACTTAAAAGTTGCATAAAAATTTTGGAAGCTAGTCTCTTCCTTGGCTATCAGAGGCAGTGCCTATTCATGGCTCAACTTGTGAGTTGAAATAGGTTTGGCAACTTGTATGTTTCCTCACTCTCCTCCTTTTTTTTATTGTCACCCCAAAACTAAAGTAAGTGCTTTCTGACAACCGTTGTTCATGCAAGCAGTCCTTCTTGCTACAAGCAGGATTTGCAGTTAGGAACTTTGCACTGCAAACACTGCAGCATTGCTCATTTAACTTAAAAAAAAAAAAAAATCCAACAAAAAAAACAAAGCAAAACACATTTTTTTATGGTTAATTTTTTTTTTCCCTGAAACATTTCTGGTGTTAGCTCATGTATGATGTCTTTTATTCAAAACAAATAACATATTTTAATAAGCAGACTTCTGAAGTGACAGCTTGTGGCATGACCTATAAAGGCACCAGTATGATATTTGTGCACTAATAACAGTGCTTGTGTAAGAAGTCTGTTAGCAGCTGCTGCTCAAAAACAAGTTTACATTCTCAGGAGGTACAGAACTTTTTCATACATTAAGTATTACGTAATTTATGCTGTGTTACTTTTTTTTTGAAAAGGCCCTCTTTACCTGAAACACTAACGTTGTGTATTCTTTTGTACTGTCATTTGTACAATCCCTTCCTCCTTCTGCCCCAGCCTGTGTAATCTCTTTTTCAAGTTATGTCAGCAGATTTAGCAAACTAATAAAAAAATACACTTCATGGATAATTCTGTATGGTAAGAGAATGGTGAGATGATGCTTGTCAGAATTGCTTTGCCCAAGGAAAACCATTATATACAAGGAGTATGGATTTTTCTGTGTGTTCTCATGAGGTGGGATCTATGGAATGTGCACAATAATTAAATGTATTTACTGCTTTTTGTTACAGAATATGAATGAGCAGTACTTGGGAGATGTTTTTTTTGATGCCTCATTGATGATTTGGTCAATAGCATTGGCTGTGATGACTCAGATGGGCCTTTGTTCAGCATTCATTTGTACATTGTGGGTAGCATTTCCTTTACTCACTAAGCTGATGATCCACAAGGAATTCAGCCAAAAAGGTATTGGTTTTGAGGGGTGGAAATGCTATTTCAAAACTTACACTCTTATTTAAGTGAAAGAAGTTGCAAACATTGACTTTGAGTAGTCATATTAACTAAGTCACATTTTTGTAATGAAAAAAAGTGTTCTTGAACTAGAGACAGTTTGAAAGTGTGAGAAGCTTTAAAAAAAATACACTGAAAAACATCCCATGTCTCAGGCTAAAAGAGCAGTATGTGGATATATTAATAAGTGGTCAGAATTTGGTGAACAGTAAAGGTTCATAAAAAATACTGCAGTATTTAAGGAATGCTTGGGACAGAAAACCTGTTAATTTTTTTTTTGTGATACAAGATTAACTTTGTGGTGGTTTTGAAAGTTACACTAGTGTTGGCTATGCAAAATGAGATCTTTCCAGATGCACATCAGAGATGAGGACCAGTATTGTGTACTGGGCTTTGCAGCGGTATTGTGGATATATATTAGTAAAGCTGCCATGTTTATGTCCTTTTACTTCTTTTGTCTTTTGTTTTTTCCTGTTCCCTATAGGTGCCACAATAAAATTTATTGTGATGTACATGCTGGGGATGTTTGTTCCCTATCTGTATATGCTGTATCTTAGTTGGACTGTATTTGAAATGTTCACACCTGTCATGGGACGAAGTGGTTCAGAAATTCCACCAGATATGGTGTTGGCAGGATTTATTGTTATCTTCACTATGATCCTGTCTTCCTATTTTGTAAGTAGAATTTGTAAATGTTGTTTAAAAACATTAAACTTTCTCTAGAATTTAGAATAAGAGGGGTTTTTAAATTACTACAAATTAATCATAATTTGACAATATCTTAAATGTTACAGGAAAGTTCTAGGAAATGTGTCAAAGATTCCATGATTTGTGTTAGTCAAAGAAAGGTCATTGAAGCAGGGCTTATATTGCTCTATGATGATGTAGTAAAGACTGATGTAAAATACGAAATGCGATGCTGAATTTTGAGCAGAGATTCATTTTAGGTGTAATATATGACTGAACAATACATTTACAGACTTCAAAAAGAATACTCGGGTTTGTGGTCTTTTTCTGCTGCCATAGAGCCTAGAAAGAGTCTGTTTTTTTTTTTTTTGTTGGCAGATGTTTAAAAAAAAAAAACAGTTTTGAAAGCTCCAGGAAGTACTCACTTTATTCCTTTTTTATAAAATAAATCAGCTTTTAAAATTTCAGTTTTAAATACTGAGATTAAAAAAAAGTGTCTTGTATGAGGGGGTACTTGCAATTATGTCTTTTTAGTGTACCTTCAGTTCCATAATTGAATTCAATTGAATAATTGGGTTATACAAGTAGTGTCTTATATCTTAAGTGTTGCAGTTTTATAACCAGGCTGTTTTTTTTATTCTCTAGATTAACTTCATTTACCTTGTCAAAAGTATGAAAACGACACTAGTAACTTTAACTACTGTGTTTGTAGTCACTCTGATTCTCGTTTGTAGTGGAATCTTCTTTCCTTACAGTTCTGATGCAGCTAATCCAAAACCCAAGCGAGTCTTTCTCCAGGTAAGAAAAGCTTTGCATGTTGTAGTGCCTCTTTTGGTTGCAAGAGTGTTTGTTTTTTTTCAAGGCTTAATCCACCTCCTCCCTCCCAGAAAGAGAAATATTCCCTTTCTTTTCTGATTTAAAAGCTGTAGTGATTATTACTTGATTTGAAATGATTGCTAATGTTTCCCTTGTTCAGTCTCAGTGTTCAGCTCCTCTGTGTCAGAAGAGCAGGGTGTTTTAAGGGGTTTTGAGTGGGCGAATTGTGTAAGTGATGATAGTTTAAGAAGTGGATGAGGTTTGAGGTGGGCTAAAACAGTCAGAGTCATCTTCTGATTGTTTTTTTTATGGTATGTATGTTACCTGAGTAATTCTTGCATTTGTATTCATAAATACTAAGATATGTGTTCAGTGCATACTGAAAATGCAGTAAACCTTAAGGATTCACACAGAATATTTCAGAATCACCTCTAACTCTTGCATACTCCAGAGGCTCCATCATCTTTCTGTGTTTTTTTTTTCCTTCTAGCACACAAGCAGAAGATTTCATGATATAGATGGAAATGTGGTTAAAAGTGACTCTGGTATATGGATTAATGGGTTTGATTATAATGGAATATCTCACATAACTCCCCATGTACCTGAAATCAATGACACCATTAGAACTCCATGCGAGGAGCAGGCTCCTTTCTGTGGCCTTCCTTGGATTCTGCCAGTGCATTTCATGTTCCGGTTGGTGTGAACTCTGCTTCACTTGAGTGCTTTACTGCAAAGTATAGTGGTTGTTTATGCAATTTCACTTATGTAAGGGAAGAAAAACTAAGAATAATCTTGGTCTAAAAGTAAATAATGCTTCCTCTTCAGAAGACAAATTTCAGCCTAGGTGCTGTGTCTTCTGCTAGAGTCTCTGCAAGAGATTTATGGATCTGCTGCAGGAGCTGTAGAAGTTGATGTGTGGAAAATAGATGTAAGTACCAGTGGAGAAAAACGTGAGCAGGGGGCCTCCTAAAGGTCAGTTCAGAGTAGGAGGATGTAGGTCTCCTCCCTTCCCCAGCTGACAGCAGAAGATGTCTAGAGTAGCAGGTCTTTGGAGAAGAAAACCAGCTGCTGTGGCTATTTCTCACACCTCAAGAATCTTGTGAGCAAACATGTGGCCGTTTGAAGGTGAAAATATTCTCACTCATTTGTTTTGTAAATTAAGGCAGATGAAGGTAATGAATGAGTACACTGGTGACTGTTTTTCTTTTAATACACCCTTTAAATACTTGTTTGACCAGAAGATGATTTTACCTGCCTTCTGCTGGAATCAACACTTTTTGAATATTTCATGTAGTAGCAGCACAGTCAGCTGTACTATAGAGAAACTTCTTGTCTTCTGATGTTTAGTACCTCAGGGTGTTGCACTGAGAATAAATTGAAACTTTTTTTTTTCTCTGCAGGAAAAACTGGTATCTTCCTGCTCCAGAAATTTTGCCAAGAAGCCCAGTTCAGTTTAAACTTCTGTCCAAGGAGCTGAAGCCTAGGAACTCTGTGAGGTTAAGCTTTGAAGTATCTGGTGAGTGACTGAAGCTTCTGGTTTGTGATTTGTGTTTATTTTTATGCCTATGATAAATCAGGCTTTGACTCCAATACTGCAGGTTCCAGTGCCATTCCCAAAATAAGCCTTGTAAGATTAGCATTAATTAATTCAGTTTCATAGCACACTAGAAGCTGTGAGTGGTCAGTTGCAGTTCTTACTTCTGGGAGTGATAACTTCATCTGTCTTGAGTAAATCTTGATTGTTTTACAGCTGGTCCTTTCTAACAGTGCATCTTGTAGCATTTTATATGTTAGTGTGTATAGGAATATATTTATGTATGTAAAACAGCCTGTATTCCTCTGTTGCATCATCATCTCACTTATGCTGGTACTTGGCAAAAATTGAAGTGTCTTCTGTAGAGAAGACATTTTTATCATGCTTTGGAAGCCATGAATAGTAATACAAGGATGACATGCTATTCATGGGGAAGCAGGTGGTCATCCCAGCTCTCCTGTTGATCATGTGGACGCACATCTCTGTCCCCACAGGCCCGAGCCACATGTCCCTGTATGTGCGGCCACGCGCGGGGTCGGCGCTGTCCCGCTGGTCCCTTGGGGATGGAATGCCGGTTCCCAGCCTGGGGGGAGACTACTTTGTGTTCTACTCCCGTGGGCTGCACGCGGCTCCCTGGCTCTTCTGGGTAGAACTGACGGTGAGTGCTGCTGGAAACCTGGTGATGCCTTGGTCCGCCCTCTTCCCACCGTGGCTGCATTCCTATGTGGAAAATGTCACAGTGAATAAGAAAGATCTTAATTCTGATATCCCTCTTTTAATATGTCAGCTTTATAGATCAGCTCCCATGTATTTTCCATGAGTATTCCGCCAAATTGAAAAGCAGCCAAGGCAAAAATATTTTTCTTGTGCTCATGGTCTTTCGTCATAAGTTTGGATTTCTCCCATCTTAACCTCACAGTTCTTGAAGTTTTATCTTTACTACTGTTATTTCAGAGTTGATTTTTGTTATTACGAGTAGTTCCCTTTCTCTTTCTCTTCCCTTGTTTGCTTGATTTTGGGAAATTACAGAGTCCTTGGTGGAAAATTTACTGCTCTTGAAGCTGAAGAGAGTTGTAAAAGCTTTGTTCTTGAAATTTTCTTTTACATTATTTTCAGTGGGAAGCAAGGCTTCCAGACTTGCTGTTTCAGTAGGATTTATGATCTACCTCCCCACCCTTGTAATTTGCAAAGGAATAACTTTTTGCAGATCTGTATGTTTTTACTACAGGTTTAACAGTGTCTTATCCTTCAAGTAAATATTAAAAGTATCTTTGAAAGTTCAAAAAATCCCTTATTCCTTCCTGCACCAGGCAGTCTAAACAGAAACAATCCTCAATGGGTACTTGATAAGGCAGACTGGAGTCTCAAGGGTGACAAGCCTTGCAAGACTGATAGAGTCAAAGCCAGCCAGAAAAGGCTGTATATCCTCAGAACTTGCAGTAGAAGGATCAGTGTAAATACTGTGTTGGAGTCTATATCTCGATTTGTCAGCAAAACAGACATACAGACACTGAAGTTGGGGCACATGGAAGCTGTGTAACACATCAGAGACGCTGTGATCTAAATAGTTGTTTGCCAGTTCGTTTCAGATTGTACTCATCATGTAATCAGACTGATATGTTGAAGATAGGAAGTATTTATCACAGAGGACAGAGAACTGCAGGATGAAGTCTGTTGTATAGATACTGTCTGTAGAAATGTGTATCTGAATTGTTCTTATGTTGAAAAGTCATGAACAATCATAAAGATTGTGTTGTCGTTTTCTCACTTTCAGGCCCCAGAAAAGCATTCTGATGGAATAGTCTCCCTTGCCATAGCAGCACATTACTTTTTTGGGGAAGATCAAAAGTCACCTCAACTCTATGCCTTACTGGAGAGGTTTCCAAACTGGACGTTTTCTTCTGGCTGGTCCTGTACTTACGACCTTTTTGTCTTTTAATTTTGACAGCAGTGCTGCAGGGCTGATGGGGTTATTTCTGATGCAGAATGCTCTTGTGGCAAGCACTTTCTAACAAGATGCCAGAGACTTCAGCAAATGATGTTTCCTTGGCAGTTTGACTATTTAAAGACTACTGCTATCTTGGGGATATAATAATACTTTACTGTCAACATGAATGCAGTTCACTTTGGCCCCTCCACTGAAGTGGCAGTTCGGCTAGTGGATTTCTTAAAATGAAAACTGCACTTGGCAAGGTAATATTAGCATAATAAATGGTGGCAGTTGTAATGGAAGGGCTCTATGGAATTTATTTTGTTGCTGTGTAAAATACAACTGTGCTTCACATATATGTGGATTATCACCTGATGATCCTATCCGTCCTGATCAAGTCAGATCTCCAGCTAAAATCAGCTTGTTCCTGTGGGAGCAGTGCGGAGGTGGCAAAGTCCTGAGCATTACCTTTGACAGTGGATGAAGTCAGTGAAAGCTGTGGTGCTCATACAGGTTGCATTGAGTCCTTGGCAAATGCACAATGCAGAGAAATCAATATTATGATGGAATGCTGAAGTTGTTATCCAAATTGTATGTTTTTGTTAAACTTAGTTCCCCCCCTTTTTCCGTCTTTGGTGTTATGGCATGAGTGGCTAAGTTCAGCCTAACTACCATCTTGTGGTTTTGTTGTTGGGATCTTTCACTATCAGCACATGAGCATGTGACTTGCTCTCTCAAATGTAAGAGTGCTAAGTTCCCACTCCTTTATGTGGATGTCTTACAAATAATCGATTCTGCATTTAAAGTTACCTTCCAATTTATTAGAATTGGCTAATTTTGGTATCTCCTCTGGAGAGATTTTTGGTAGTGTGATGGTATTGCGCTTGCTAATATATTTTACTATTTTTTAAAATAAGGTTTGCTTTCCATGAGGAAAAATACCTAAAAGAGTAATCTTAAAAAGATGCCTAATATGTCTGTATTGCTCTTCTTTTATTTTCATAGGATGGATTTTATAAATTACTGTGAGTGTTTTAGAGTATCTTCCAATTTTAATTGACAAGCTTTGAAATCCGAAGCTACTGACCTCTTTTTTATACTTACCAGGTTTTTGGTATTTTTTAGTGCAGTGGTTAGTAGTTTAAGGTAATTTCTGAAATTCAAAGAACTCAGTGTATATGAAGAAACTTCATGCATTTTTCCAGATTGTATGTAAAACATTTCACTGTATCAATAACATGCTACAAATTCCAGTGGTTTTGTTCATCTCAGAAGTATTGCCTAATGTCACGCAGAGCAGATTTTGTGCAGGCGTCATCATTTCGAGTGGAAACATGCTAGTGCTGGTAAGTTTGCAGAGCACATGAAAGAAAATATGGCAGTTAATTTGTGTGAGCTGTGATAGATAACAGCTCTCCAATCAGGTATTTTTCCTTCGGATTGTTCTGTAATTGCATATAATAGTGGAAAGAATCAGTTTCATTGGTTGCAAGGGACATTCACAGAGATTGTCAGCTCACTCATGGACTAGGGTAAGAGGTTTAGTTACTGTAATAATCATAATGAAGTGGCCATCAGTATCTTAAAACCTATGGGTTTATATGTAATGTGCATTAATCATCACTCATTTGATTGTATCTGATTTGAAACTACAGTCCCTATATTATTTTAAAGTGCTATTAGTGATTTGAAAATCAGAATTATGAACTAAAAGTCCTGTCTTGAATCTCAATGAATGTGTTGTACTGTACTCTAGCTGATGCACAGCTAGTTAACTAAAGCTGCACTGATACTTGCCATCTTCCTCAGTTTTGATTTTTGTGTTTTGCCTCTGATTTAAAGCTTTGAAAGTGGTGTGTGAAGAATTCATACTGGGAGCCAAAAATATAAAAATGCCTGTTGGCAATTTCTGAAACTTTAGGTGAAGCAATAACTTCAGTCTCAGGATTTAATCCTTGTTAAATAATTTAATTATAAAGTATGTCTAGTTTGCTGCATATTTCTGTCTGCAAATAAAAGCAAAACTTGATTGGTGAAACTTGATTTTTAGCATGATTAAAGGTATATTTGAGTTGTTTTCACTCATTGAAGTAATGTTTTATTTGAGCTTGGGGTAGAAATACTGCTAAGAGGTCCTGGGTTAGACAGCTGGTGTTAGAGCTGTGTGGAAGATAAGCTTGACCGAAGAATGCAAAAATCATCTGAGTTCAGAAAAGTTAAAATGAGAGTCCTGTCTGGTTTCCTGGAAAGGAAGGTGGTTTTTGAAATAAGATGTGATACAGAGGAGTCACTGGTAGCTAAGCTAAGTATCCCTTGCAAAATGGATGGCTGAGACCAGATTTATTGTTGATCATAGAAAAACAGGATGGAAAACTTTGCTGTTTGTGTTCATCTGCTTCCCCTTTCAAGTACAAGCAGATTAGTCTTCTGCTACTGTGGGTTCTTATTTCTCATGAAAAAGCATTGTGTGTCTTACTCTTTGACGTGTATAAAATGCAAGCAGCTGATAACTTTAAGGATACAAGGACATGAAGTAGAAAAATTATTTATTCTTAGTGGAGTTGATTAGAATCACAGTACGCTCATCCAAAACAATTTACATCCACAGCAGTTTCTAAATTGCTTTCTTCTTCTGTTCTTCCCTGGTTTTGATGGGTTTGAGAATCTGCTGTGTTCTCTATTAAAATACATATTTCTGAAGCTCTCTGAGTACTAAGCATTTCATCAGTTTAAGCAAAGGAGGCCTCTACATGTTGTGTTTATACAGTCTAGTGCATCACTATAGTGTGTCACCATACCTTCAAGATCACCTGTCAAGTAGAAGTATGCATCTGAAGAAAGTGCTGGGATAGGTGCAATGAACAGGAAAATGTCAGCTATCCTACACAAACGGACAGAGTGTTGTGCTGAATGGAGCTGTTCTGTGCTAGCAAGACCTGCCTTTAATGTCTGTCAATCGTGGTTGGATTGCAGTTCACCTCGAAAAACACTAATCAAATAGACAGGATCTAACAAGTCTATACAGAGCTAGTTGTAGCAGGTGGGACATAGCTGAAGAACATTTTGTCTGCATGGCAAAGCTGTTGCATACTCTTCTCCTTTGAGGGCTAAACCTAATCTGACTTCTGCTAATTATCTGTAAAAGGCCTGCAGGATGACCCATCTTGGAACTTGGTATGTGGTCTTGGTAGAGAATGGGAGGAAGATACGTGAAATCAGTACACCTGCATTCTGTGGTTAGTGTCAATTTATGTAACTGTGCCTTCCATTTTGAAGACAAAATATGCATTTTCAACCTTCATGAAAATCCCTTCCAGTCTTAGAGGATAAATTGATCCTTTATCCAGGCTTCCCTGTTCACTGCAAAAGAGGGTCTGTTGGGCTGCAGCACTTCATGGTTCTGTCAAAGCTGTTGGGTGCAACTTGAGAACAGGCTAAACATTAAAGCAGAGTCTTGAGTAGGAAGTACAAACCAGTTTAGGGAGATCTAGACACTGCTGTCTGTACTTGAAGCAGAATGTCAAGCATCAGTAGTCCTTAAACATTTTTTAAAAATTCAGTTTCAGAAATCCATAAGAATCAGTCTTAAAAACAAACAGTAATTCATCTAAAAAGGAACAGGTATTTCAACCTGTTCTGAGAATGGAATAAGAAGCTTTAAAGCCAGTAATTATACAGGTAGTATAGTAACTATACTATAAGTAACCATCTTAGAAAGCTGCCCATGCACAATTTATTTGGGGATGTTCTTTTCAGGGGAAGGGTGGTAGTTAGCTCTATTTGGGTGGTTTTGGTTTGTTTAGAGGTTTTTGTATTATTTGGGACTTGTTTTATTCTTTTGTGTTTGTTGGCAGTTTTTTTGGGTCTTGGAATTTTTTGGATAGGAGACAGTAATTTGAAAAAAGTTAGAAAGGAATAGTTGGGTGATGTGTCTGCTGTGTAGTAGCTTTAGGCTCCAGTTGTGGACTTGTGAAGTCATCTCTCAGTGCTCTCTCACTAAGCATGCCCGAGGAGTTTCCTACTTCAGGGGCCAGGTGATAAACAGAACTTTCAACAAGTTTGTATCTCTTTTCTGTGCTTAAACACAGGGAGGACTTAGGCCACTCACCTGACAATGCTATTCCTGTCACTGCCTACTAGAGTACTTCAACAGTCTTCAGCTCTAGGACAGGAAATAAGCTGAGAGAGTAAGTTGTTCTTCCTCCTTTCTTGAGGGAAATCATTCAGTTGAAGCCAGCTTACCTCAGCAAGTTACCCATCATCTTTTATAGTATTACAATTTCTCCTGAGTTTGTTATGAAAAGGACCTCTTTGTTCGCGTTCTGGATAGATTACAAATTCAGGTATTTCTGCTTACTTAACAGTGTGTTTCTAACCTGTAGCTTATAGACACTTCAGCTCTAAAACCTTTTGAACGGGTTTCTTTGGCCTAAAACACATTGAGGAAAAACTAGCTTACTTGGCATGACAAAAAGGGATTATGAAAAATTATCTTCAGAAATGCAACTTGATTCTAGCAGTTTTGCAAGTATACCCAGTGTGAAAGGATCTGTTAAGTTGGTGGCAAGCAGTATAAAGTATTGTTGCTGTTTTTCTGAGGCAATTGGTTTTGCATGGGATGAGAAACAGATAAGAAAACTTGATAGCAAATTGTTGTGAAGGAGGAAGTCTGACATCATCCAGTTTTGTGTGAGCTGGGTACACAAAGTGAGAAGAGTGTCAACATGTTGGAATTCCATAAAAAAGACGCTGATCCTCAACTGGTTAAGTGGCCCATTTTTCCTGTCTTTATTTTAATAGTGCAGATTTGCAGATGACTAAACTTTTTGCGGTGGGTTAACCTTGGCTGGGTGGTGGGTAACCTACCACGCTGCTCTCTGACACCTTCCCTGCAGCAGACCAGGAGAAGAAAATAGGATAGAAAATTAATGGGTTGAGACAGGGACATTACTTACTCACTGGTAGCCACAACAGGTGAAGCTGGCCTTGGGAAAATTAATTTGTTACCAATTAAAATAAAAATATGATAAGAATTAAAACACTTTCCCACAACCTCTCCTTCCTTCCTAGATTCACTTTTCTACATTCTCTTCCACAGTGGATGGTCAATTAAGGGTCAGGGGATGGGGACCCTTAAGGACTGGGGATGGTCAATTAAGGGTCAGGTCATGGTCAGTCTGCCCTACTCCAGCACGGGGTCTGCTCCATGGGATACAGTCTCTCACGAATTGCTTCAAAGTGGATCCTCCTCTTGCTGGGGTGGTCCTTCAGAAAGAGACTGTTCCAGCATTGATCCCCTGTGGCGCACAGTTCCTGCCAGAAACCTGCTCTTGTGTGGGCTCTTTGGGCTGCAAGTTTCCTTCAGGGCTCCTCTATCCTCCTGCTTCGTGTGGGCGCTCCAAGGCTGCCACTGTGGGTATCTGTTCCAGTGTGCTCCACAGCAGGGTTGCAGGTGGAGAGCCTGCTTCCCCATCGTCTAAAAGGACTGAGCTGCTGCACAGTACCACAGCAGTAAGATGCTAAGAGCAAGACTGTCAGTCTGTCATTTAATGTGTGTTTACTTGTACACAGCCCCAGGCTGCAGGGAATCCCTGTTCCAGGGCCTGGACTACCTCCTCTTGATCCTCCTTCATGGGCTTGGCGGCCTGGAGGACTGTTCCTCACTCATCTCCCGCAGCATTTTTTACCCCTTGACACATTACAGAGAGAAGCCTTTATTTATACACTTTACAGAGAGAGGAGGTACCAGCTTGGCTGACAGGCATCCCTGAGTCTGTTGGAACTGGCTCTGTCTGACACAAAGCCCCTTGGTTACCACAGCCTTCCCACCTAAACCCAGCACACCTCTTTTCACAGCAGTAGGATGTAACTTCAAAGATGCACTAATAAGGTAAAGGTTTGATTCTTCATCCTGTAAAAAGCAAAGCACATGAGTACAAACAATCCTCATCAGGTGGTTTCTTTGAGAAGTTTGTCTCTCTAAGGTGGCCTACCTGGATGGCTTGAAGTCAGAAATAGTTATTTTTCACAGGAGTAACTTCAAGTAAAGTTGCATACATTTGTCTTTTAATGACAGGTATAACAGCAGTGAAATCAAAATACAAAATTAGCACATAAGATTTGCATAGAAATAATTACTACTAAAGAAGTACAAATTTCTAAAATTTCACAACTAAAAAGATTTTACTTGCTAAACAACAGTAGCACAGTAGTAAGATATGAATATTAAGAATGTTAATATATCAGTTAATGTATGGTTTTACTTGCACAGATCCAAAACCTGAACAGCAGAAAGCTGACCAGGACGGGCTTGGCTTACATCATTACCACAGAACCACAGAAAAATATTAACTTGAAGCACAGTTTTTATTTATTTTAACATAGATTAAGCAGGTTTCTTTATCATAAAAAAGCTTTAAGTATTATCCCCTTAAAACAATAATGAATTTTGACGTCAGGTCACAACAGGCTTGTAGGTATGATAGACATGATCTGTAACCAGTAGCTACAATGCAGAATAAGCTTAATGCTGGGACTCAGACCGGGTTTCTTTTCTCTAACTTCAGTATCAGTTTCAACTCTTAAAATGAAGTTCAAGTTGCATTCATTAACAGCTCCAGCTTTCCAAGTAATACTCGCAATTATTGCACTTGTACTGGTTGTATTGGCTTAGTAAAGCCATTCTAAAGCAACAGTTGAATATTTATACATTTTAAAGCACTTGATATTATCTACAAAGGAAATAATGATGAAACCACAATTTATTTAAAACTTAATTGTGAAAAGTCTTAATTTTCAGAGTTTAAATGGATGTGCCTTTAGTAACTATACTAGAAAAGCAACAGATGCTGTAACTATCCTACGATGACTAGTTTGGTCCATGTCCGTAATCAAGTGATGTTATAAAAAATAAACTAATTTATTGTGTATAAAATGAGTAATGTTGCATTTTTGTTCAGATTGCACAGTACAAACAAGCTAATATCTAAATTAATACTGTTACAGGTAGTTATTACATAGGGACAGCAGCTAGAAAAAATAAGTACCTCAAAGCAACAGACTTCTGCAGCCAGCTTTCCATAACATTGTATGAAAGTTAAATATGTTTTAGTCAGAAGTATGCATATTATAAAATGTTTGAAAAATGTTTTGAGTTGTTAAACTGGATTTCCATAGCAAGAGTGTATGATGATTATTTACATTTTAAAAATCCATTTATCAGAAAAGAATTTACAATGAAATAAATAACCTTCAGCAGTCCCTTAACCCAACTACAAGATCTGTTAAGTGGCAGTAAAAAACAGGTAAGCCACCTGTGTCAATGTTAGGTCAGTAAAGTATGCCTCATCCAGAAAGAAGTGCAACTCTGCTTTAACTTTACTAGTCATCTAGAAACATGCAAATACATATAGGTACCTCCAAATATGGTACAATCTTGAGTATTTGTACAAGATTATTCACAAAAACATACAATATATTTTACAGTCCTTTAATACAAAATATCGGTATCAAACCAATCTGAACTGCATTGATCAGACATGTATTAGGCAGGCAAGCTGCAAAGAAAACAGTTTTTATATTTAATCCCCTCTTCGCCTTTTAAACTCAAGCAAGATATAAGTAGTTTCTTCAGAATGTGTTGGTGATATAAAGGTACTGATGAACGTTGTCTGAATCTGTCTCCATGTGTGTTCGCTGTCTCTCCCAACACTATTTAAAGTATCAAAATGTAAAGCTGCAGTCTGACAGTTGCATCAAAAAAGAATCATGCCTCCTTTTGAAATTATTAGATGAAACTGATGTTTAGTTATCCCCACTAAAAATTCCAAAGATTGAAGTATTAAAAAACCAAAACAAACAAAATTAAGAAAAGAGTTCAAATCCAAAACATGGAAGCAGATCTAAGAGCTGGTTTGCTTCCTTTCACACCTGATGCTTGGGAAGTTGTTCACTTTCCACTTAAGACACAACACAGTCATAACTGCCTTCTTGGAATGAATCCTCATCCTCTGTCTTAGCCTTGTTCTCTTCATGTCTGCTTGCACTGCTGATGCCAGCATCACTCTGAGGATTAGTGCCATGGCTAGATGAAGTCCTGCTTTCCTCGGCTCTTGGGTTCGCTTGTTCAGGAACCTTAGAAGGATTCACTGGCTGAAACGCTTCAGGTTGTACTTGCTCTTCTACTATTTCATTTAGTTTCTGGATCTGTGGTTTGATGATATTTAGAAATGGCTTGTACCCAGGGCTAGGAAGAGAATGGGATACAACACCATGAGCGAATTAAAATTAGTACTTCTGTCATGTGCCTGAAAAGCAAAAACGTTTTTAAATAAAGAGAAAAAGGCAATCCTAATCAAACAATAAAAGTTGGAAAGCTGGTTGCTTTGGGTTTGGTTTGCTTTGTGTTTTGCTCTTTTTTTTCCCAGTTTGATTACAACTCTCCGAAGTGAGGTTTCAGCTAAGGCTAAGATAACTCAAAGTTGATTTTTAGGTAACAAACTGTCTACAGCTGGAGTGAATATGAAAGCAGAAAGGAATACTTACCAATCCGTAGAAGCCCACTTCTCAACAGCATCTAGGCCAGTCTTGATATTCTGACAGATTTCTCCATCAGTATCAGAGGACTGCATGATACTGAAAACCTGGTTGATAACTGAAGATTCTCTGAGAATAAGGCCTATGACAACACACCAATCCAGACAACCTGCTTCCATGAAGATATGTAGCAAGTACCTATATGAAAAAAAAGCAGTCCATTTATTTTTCTACTCCAAAGACAAAGGGTTACAGTGTAATTGTGTATATTGTTTCTTTCTCCTAATGCTACACAACAGCCTGAAAGACACACTGTGTCATTACTTACCGCAGCTGCACTTGTGACTTGTGTGGCCCTTTACTGGCCAGTTCTAGGGAGAGCTGCTCAAGCTCTGACTGCGTTAAACTGAGACTGGAGAAGTTTTCATCCACCATGGTCCAGTCTCCATCCACCATAGAACTTGTTTCAGTCAGGTCTGTTGCTGAACCAATGCTGCATTCATCACCTATCAAAAACACTCAGAAACATAAGGGAAAAAAGAAACTACTTAACTTTAGTAAGATTCAGAATTTCTGAACTACTTCCTATAAAAATTGAGAAACAGTAATGCTTTACTGTGTATCAGAGTTACTTCAGGAATACTGTCCATCCCACTTCAGCATTCTTCTTGTCACACTGTAAGGTAGAACTATTGTTGCAGGAATGCAATACTTTTTCTATCCAGTAAAATAATTCAGGAGAATTAGTATCAGTAAGGGATCCTAGATACGTGTTGGCAATCATCATAAAAACACCAATATAGTATCCTGCACACTGTAGTCCTAGAATTAAGTCTAGGAAGGGTTACAGTCTGTCTAAAATTCTGCTTTCTTAACCTTTGTTAAAATGAAGTTCCAGTATCACATTCTTTTTTTCACACAAACCCATGAAGATTTTAAATGCTTTGTAATGTAAATATTTACCTGCACAAATTACAAAAAGAAGTATTTCTAGTAAAAACATGAAGAGCACATGCAGTAACAAAATTTTCAAAGGATCGGTAACATCGAAGCTAAAATCATTACAGTGGTGAATCATGAAGGCAGCTACCCTTGAGAACAATTTCCATATTAAAGCATATGCATCTTTTCTTGGAAAATGTTTAGGAAGTCAAAAGGTTATTTATCTTCTTGTCCATGAATATCAGTGCTGGAATAGTAATTTGTGAAATTCTTTTTAGAATTCAGCTTGCAATGTTTTAAAGACTATTAATTTAGTTTCTTTGGAAATAAACTGCTTCAAAATGTGTACAAAAGTCCATTGAACTCAAAGGTCTTCACCCAGCTCAGAAAAAAACCCCAATATACTCGTTTATAGAAAGTGCAGTAGTGGCAGACAGCAGTAAAATCAGTGCAATGAAAAGAGATATTCATTTTCTGGCAGTCTCCAGCTACAAAAACCAAGAGAAACAGGAGTGAAAATAAAATGAGACAGTGCCCAAGCTGACAGAGAGGATCTCCAAATGCTCTGAATCTCACAGAAGGCTCTACAGTCTTAAAGAGATTGTAGTTCACACTAGGTTCTTAGATCTTTGCCCTAATGGAGGGGAAATCACGTGATTTAGATACGGTTGAAAGTGTTGCTTTATGCTCAAGGACAAGAGGAAGTATAATTTTCTTTTTTTATTAAATTAAAGAAAGACTTGAATGGTCTCACAAACATTTCCCACCTCTTTCTGTGTTCAAAAAAAATAGATAAAAAGTAAAACTTCTTTTTCTATTTTAATAAGCTGATCATACATTACAGCTTTAAAAAAGAAATTTAAATAAATCCATAGGAAAAAATACAACTATATGGGTCTCTAATTTTGTCACCTTCCTCAGTAAGTAATGTATCTAATATCATTCTTAAGAAACCCAAAAGCACAAAGTTCATGCAATTAGAGCTGTTCCAACCCCTGCAAGAGGCTGATCCATGCAAGAGACAAAGAAAAAAACCCCTACAATGTAGGATACTCTTCCTAGCCAGACTGAAAAAATATGGAACTTCAAGTTATCACCACAGACCGAATATGTACTTCATATTCAACTTCATGTATGTAGAGGTATACAACATGGGCATTATCCTTCTGTAGTAAAAATTTCAGTTCACTTTTCATTAAGCCTTTTTTTTTTCCTGAATTTTCCTTATCAGCAGTTGAGAAGCAACAATACAGCAGTGACACGCAAGTATCAAAATACAAGCACACACTTCACATTTTTCCCATGAGCAGATGGAAGGAAGAGTGACTAACCTTTGCTTAGCAAAGGAGAAAGGAATGCATCTTGCAAGTGTGGTCCATGGGATGAAACAGTGTCCATTTCTCTCTGAGAAGAGCTGATAGTACCAAGCCAGCTCCGACTGCGAGGTGTGTTGGAAACCCCTGTGTCCACTTCCATGTTTACAAAGGTGTCTGCAGACTGAGATTTTAGCAGTTGCTCACCCATGGCTAAAAAAAGAAATCAAAACACATGATAGAAACATCATGTAAATATCCAAAAGGAAATTTAGGCAGTTCACTCCAGGCATTTCAGGAGGCTAAAACTTGCATCTAAGTCAGTAATCAGGGGACCAACAAAATACAAGGGAATGCAGCAAGTTTAGGTATTTCAGGAATTTATGATCAGCTTTTTATTTGACCACTGGCATAAAAGAAGTATCATGTGATAAAGTGATCAGAATCAACAGAAGTAAATAATGATGCTGCTACGAAGAAGAGGGAGACTTGCCAGCTGATGTCAACCTTGCCATATGGAGAACAAGGTAGCAAGTGTCAACTTTGCTGTAAGGAGATAAGGTGAAGAGATCAGTAACATAAAGGAGGTCTACAGCAAAGTCTTCAAAGTTCTCACCCTCTAACATAAAGTAAATTTCAAACATTAGGAACGCTGCTTTTTAATTTTAAATAAAGTGAATGAATACCTAAGAGACTATATAATAATATTGATTTTAGTAATTTTCTGCAGCAGAATTTCCACTGCAGCAATTTCCACATTCAGTTCAACATCTGCAGAACTGATACCAATTCAGTGCACCTGAGAAAGCAAGAGATTTCAGCAGAAGCAGTAATCACACAAGAGGTACTGTCTATGCTAAACAGAATCTCTTCAAAAAATATACCCTGTGTGAGAAAGCTGTGCAGGTGGCAAGCCTCAGCCTGTTCTTATCTTGGCTGAACAGAAGCATAACAGATTGAGATTCAGAGATGTAGCACTGCAGGAGGGAAATCTAGCTCATATCAAACTGTTATGGTTACTGTACCTGTCTTATATTTTCCATTCTTGAAAGGTGAATTAATGGACGAAGCTGGTATAACTGGAAACGGCCAGAGGAAATCCTTGTGTAGCTTTTTCAAAGCACACACAAAATCCTCCACACGGGCAGCTCTGGCTCGCTCCTTGCACAACCAGCCGATCAGCTCAAAGCCTAACTGTGCAGCAAAGCAGCCAAGGTCTTTCAGCTTGATCTCCTCCAGCAGACGCCGAGCATGCCGCCAGAGCATCATGTCAATGTACATGTTCTCGGCACAGTCGCTGTCTTTACTCCACCTGCACACACAGCACAGAACAGCTGCAGGAACACTGATAAAGCGGAGTTGCAAAGGCTGTTGGCCACAACTGCAGAACTTCAAGTGACTAGAATAGTAGAAGGGGGGCTTTCTATGTAACTGCAAAAGCAGTTTCCATCATTCCTTGCTGTTTATATTCTCTGAAAGATCCCACTGCCTCAGCAGGTAGGTGAAATAATGGATTTAAGTTACAACAGCAGCAGTATTTATAGAGCATTAAAGTATCAGCAATGCAGAAAAAAGTAAAGTAAGAGAGATGAAACACAATTGACACTGCAAATTTTAGAGAGCTAGTGACGTATTGGTCTAGAACTCTTCCTATCAAAACCTTTAAGATATTACTCTCTATTAAAAATTAGTAATTTAGAGTATTTGAATTTATACTAGGATTGTTTTAAAAATATGTATGGGGAAACAAGCCAAAGCAAAGATAATAATGAATTTAGTTCAATACTACTTCTATAATACCCATCAATTTCAAGTTTGCATACAGCAGCTCTAAAGGGGCTCACCCAAGGCATAAAAGGTTCTATTTGTAGCTTGGAAACATGCTGCTAGATCAAGATGTGCATAGTAGCACAGCACACTGTACACTGTGATTCTGTGAGCTGTTCAAAATGCATTTTTCAGCATAACAGATCCTTTAAATATGAGGCATGTGATCTCACAAGCTACTTAAATTACTACACATGTAATGTGTACCACATCCAGTGGTTTCAGAGTATTTTGGTCAGCAATATCTCTGTAAGCATGCCTGTGTATACATACAAACGCACATACATCTATTTACATGTGTGAGAATATATATTCTTCCAAGAATGTTGAGACACAAACAATACAAAAGTTGTGAAATGAAAAATGCAAATCATACAGAAGGAGATTATGACAAATCTATCATACAATTTATTTCTATAACCTAAATTGGTAAGAAAGTTAGTACTCTAGTACCTAACAAAGTGGGGAAGGAGAAGACATTACCTTTTCCCAGATGGGCCAGAGGGCATACTTAGCGTTTTTGTCAAATTAAATTTGCTATGGAGATTCTCTGCTGATTGGGATAAACTAATGCTGCGATGTCTGAAGAACTCAAAGCCACCACTTGAACTAGGTTCCTAAAACCAAGAAAACAAAACATACATGCTATATATATATTAATCATACAAGGCTTGATGCCCAGTATTTACTTTTCTCATCACAAACCTGAGTTGTTGGTGTAGCTGGGGGTGTTTCTGTTTCTCCAGAGCCAATGGCTTTAAGAAATCTAATCATATGACGACAGAGATCCCACTTCCCCTGCTCTAAGGCAGTATTAAATAGGAGAGTAGCATGTTGTCTACTAACTGCTGGAACCTCCATATTCTGCAAGCAACAAAGCATAATTAAGTGATTTGCTTTTACTGTAAGGCATCAGAAGTTTTATTAAGTCAAGCCACACTGTGTCACATTCAAGTATACTAAAGATTACAAACAGCAAATTTCTTGCCATTATTTTCCTATTTAAAACAGTAAACTAACTACTCACACTGCATAATCTTACCACCATTCATAACTGGACATAATGTCAACAGAAAACTGTTAAATTAAAAATCTGTTGAACACGCACAACTTTGATAAGACATTATTTTTAAAATACTGCAATGTTAGTAAATATAAGCAGACTTGCAATATACTTGGTGCCATTACCTGTAGGATAATAAGGTAAGAGGCAGCTGTGTCCAAGTCCTGGGCCATTAAGCACTCTTCAAATAAGTCCTTCGGGTTTCCAACAGCAGCAAAAAGGTAATTCCACAGGGCATATTCTGTCTTCCTAGCACAATGAACAACTGTCTGCAGGAAGAGGGGGAATTCTGTAATGAACTTCGCCACAGTGGGAAGGAGAGGGTCGGGAATGGGTTCCCGCGAGGTAGCTTCTTCTTCCAGCACTTCATGAAGCATCAGTTCTAGTACATGAGGAAAGTATGGTAATGTGGCACAGGAGTGGGCCAAAAGCAAGGCTTGTTCACCGAGGTTCCTAACCAAGAGCTGGCGTAAAATGTGATGGAGGTAGATCTGAGAGGTTCTCTCAACAATGGAGAAAGGAAAGAGAACCTCTAAGTGTTCTCTAGCACTGGTTTGAGTGTATAAACAGTCATAGAGCACAGTGTCATTAACAGCACCAAGAACCAAGGCATCTTCAAACAAAACAGCCAGTGGGTATATGTTGATGTGGAAAGGCAGCATGATCCGTCTTGACAGAAAGGAATGCGGTTTCCGATGATCTCTGGGAAACAGGGGAAGCCAGACTTTCATACCTGCCCCACCACAGCTGAGCCACAGAGCCTCCAGTAAGTGGCGTTTCTGTTTGTTGATTCTACAAGTAGTCCACACATTTTCAACAGACTGGGCTAGGACAACTGGAGCACAAAAAGGCAGCTATGTAAAATAAAAATAAATTTTTTTTAAAAAAAATCAGTACTCCTTTTATTTTTACCCTATTCATAAGAACTGTACTTTTCAGCTAAGAACTACTCTCTTCAACACGCTATTCTTCTAACAAAGAAGAAACAAATCTGCTTCTCCCTTAACTGTACCCTAGCATGTGACAAAAGACCACTTAATACTTATATTAACTATAGACATGTAATTTTTTTAACCTCCTTAATACTTAGTCAGGAAGCAGAGGGATGAGAGTAAAGGTGAAAAATAAAAACCTGCTCTATGCTTCTTCAGTAAGCCCACAAGTCCAACCTAGAACTGACAAATCTGTATCTGAACTTTCCAGATTTCACTCTCCCAAAGTGCTTGTTTCACATAGAATTGGTTTTCATCACCTCAGAAGAGTTGAAAAGTTCAGTAATTGATTTCTATTGTTGTTATTTCCAAGAACTTTGTAAACATACTCTGCAAAAAATTATAACGTTCCATAAACATAGAGGACAGTTTTAGACAGACAGAGGTTTTCTGTTATTGGTGCATACCAAATTTTAGGCAGTATCTTTACTCTTAAAGCTTGTCTATTTCATGTCAATATAACTAGCAAACACAATAAGCAAATGCTAATGTACTTCCAGCTAACAATTCAGTCTGTAAGTGTAGATACTGTGTTGCTTATAGCCCTATTTTCTTTATGTCTGGATCATTCTCTTCTACAGCTTCTTCAGTTACTGACATCATTGAAGCCATATGCAGTACTCCACATACATTTACTCACATGCTTTCTTTGATTAGGATTATTATCTTTATCTCGTATCTGGGGTCCAGATCGATCCCTCTGCAACATGATGAGTTGTCCTGCTAAGTTAAGCATAATACTTTCAGCTTCACAAGCCTATGGACAGAAAGAATATTATGCAAATTATTCAAGCTCTTTGAATGATCATTTTACTCATAACCACAATAAAACCTCAGAATATAAAGTGTGAATTAAATGTGCCACTTTACAGAGTTTACTAACCATCGAATTCATTACAGGAGGACTCAGAAACATCAAGAAATACCAAGTGCTGCCATTCTTGTGCAAAGGAGTAAATACCGGAAGGTTACTTATTCATCAGACTCATTCCATGTGTTTTATCCAGACTTTTTCCAACCACGTGTCTTAAAAGGGCAGTCCACCAGTATTTTAAGAAAAATAAAACTCTGTATTCTTATCACTATCATCACAGTATGATTAACAGTATCTGATTGCAAAGACTAACACTGGTGCACAACCCAAGAGCTGAGCCAAATAGAGTTGAGCCACACTTGTACAGCATATTGAACTTTAATTTAGCTGGAGTTAAAGAAAAATCTTTTCAGTAAGGTAGATCAAGAGAGCGAAGTATTCTTTCTAAGGATTTATTTCATAGCTGTGTCATGTTAATTTTAGATCAAGCCACTGGAGTTATTACCATGCATGAAGCTTAATTTCAAAATACATGGATAGAGGATCTATATGGCAAATTTGCAGCATCAGGGGTTAAGGTCACTAACAGGTAAAAACACTGAAAAGGCTGACACACTTCAGAAAGTCATACACATTGCTCTGTCTTCAGTGAAGTGCCATATTTAGTACTAACCTAGTGCTGTAAAAAGTTTCAGCTTTTTCTCAAAATTAGAAAACACCACAGGTCAGGTAGTTCAGGAATACAGATGCTGTCTCATGCTAAGATGGGCTAGAAAACCACAACCACATTGGTTTTTATGCCCTTGTCCAGTACCATATCAAAGTCTGGACACATGTTCAGGACTGTGGGACATTAAATTATAATGAAGTGAGGGAAGGAAGCACAAACCTTCGGATTTTACTTTAGTACCTGCCAGGCCTTTGGTAGGTACATGAAGAAAATGATGCACCTCTACACATCTTTTGAGCTGCCCCACACACACCACAATTTCTGAACTACCCTAAGGTAGCTGCTTTCATGAAAAAAAACACTTCATACTGCAGCTGCTCAGTTAAGTCTACTCTGTTTACAACCCACACAACAAAAATCCAAGCTCTCTTTGTAAGTGCTTTCAGTGCCCTGACTAAATTTTGAAGTTAAGACAGGGACCTTCACATCTTAAGTGATTGTCTGGCTGTTGACCTATCTCCTGACGTATCTAGTGTGGGAGATATTAATTAATTTTTCTTTTTCAGAATTGACAAAGAATAACCTTATAGAGTCATATGCCATCTTTTCCTTTTTCCTATTTATTCTTTGAGTAATGAATAAGTTCTTGCAAGAAAGCTAATTCCTAATGCCATGGATTGCTCTGGTTTTTAATTTTTAATACACAATAGAGCAACACATTTTTGATGAGAGTTAAATTTAATTTGTTCTCCAATATCTGGCCCCAGCCTTTGCAGGATAACAAGAGAAGCTATGAAATAAAATCTGTACTCTTACTTCTCCTTCCATCCCCTCACCCCCAACTCCCACACAAAATGTCTATATAACAAACATCAGAAAAAAACATGTTCTGGATTTTACCACATAGAAGAGCCACCAATTTATGATTGCTTTATCAACCAGGTAACCTTTGAGGAGTAAACTAACAAATCCACGTACCAATTCTACCAAATTTTGAGACCTGTTACCTGCTGAGGCATCTTCAAGGTGATGCCAGTCTCTGTTCTCACTGATGTCAACGTAACAGAAACTACAAGAAAAGGATGAGGAATGTACCGAGACATGGACACTTCTTGAAGAATTTGGATACTGGCAGTAGGATTAAGACTGAAAGGAAAATTACTACATTTAGAAATTTTACAGCAGTACTTAACATGAAACTACTATCTTGAAGTAAACCTAATGAAAATAAGCAACTTATCCTTAGAAAATGGTTTACTCTACAGAACAAAATGATGTTCCTTTCATCAGGAATCAGTAGATATGCCTGTGTATCTACTCTACATAAAGCTACCAAAAAAACCTAAGTTGGGTTACTTATCTTGATACTTTGGAAATACAGCTATGAGTGGGTAGAAGATAGTATCAGGTACTTCTGAATAAGACTCTATTAACCCTTCAGTGAGACAGTCGAGGGTTTGGATTCTGTTGGGAGTTTTTTTTTTAAAGCATTGAAAATATTTTTCTCTGAAGTTCATCAACAACTTGCTTTCCTCTAACACAAAAAGGTTCCTTCTTGCTAAAAAGAAGATACCATAACTGTGAGAAAAATCACCTACTTAGGCACTTAAAAAAACCCTCTACCTGTGAATCTTTATCTCCTCCTTAGGTTCACTAATCTTAACTGTCTAAACTATCTGGCATATCTTATGTTGCTACTTCTTTTGCAGTAAAACAATTCATCACCATCACACCAAGACCAAACCTCTTCTCTCTTCATTTCTGTGAGCCTGCTGCTACTTTCCCTTCACTAATTTCTAATTCTAATGTTAGAAACATACTTTTATTTTAAAATATTCAAGTATATTGGTGTCTTTTAGTACCTTTTTCTCCTACTTCTATTCAGTGTTCAAGTTCCTGTAAGTTAGGAACATGTTTATTCAGACAGCTGGAAACGTGCATGCATCAGTCACTACCTACCTCCACGCCTAATGTGCCTATCAGCATGCATGCAAGTGACAACTCTCATGAACTTGTGCATAGAGTCAACACTTACCCCTCTGCATTTTAAAAATCTGACTCCACCAGTTACCAAACACCTTTGTATTATCGTTAAGAATTTACTCAGACTGAGAGTATATCCACAGGTACCTTACTGCAAAAGCATTCAAACAGTGATACTCACCCCTCAGACCTTCTCTCAATACTGTAAAGGCAAATGGAACAATCTGCTCTGAACAATATCACAATGTCCCGGAAGACACTCAGTAGTAACGTGGGTGCTTGCACTTTGGTTATGTGTGCAAATGCGTTGTCTAGGTTAGACGTTCGCAGGTAGATTCTCAGCTGCAAGGAAAAGGAGTAGTTTCAATACAGGCCCTGTTTACCAACAAGCTAATAGTAATTCCAGTTCTGATTATTTTCTTTATTGTGGAATGGCTGTCAAAAATTTCTAGCAAGAAACATTACTGAGTTTCTGTGTTGTCAAGTATTTAATCCATTGCATTTTATTATTGCATCCAGAGTGGTTAAAGCACACAACAGCCAACTCTGAAGAACTGAACAACAATCATAAGAAAGGAATTTTTTTCACCAGTTTTAAAAAGCAAAGAGTAAGTAAATCTCCTCTTCTCTTGCAAAAAACCTTTCAAAAGTGTCACAAAACAGTGTAAATAGATATCTCAGAACATACTTTGTGCTAACATGCAAAAATGTCACAAAGTTTTCAGAACGATGAGTAAATTCACTGTAGTAAGCAGAAAATAGCTTTTAATAGCAGCAACAAAAATTTTCTGCAAAGAATTACTTATAATTATTATACTTATTATTAATAAATAAACTCTGAATGTTTCCAAAAGCCACCTAAGTTTACAGCATATAAACATGTTTATAATACCACAGTAATGTTCATGTTTGCAATACTACTGTCATATGGATCAGCTATTCTAATCATTGTATGTACTTTGAAGAGAAGTACCTCACCTCTTCCTGGTGATCATTTAAATTATAACATGCAAGAACAATAAAGTCATTCCACCATGCTAAGCCACCTGTTACCATCATAGTTTGCTCCTGAAAAAAAAAAAGCAGGCAGATTACATATATGTATGTATTTTTATATACTTACACACACAGACATGTACATTATATAGGTAATTTCTGAAAGCCATGAATTATCTCTATAAGCTTTACTCATAGTAGCAAGACTATGTACATGAAGTTTTTAATGTTTGAAAACCAAAGTACTAAAGAATAGTATGTGAAGGACAAACATCATCCTACAAAATACAGTTTCACAGTTCTTTATGCTCTTGGCATCCCTGAACTCTCTCAAATCTGCTTCTGGAATTTACCATCTTGACACCCAAAGCTTTATCACACAAACTCTCAGATAAAACAAATGGAATTAAGTGTCTGACTATAAGCACTCAAATTCGGACACCTGTTAACATTCAGACACAAATTAGTGTGTCAAAACCACAAGATATGTGTTTCAGACATTTTATGAGAAACACATGTAAAACCAGCATCCCTAATCCAAGTGTGTCTACAGGCTATTTACTTGAAAATTATACTCTTTAGTTCTCTCCAGGTCCCACATCCCAACAAATGAATGTTCCCTGGGCACCAGGCTAAAACTACATAACCTCTCACCTGGGTAATGTTTCCAAAAAGCTTCCATTTTTTGGTGAGTAAAGAATAATGTGCAAAACCAAACTTCCCAACAACAGCTACATTCTGTCCAAGCTTGTCAATAGCTGAAAACTGTAAGAAAGAAAAAAAAGTTACCAGAACCTCAGAAGGGAACTTAATTGATACATCCTATCCAGGCACAACATCACAAGGCAATATAACTTCAGACTCAAAACTTGTAAAGTATATTTATGTTTCATACTTTACTAACACAGTTTTCTTTCTGTAATGTAAAATAATGATTTCATTTTCAGCCAATCCTAATGGACAACTTCATTTACCACCAATGCTAATGAACAATTAACCCTCCAATATTTTTAAATAAGCAAGAATATATTCTTCAAATAACTCACCCTTATAGGCCAGTTGCTCTCTAGATATGTACTATGAATCTAAAATAAAGAGAGAAAATCAGAACTACATGACTATACCAACTACAATTAACACTAGTGATTAATTATAACATCCTAAAGGAATTTGGACAATGTCAGTATTTTGAAAAACAACAACAGTGAATGGTCATAATTTGCTCATCTCTCCTCCCAGGTACTTCTCCCTCCAAGAGAGTCTTACACAGGAACATAAAGGTTTTGATCAATACAGTCTTCAGGCAGGACTTTCAGTATTGGGATGAAATTTCTAATCTTGTCACAAATACACACTAGCATATCCAAAAGTCTTCTTATGAGAGAACCTGCTGGATTCTTCATGTCACATGGGATGATACAAACCCAGCTTCCAACTCCTGTCTTTGGTCTGACATAAGGCAGGTAGGTATTCTTGTTACGCAGCCAATGTCTATTTTCATGGATATGTTGCTCCCTACAGTAATTCCAAGTGTTTCAGCTTTACTTTTACCACAAAACAAAGACCTCTCCCTCCTACACCAGTTTCACAAGACAGAAGAGCTACCTGCCCAGCTAAAGTGGAAATTCAACAGTATCTAGACATGACATACCTAGAATCAAATACTTTTTAATACGATCAATTCATGTGCTATATGAAGAACAAAACACTGGGGACTTTTCAGAAATCTTTATTTTAAAAAATGTCACCAATTCAAGCTTGGAAGAACACACATTAGAATTACAGATTAAAACATATTTAACTTTTTTTTTTATATTACAGGGAAAATAGAAGATGTTCCATTACTATCCTGGAAACAATTTCTACTCTGAAAGCCTGATATTGTGAAGTTTTAATTATATGCTTAAATAGATACCATTTTTCATGCTTGAAAATACAGCTGGAGTCTGAAGGCTGTATTCATCAGCGGAATATGTTTTAAAGAATTTTGCATTAATAACAAAACAGACACCTAAATGATTTCTTGCATGTTGCACACTCTCCCCTGCAAAGCACAGGTAAGTAATTAACTATCCTTCCTGAACTCAAAAAGACCGAGAAGACTTTTTTTTATTGGCTAGGAGGCAAACTCCTAGCCACAAAGCTGCTATGACCAATGCTCCTTTACCTTTTGTCAAAGACAAAAAGCTGTACCTTGGCAAACCCCTAGAGACAATAAAAAGGCAATGATCTTATACCAGAGGAAAAAGGTATGGCAGAGTGAGGAGCTCAGCTGCATAATCTACTACTACCAACTCTTGCAAGCACAAAGCACACATGGGCAACCAGGATCAATTACCTGTACAACATGCCAATGCCGGTGTCCTAGTAAAGTGCTTAAACCCTGAGAATCTAAACTGCCATCTGAAAATGGGCCTCTTTCCCTGCTGTGGTTATGTTCAGAGTGTACTGAAGTATTTCTGGGACTCTGAGCCTGTGCTGCATCTCCACAGTTCAAATATAAGCGATCTTCTCCTTGAAGAAGGACTTGTTCCTGGTTACTCTATATTAAAACCAAAACAAAACATAAAAACCAATTTGAATTCCACAAATAGAAGACAAAGGAAAACATATAATCAATAATATATTAGAAAATATGAAAAACAAGTGTTGAGGCAGTTCTCACTTTTTTTATGACTATGTACTAGCTGGTTTTATGTTACAGTATTGCATAGCAGTATTTTCACAGTACCATTATAAAGGCTCTATGACAAAAAAAGGAAGACAACTCTGATGGCTGCAAAACAGACTTAAAATGTGAAAGAACAACTCAGAATTCACCTAAAACTGTAAATATGATTTATATTAGAGGATATAGTTATCAACAAAAAAACTTACCATACAAGGATTGACAGTGAGTGCACTTTTGATGAACTGAAACTGCAGAATACCAAACTGGTGAGCTTCATTATTTGCACTTCTTTCAGGTTTCATGTTTGAAGAAGAATTCCCATCAATAACCCAGAGATGATACCCTTCTGATCCCCAGGTCTGAAAGTAAAAGAGTAACAACGGTAAAATCCCCAAGCCAATACTACATACAAATATATAACAATTTATAGTCTCATAAAACAAGAACTACAGAAAATTATTGTAACAGATCTTACAACAGACATGAGCGCGGAAAAAATCCACACATTTTGTTGTTCTAAAACGTATCACCATAGAATCAAACAGTAGAATTCCCAAGGTACAGTAAGAATCTAGCTTGAATTGTTTCCTGTCTTATGTAAAAAATAATGATTAAATGAAGTATAACTATGCAAAGACACCCACATAAGTAATGAGAACTGTTCAGTCTGCAGTTTAAAGCAACAAACAAAAATTCCACAGAGTCAGGCATGAAACAATCCTGATTTCCAAAATTACACTGGCTGTTGTTCATCAAATTCCATGATATCGGAAGTTCAATCTTTGAAAATTTTTAGAAGGTACATTTAAAAAGTGCTGTCATTGCAAGTATCTACCTCAACTTGAGATGCATGTTTAGAACTGTCAATCTTCATAGCAATTATGTCATAATAAATAAATTGTTTCAGAAACATTGCACAAAATTCATCATGGTTTGTATGAGGCCCTGTAGAATGAATATGAAGTTTATTCTAATTTAAAATTTGCTCTAATTTATCTATTGATTTTACAGATTCTCAGGATTAATGTTACCCAGTTTGTATTAAAAAAACAGCAGTTAAATTTCTCTGGAATTCATAATCTGAGTAAAGTTACTTTAACTCTCAAAGGCCAGCTAGTAATCTTAGAGAAATAAGGGAGTTTATAATTAGTGTTCATCTGTCTCACTGCACTTTGAAATATAGCACCAGACAACAAAGAGAAATTAAGAAAAACCAGAAGTGTTCATTCTTAATATTAAAAGCAAAGGCATGAAAAGGCATGTCATGCATACTTCATGATCAGGTTTATACAGGAAAAAAAAATTCATCAGTTGTCCCTTTTTCCTTCAATGCAACACTGCAGTCAAGAAGTGTAGTAAAGGCATTAACTATGAAAAGTAATTAAGAGAAAGAAAGTTTGATTTTCTGAACATCCGTTATACTAAAAACAACTTAATACGTTAAGAGCCATCCCATTACAGTATTTTTACATTCTATTTACCATGGAACTGATTTTTAGAGGGTCCTTTTTGGCACCATCAGATTGATACCTTAAAAACAGAACAGAACAAGTTTGAATTGGCTAATAACTCCATCAGAATAATAAATTAAATTCCTATCTTTGTATTTTCATATGGTTCTATACTGAACCTGATCTCCAATGGTACAGCCTGTTTGATCCATGACACTACAAAAAAGGCAATGCAATTGTCAGATGTCTAGCATAAACTATTTGAATACAGGCACTGAGGGAATTTTAATAATTGCTTGCTCAAGCTTGCTTTTAGGGTAATTTTCTTTTACAGACAAAAAGACCACTACAAAATGAAAATAATGCATTTTTATTTATATTCAAATTATCTCCCCTTAAATATTTGCCAATGATATCTCAATAGCTAAGACATTGTAAGGGAAAAAAAGATTTTTTTAAAAAAGCTAATTCAGTGAATTAATTTTTAATTAGATACTTTTAATTAGAAAAATAAAGTCTTCTAATAAACTCTTCACAATGTCATTAAAGGTACTCACGCAAAATCACCTCCTAAAGTACAGATAAGCTGAGCACCAAAAACACTCCATAAGGATAAACCTCCACATTCCCAGGTCACCATCACAACACAGCTGTCAGGTGACCATCTGATTAGTTTGACAGGTCCTGTTTTATTCCAAATATCTGTTTAAAAGACAATAAAATAAGTGAAAAACTCCAAAAGTCCTTCAACTCATTTCAACATAAGAGTAGAAACAAAAATACATGCAAGTAAATATTTGATTCTTCAATTAACTGATGCATTCATCAAACCGACCATCTCAAAATAAATAAGCAGCAAATTAAAAATGGTTTCTTTCCAAAGCATGCTTGGTTACATAAGAAACTAAGAATACAGGAAAACATGCCAGAAACACAGAACTGCAATTCTGATAAAATGATTTTTCAGACAAAAGAGGCACTCTATACAACTGTAAACTAATTTACAGATTTATTTTTAACTGAAAACCAAGAGACATACGCATTTTCAGCTGAGGATGCAATTTACCCACTTTGTATGTTCCTCACACTCAAAACACAAAAGAATTCCCTGCAGTGCAGGAAGGGTGCTGCATTACTCAGTATTTTTTCTGTACCCTACATGTCAGTTGCTTCAAGTTAATTCACACTTCTATTATACTCATTATCAGTTTTGACAAAAACCTCTCATTTCCTCAGGTAATTGAGAAGTAAATTCAAGATTAAAAATTAGTTAAAAAAAGCCACAAAGAAAACCCACAAACCACCCCCCCAAACGCTCACATATGAAACACATCTAAAAGTTAATTAAAAAGCAAGCAGCTAAGAACAAAGACACAAGAGTAAATTACTACAAACAAACAGAAGTAAATACTTACCACATCAGTGATTATGCAAACACATAAACAGAGGTTAACTAGTCAAGGATAAAAAATACACTATACCCTAAAAACAGCTGGACAATTCTAGCAATAAAAGTAGCTCACCAGGATATTGTTTTGGTGTCAGTTCCAATTTATGAGAGAACTGCATGGCGCCAGTGGTGGTATCGATCGTATAAACCTGCACAGAGCCGCTGGAAGACAATACACATGCTTTAGACTACAGATCATTCGGATTTCTCATCAGTTTCAAGAGTCTAAGTAAAAGCTGCTTCTTTTCTCACCAATACCAAATTTATCTAGAACAGACACGTTGAACCAAATAATAGTCAAAGAACTTTATGAAACAAATTTCTAACTTTCCAGAAGGCATGAGAGGACCCAAAACACCAGCCCAAGAACAATCAATGCACTAAAACTACTTCATTCTCTGAAAAGACATATGCACACACAATCCACATACATTTATAGTTTCCAACTGCAAGACAATCCATGAGGGAAAGCAGTATTTACTCAGTGCTAAGGTTTCATCAGGGATGTACTAAGACATACTAAGATCAGTAAATTAAAGTAACTATTACTGTTTCAGAAGAAATACCAACACACCACATTGTTACTACAAATGAGAATACTAGTTCTTAAGAGGACAGCTGAAAAATAAATTACCATATTTTATGAAGTGCTCTAAAAGAAAACCCAAGTAAAGTACAAAGAAAATAAAAAGCTGCACTCTAAGGCCGGCTAAAGCAGTATTATACAGGACTTGAAGGAACATTAAGCAAAATACTGCAACCAGAAGTACTTCTGCAACATTTAATTTACAAGCATTCACAGTTACTCAAACAGGCAACATTTTTCTTGACCAAATCGTGACTTCAAAGAGCATTTTCTCAATTGAGTGCGAAGTGCTGACTGTTGTCCAGTATTACTATGATTAACTACTTAAAACCGACCTTATAATCCTTCTTTGAGATTAGCTGGGATAGCAGCACTTTCCAATCCTTGCTACTAGCCCAGCCAACTTTTTTTTTTCCCAGAGCAGAACAGTAAGCATAAATTTCAACTGTAGTTCAAGCAGGCAACCATTTCTTTCCACTTCTCTCCTACCTTCTTGACAGAGCACTCTATACAATCTCTAGGCAGATTGATCATTTTCATCTTTACAGTTCTTGTAACACAATTTGGTAAGAAGTAACTACTAGTTCAGCTTTATAATTAAACAATCTACCCCTGCTCTGAACCAGCCTTAAAAAACTTACTTGGCACATCCAAACGCCATTAGCCTGTATTTGTTATTCACAGCCACACAAGTTCCATCAACTACATCTTGTGCCCAAACACCATGGAGCTGCTGTAGAGAAAGGAATTCAAAAGATTTTTTTGATAAATAGTGCATTTATTAATGACAGTCAGTTTCTATCCATGTACGCTGTATTACACATATGTCAGTTGACTTTCATGATCTCATAAAATTTCCGTTGATGTCAAGATCAACTGACATGGCTCAAACAAACAAAATCCAGTATATGCAAATCTGGTTTCATTCTTCTTAAAATAAATTACTGTATATAAGAAAACTTTTTATAAGACCTTTTAATAACAAAACAAGTCAATACTTATAAGGCAAAAAAGCTCCTAACAAAAGCTCCTGCCTAGTAAAAAAAAAATGTAGGTGATACTAAGAATGAAGAGAAAAAGAAAAACACAAAAGTAAGTTCCCATCTGCAACAGCTGAGATCATAGATGCATTAAGCATGTGGAGTCTGGACATTAGACATAGTCTCTTCATTCTTCTGTTATTAAAATAAAGATAGCTAGCAACAAAATGTCATAGTTTTTAGGCTGAATTACAGGTAAGAAAACATCTAACTTGGAAAAGATTTCTGTAAAACAAATTCTGAAGTGTGCTTGTCACTATGAGAAAGAGATATACTCGATTAGGACTAAGTCCTAAACATAGTACTTATGATATTTAGCCATAGGAGAATCCACTTCCTATCACCCCACTTGTAACAGGAAGTCTGTTGGTCTGACACAGTTAAGACCACTTCTATAATGACAATTTGAACAAATAAATGACAGTTAAATCTATTACCAATTACAGTCTCCCTATACTAACCCTATAAAAATCTATCTGAAATTATGCTACAAAATGCAGTCTTGTTCCTATATTACCTCTTAAGCAGATGTTAATTTTTAGTTTCTTTGTAGAGGAACAGAATTTAAAGTGGAAAGCTAACTGAAATGCAGAGACCACAGAAAACACATTTATTGTACAGTCCACGGTAGATATGCTAAAGGACATATACCTCAGCAGTGAATCTACTTGACATTGGTGTAATGAAACCAACTCTGCCATCATTAAAAACAACAGCAAAGCCATCAAGTGTGGCACAGTATTCCATATCTCTGATGTAAACATCTTCAAAGCCCAAGAGTGAACCTGCTGAGAAAATAGTAATTTAAAAATATGTGAATACAGAAATATTGCAAGCCAACAGATATTTCAGATGTTTACTTATAACTTCAAAGAGAAAACCTAAACAGGATACCTCATTCCCATTTACCTCATTCCCATTTCTCATCTCTGCTTAAGAACAGAGTTAATATTTTATATCAGATGGTATGTCACTAAGACGTAACTATTGTAAGCAATATAACCCCTAAAACCTACCTCGAGAAGACTGCAGATCCACAGAAAATGGAACAGTACATAGGTTGATTGCCTTCCTTCCATTGGTCATACCATCCCAGTGAATGAGATGGAGAAATCCATCAGCAGTAGCAACAAGTAGATCCTCTAACATGGACTGCAAACTAATAAAAGATATTTGTTAATCCCTAAAAAAACTGCATCTCAAGTCAATGTCACAGAAACGTCAATTAATGTTATAAACACTGTATTACTGCCTCTTGTACCAGCAGCCACTCTGACAAAATATGGTATATATCTCAATTCTTTTCCAGCAATCACAGTTCATGAACAAGTCTGTACTGTTAGAGTATTTGCTTAACTGGTATACTAACTGCTGAATCCCATTTCAGTAGTTTTGACTATCCATAAGACATTGCTACCAATAATCAATTATTCATCTCTCCTAGAAAATGAACAACACTGCTTAGGCTGTAAATAATTCACAATACATTTTAATCTGTGGTTGAAACAAACTGTTTAAGGAGAAACTAGACTCCTCCTAAATCCTTCCTTAAATCCAAAATCCTGACAACTACTGTTAATCCACTTGAATGCAAAGCTTTTTCCAGTATATACTGCATGTCTTCCAACAGCCATTTCCTTCTAAGGAGCCTCTTCCCAAACTTCACTTTGTTACTCTTCCACCTCACCTCAATGCTATGAAGTTTCACCAACTTTTCACACATAAACACTTATTAGCATGTTCAAAACTTCTTTATAGGAAAGGCAAACACCACAAAAAAGCAAGAGGCAAAGAAAAAGGACCAATACAGACTCTCTGCAGGCATCTAGAGAAATGCTGAAATGCTGCTAACCTACCAACACCTCCACAAAATCTTTAATACACACTTAGAGCTTAAGGACAAACTGATTTACCGTAATACTGAGCATACTATATACTTCTATATGCCAAAATTATCAGTATAGCCAAGCTCAGAAGAATTCTTAAACAGCAATTCAATTTTTCACCTCTTCAGTATTACTAGTTGCTAACAGTAATTTACTAATCTTAGTCCTTACTATTAACAACCCTAAAAACTTACAAAAAGCCTTTTCTTTCATCCAGTTTTCCCTTCACTTTTTAGAAAGTACTGGTATATACAGAAGAATTCTCAAGACCCATACCTTGTGATAGAGGCTTGCAAGTCCAGCACTTTTTTCATTTCTAGACTTAACGAAGGAGCACATTGCTCTTCCTTATAATGTGGGGTTCCCTTCAGATGCGGGCTTCCTCTAAAATACAAGAGAATTACAATTAAAGCAGGTTGTACCTCAAAAGATGCAAGATTTACTGACTTACATTCCTGTGGTCTTTTTTCCCCCATATATATATATACGTATATACACATATACACACACCAACCAGTCATGTACAATCTGCCACCAGCAGCACTGAGTATCTAGGATGTAATCTTGGTGCTAAAAGTTCAGTCTATCACATCATCCTCTATGTCTAGAGCATATAGGCAATAAATAAGACAATGAACAGTGAAGGAACATTACAACATCTGTGTGGCCGGCATTAATACTCCTAAAGTGAGCGATAAGTATCAGTGAAAAATCTGATTCAATAAATTATTACTCAACTGTTTACAGTAATTAAATATGTTGAACTCTTTAAGTATCTCCAAATCATTTTTTCAAGATGCATTACAGATATTACAGATGGCAAAGTGTTTATGTTTCTTCCATTCTTTCTGCCAGATCAGTATTTATAACATAAATACAGCATGCATAACACAAGTAGACATCTACTACAGTATTTCATAGGAATATTTCTCCCTGCAGCAATTAACTAGTTTTTAACCTAAGACCTACTAAGAAGAGATAACTGAAAACTGATTCCTTCCCTTTAAACAGACCATTACACAGTATCAACTTCTAGATGTAGAAAGTTTCTCATTTTTATCTTCCTCATTTTAGATTTCACATTCCATTCATTACTTTACAACATCATTATACATTACTACACAGCATCATTAAAGTATTCCTTATTTATGGGGGTTATCAGATGTTACATGTGCTTTTTTTTTAAATGAAAACTGACCTACAGCCATAAGTATTGTAACATGTCATTCAGCTCATCCATCTAATGAGCACTATTCTAGTAAGCAAAGCAAACTATGAATAAAACAGGCACTTCAGACAAGTTAGAATGTGGATTAACTTCAATAGTCTGAAACAACAGCTATGTACACAAATCTATGTAATCTTTACCTGTATTTTAACTGACAAAACACTTCCTTTAATTTACATCAGGATAGCAAATGTAACTGCTTAAGACATGGCAGAAACCAAAGCAGATGCAGCTTTAGAGAAGTTTGATACTGCAAGAATACATCAATCTCTTTCCTGTCTTACTAATCTCTGTTGATATCATGTTCCTTAATTCCATTACCATTTTACAGCAACACATAATTCATATCTGTTATTGTCTGACAGGCACTATACGTTTCCTTATGTAGCAAGGACAAAGATATATACCAGCTAAGGTAAAACCAAGGTAACCTTTGACAATCTGGTGTTAGCAGATGGAAGCAGTATCATGTTTCCAGAACAAAACTATGGTGGCTGTGAAAAATTACAGTGAAAAATGAGAAAAATTCCTTTAAGGTTAGTAAATCTGCCACCAAAAGATGGTAATTTGTATTAGATTTGTATTGAATTATTAAAATGTTTGGTTTGCATTTTGAACAAAAATTAATTGCAAAAGGCAGCCGTCTTAGGAAAGAATAGCCCTTCATTTAAGCTAGCTATCATGGACTGACAGGAACCCTGAAAAAAAGTCATTTGTTTTTTTAATAATACCAGGATGGTGGGGTTGTTGTGGTGTTTTTTTAAAACTTACAAAACCCCAGGTGTTTGGAGATAGGCTTTTCAATCCATGTGGACATACAGTTCCAGAGAGTATACTCACAAACTAGATGAAATTACTCTGGTTTATCAACAATCAGTGGCACAACTGAATCATGCAAGCAAACAACTAAAACTGAGACAAAAGGGTTGAGTAATGCAGAAATGTTACTGTTAGGTGGGTATAAGACACAACATGTCTTTTGTAACTGACCAAAGTACATAACCAAGTGTAAACTCAGTGTTTCTGCACAGCACAAAATACAAAGCCATAATGGTAACATTCTTTAAAAGACAGCTTTTGCAGAAAGAAAAATTTGAAGTGTCCATGTCGGCTGGCTTTTTTTCTTTCAACATCTTTGATTAAAAATAGCTTGCAAGAATATTTGAATATTTTCAGTTTCATGAGCTAGTTTTAGCAAATTTGTCACCATCTGCAGCATCTGCAGCATATTATCTTTTCCTATCCCAAAAAGGGTTCTTTTACCTGACTTGAAAGAGGCTGATCCACACACAGAGCTGAGGTACACATCACCTTGACTGAAACTCCAAAAATGCCACTACTTCAATTCACTGCCTGTGATTGTGTCTAATTCATCAATTCAAAAAGAAACCCCTGGAATGAGCGCAAAGGGGGTGCTACCAGAAGTACACTGTGTTCCTATAGCCCACATCTGCACGAGTCAGCCTTACTGGCCGAGTTCCTTTGACCTTTAAGCGAAGAATGCACACAGCTGACTGAAGCAGGAAAGAATGTTTGGTCTGGGTTGCCACATCAGCATCTGCTACCGCTGCAGCCAAACTTCAAGTAATTCACTTTTGCACAAGAATTGAGAGGAACAAACACATTCCAGGGACCAACCAGCTGCATGCTGAATCAAATATAATCACTGCTATTTGCATGGCATCTGTTAATGTAACTAAGCCTGTGAATAAATCTCTTAAAACCCAGAACTGAGAAAAATCTGCAAAACAAGAAAACATCAAACATGGAAAGTTTATGGATACGGTTTTTAAAAACTCCACCACACCAAATTTAAAGCATCCTAAATTCAAAAAAGAGACAGCACCATGCAAAAACAGAGTCAGATAGACTCCTCAACTGGTAGGAAGAATTTCCTTGAAGTTTTTTATCCGGAATGGCAGGAAGTTCACAGAGGAAACAGGACACCAGCCAGCTAATTTTTCTAGGTGCACAGTACTGCATTTATGTCCTTCACGAACTGCACAGCAGTTGAGCCATACAACATGATCCACGGACAAAATTCATTCAGAAATAGTATTAACAAATTTGTCACTGCTACCAAAAGCGTATAGGAAATACTTAAGAACTATGGCAGAATCTGTAAGAACTTCTTTATAATTGCAATTGAAGTATATAACACATATTATTTTTAAGTCTGTTCTAAGACATTAAAAATAATGTTCACTGTTTTCTGCTTAGTAATAGAGAATTCTAGTCCGGAGCCAGAATTAGCATTAAATTCAGATTTAAGTTTCCACTATACTATTTGGGGTAATCATAGTAATACAGGTAGCAGTTATGGTTGGATAATAGTTTAGAAAAATTCATAAATGCCCTCAGAGTCAAAAAATACTGTGCTTCAAAAAAGATACTGTGGCTAATGGCATACAATGTATTACATAAAAAATCAAACAAGCCAGTAGCATCCATTCTCACTAGCTAAACCATGAAAGTAATGAGAGGTAGTGGACACATTTCCTTTAAAAAAATATTAAAGACTTCAGACTATCAAAAAATATTTTTTGGACAGTTGTTTGATACAAACACAGTAAAATATTTTTATACTGCTTTTGGACTATCATATCCTTAGTCATTCCTGCTAAAATGGCTTCTTCAGTAGTACTTGGAGTGGGAGGGAAGGGACAAAAAGAAGATTAAATATCATGATGTTTCAGCTATTTATAGCAATATTTATATGACAAAACCAGGGCAGTGTTTCTAAAATAATTTACATCACCAAGAACTCCCAAGCTGTTCGCCTTGAAGGCAAGAAGAAAAAAACTGGCAACAGCTATTATCGTTGCATTAGCACAATGTTTACTAACCATTTTACAGTGGTTCATGTGAACACTTCAGTTAGTATTCACAGTGAAAAGCTGAGGACCTAATTTTTTTATACCTGATTCAAAGAGCCTGCATCACCACTTGTAAGCTGTGATTTTCATGCAACTAGAACCTTCTCGCCCCTAAACCTGCATCTCTCCACCAGATACTGCAGGCAGCCACCATCTGAGGATTAAATATGTCTGACTGGATGCAGAGCTGTATTCATACAGATTGGCAATAGCTGCACCAACAAAATTAAAGTAAGTTTACGGTAACAACTATAAAGAACTAATAAGGGCTTAGAAAAGTAATTCTTAGTACAGCCTTTACTACACAATTAGGTAGTAGCAGATTTTTGCAGTTTGAGAAAAGAAACAACTAGCTAGCATATTAATCAACTATCCATATAAAAAACCTAAATCGTTTACCAAATTATTATTTCAGTTGCAAAGATTTCTTGACAACAGTTAAAACTTCTTGAACCATCAGACCAAGAGTTTACTTGTGCCATAACGGCTAATAAAAGTTTTACAGCTAATCTAGTTTTGAAAATACATTTTCCAAACAATGCCGCAATCTTACAGGGAAAATCACCCTGGTAAAGTTCAGCAGCAGCTAAATTTTGAGCAAAAATTACCTAGTAAGTTAATTAACCATACACCTCATTGATTGTCCTTGCAGAGTTTGAAGTTCAAAACCTTTGTACATACTAATCTTCAGTCCGTTGAATCAGGAAAAAAATGTCCACTGATGAGGCAATTTATGGCACCTATAAACCACCATGCTATAGAAAAGGAGATAGCTTTTAAAAATGCCAGAAAGAGTAGGATATGAATAGAGTAACCAGGTGTATAAGCAACAATACAGCATTGTAAACCAGCATATGAACTAGTTTCTTCACATATTAATACTGGTTAGATAACAACTTTAATTTTTAAAGCTTTTTCAGGGACTTAATAATCTACACCATTGAGGTCTCATTCTAAATTTACACAACATTCATATCACTCCCGAAATGCAGACTCCACTTGAGGATATGAAGAAACCTGACACAAAAGAATCTAGAATACCACATTTAGTTAATTAGCCATGTAAAGTTTTTTGATTTTGACTTTTTTGAAAGGCAAAAATATCATCAGCACTAAGTCACATATGCTATTCAAGTGAAAAAACTTCGGTTACTCTCCTTGGCAAAACTCTAAACAGAAATAACAATCAGTTCAGAACAGAAAAGCCTCTGCAATGATAGTGTTACTCATCTCCTCACTGTCAAACAAAGGAATAGCCGTACAAATTCATTTAGAAACTCCTCAAAAAATTACCCTTGTACCTTGCCACAGCTTACAAAGTTGCAAATTTGCTTTTGTGCACTGTCAAGGACTTTCTTTAAGTGTATTACAGGCAGAGATAAATTTTAATTTAACATCTTACATGTTAAAATACATATAATCTTACCTCACATACATTATTTTTCATGTTTTATCTTGTAGTTACTTTAGTAATTGGGCAGTACAACCAGACTGAACTAATTGAAGCAAGACTTTGTACTTGTGCTCACTACAGGAAAATATCCCAGAATGTGGGCTAATGGCCAATACTGATTCTCTTCCAACTCTGCTCTGAACTGGAGCAAAGCTTCCAAGAGCTGGAATGAAATTGCAGACTACTCTGGCTCAATTTAAAAAAACTAAACATCATACAATTACTGCTTTCCCCCTGTTTTTAGTCTCACAAATTAAGCAGGATACTATAAGTTTTCACTGAGCATGAACAACAGTTCACTCCAAGAACAGACTGGTAATTCCTAGCCAAATATCAACAGTGCCAGAAACATTTTCTTTGACAGAAAAAAATACATTCCTAAAATATCACAATTTTACAAAAAACTACCAATGGATTCCAGCAATAAAAATTAAATGTTTCCTTTTTTACATATAAATATTTGTTGCACTTATGAAACGAGTACTTGTTTTATTGTCTAAATCTAGTATCAGGTTTTTACATATAGTAAGCATAACACTCAACAGGTTAGTTGACTGACTCTTACCATACCTACATGAGTAGATTTTAAATAGATTAAATCTCTAAAGGTGAATCTCTAAATAGTGTTTAAAAACTATTTCCCACTAAACCTTCTTAAAAGTATTTAACACAGTCTAAATTTTGTAAGAGCTATTTCTTCAGTTACTAATACAACAAACTTCAACATTTTCATAGGTCACAAAATGTTAATTTTAGATTTCAGTACTTCCATTAAAACACTGGATTTCAGAATATAAAGACCATTACAACTGGTTGATATGAAAAGGAGGAAATCATTCCAAATGTGCATTTTTGAACAGGAAATCAATTTTCTTAGGCTCAGATTCTGTCTGGTTTAAAATAACCAATAGCAGGGTGCAGGGGAAGTTCACTCAACCTTATTTTCCAAAAACTCTTTATTTCGTAATATTGAAAGATAAGGAAACGCAAAGACTCTGGGATTCAAACAGGATAGCATCTTAACTCATGCTTTAGCTCTTTTACTAAATGTGTGGTGATTAGACTGAGGAAAAAAAAGAGAGACTTGGCCCCGAAAATAAAATATTTTGTGATTAGATATACTACAATGCATATTGAGTTATAAACAGCACAAGTGTTTCTCTCACTTCTCATACAGTTTTGCTTTGCTTTCCACCTTGAAGAATTTTGTTTAAATTGGACCAATAAAAAACATTTGTAAGTGCAATTACAGTTTACACAATAGCTGTATGCTAGAACAGTTCAGATAACACACCAAATACAGGTCTTTTGGATCATCTTGCTCAATAGCTACACAGAGTAACAACCCTGTATAAAAGTAACTATAAACTGGAACGACATCTTCTCCAAAACCATCCCTCTCCCATACAGACATATGATGAGTGACTTTAACTTTCAGCAACTCTTTTGATCCTTTTCTTCAAATCAAAGCTAAACCATTATCAAGCAATTTTTAAAGCAGTTCTTTAACAAGTACCAATACCACATGAATTTACTTTACTTCAGTTACCACTGTCTCAACCTTGAAGACTGCAAAAAAACCACTGAAGTCAAGAAATTATCTGCCTGTCGTATACCTAATTACCTGTTTTTCTGACTACCTGCCTTTCCTTTTATTTATGGTAAAGTATTTTGTTTAAATGAGAGCTAAGTTGACAAGAGAATCTAAAACACAGCCTTTCTCAGTATTTTCACCTGCATGTGAACAAACCTAGCTGCAATTTTAACTTCAGGATACTGACTAAATGAGGAAATCTTGCACCAGACCAGTATTTCGGTGCAGCCAAGGATGTTATCAGGGTGTAATCCCAGCGCACAACTACCTTGTTATATTGACATGCACAGCCTGAAAATTCTGTTCAAGAAGTTGTATTAAAAGGATTTTCCTTTCTCCTTGTAGTCATGACATTGAAATTTTGTATTACTTCCAGAACTAGCCACTATTATTTAAAAAAAGGTTACTAAAGAACAAGCTTCATTGTGTTTACAAACAGTTTGTAGATGTGGGCAGTTAATGAACATTAAGAATTAGTCATAATTTTAAAAAGTAGAACACAACTGAACATCCATCTCAGTTTCTACTGACTTGTTTCCAGAAGCTGTCGGTCACTTCACTTCGCTAATGCAAGGACACCTCATACTTTTTGCAACAACCATCCCTCTCTCTCACTTCACCTAGCAGAGGTAAATAACCACATAAGACAGAGCTGGAAGAGTCCTAATTAACTTCTGCATGATAGTTAAAATGTTCCAAGCAATTGCTTTATCATGAACTGTACCATTTACACAAGTATCACTGAATAGTCACTGTATATACTTCCTAGTGTAGCTACTCAGTGCTACTTCAAGGTCACCATTTTCTAATGCCAGCCTTTTATTAAATGCCAGCTTGCAAACTAAGCTACTGGAATCCAAGGCAGGGGACAGGGAGGAGTGAAAAAGGGAGATAGGCAGGTTTAGTTTCCCCATCAGGTCAGCAACCCGACTTTACTTAAGGCACAGCTGCATAATCACTGCTGCCAACACAGAGGAAGGAGCCAAGAACACCCTGTTACAGAGGGAAAAGCAGTAAGATGTCTCCTTTCAAGCACAAGGCAAGTCACATACAGGGCCTTTCATTGGTCTGTAATGGCTTCAGAGTGAAGAAAACTAATTTGGTATTGTTCAGCCAAAAAACAGAAGTGAAATCCAAGCATTTAAATGAAAAAATACCTTTGGAAAATGAACATATGCCAAAAGAAAGATAAAAGTTTCAATTCTAGCTTTTGTCTGTTTGTTCATTTTAGATTGGAGGGTTTTTCGTTTCATTAACCCCCCTACCAAGTATTTGCTCTACAACGCAAATTAGTGAAACAGCCTGCACTGTATCTGCATCTGCAAAAAGAGTTCATTCCATTTTAATAACTTAAAGAATAATTTGACATTAATCACAGGAGGCACAATACACCCACAAATACCTGTCTTTCTTTTGATCTAATACAATCATAACAGTAGTAATTTTAGACAGGTTTTCAAAATTGAGGGTTAAGTATAGTCAGACTACTAATCCCAGTAAATTCAGTGAGATCATTCATCTTCTTAAAGGTAAGCATACCCATTAGTCTTAGGAGATTGTGAGCAACCTATTCTTAACACACTAGGAACAAACACCTTGTCCTACTCATCTACAGAATCTGCATTATAGCCCTTTTGGGGCTATAAATATGTATCTTAAAACCCTGCTTGTTCAACACACAATTTTCAGGTCAAAAATTCATATCAACTACTAAAGTTTTATATAAAAGTTGTAACAGTTAGTCACTGACAGCTTAATAGATATTTTCAAGCCTTCCTACAAGTGGTATTCTAAGCAAACTTTCCAAAGCTTCTTTTTCAACTTTTACTGCATGTTTTATAAATATTTCCATAAGTTTTCAGATTTTGCCAATTAAAAAAACCTCCAACTTTCCAAAAAGAACAAGAAAAACTCACAATAAACTCGTGCTTTGTTTTCTGCATTATGTACAGCTAAGGATATAAATACACACTTTATTTACTTAGAAAAGTTGTAGCAACATGTTTGTCTGCCATTTCCTCTGATTACAGTAAGCCAGATGTGAAGAATTAGTTTGAAAACTGCTATTCAGTTCTCCAAAGAGGCAAGTAAAATAATATTAATTTGTTTACATTAGTCTTAAGATTTTGGAAAATAGAAAAGTAAATTGTAACAATAAATTCCAGGTAATTCCAGAGCTTTGAGGGCTATTTCAAAGATCAGAGAATGCATTATAGCCATAATGCACACAAAATTTTCTAGTCAGTGAAGGAAAACTCACTTTGAAATCAGTTACTACTTGCTAAGTAATTTCTTCCTACACATATTGGTGAAAGAAGATAGATTTAAAATTTAAATGCTTGTGAGAACCCCATTTATTTTCTTCTAATGTTCATGGTTTAACAGTTGCACTGAAAAAAAAAAGTCTTCTTCTTACATGACAACCTAGGTTATCCAATACTCCGCAGAGATGACCATGTGTGAAACCCATGATTCAACTTTAACTCCTTTTATGAATGTGAAAAAAATAATAAACTGACTAGTATTATCATAATGATGAAGATCTATTTTTTAAAAAAATGAGGTTTCTAACTAATCAGAAATTGGTTATTATTCGCATGGACAAATTTAATCCACCCCATGACTAGATTCTGCCTGAAAACACAGAAACATACACATTTACTCCTCAAAGTTTTAATTTGTCCTAAGCACTTCCCAGTTTTGCAAAATCCACAATCAACTAAGTCTACCACAAATACACCCAAAATACAGTCACATTTTAAACACTTAAGATGTACTCTGTCTGTACTCTTATTCACAATAAGGAAAATAAGGCAAAACTGACAACACAACACACCGCACCAAAAATACATGTCATTCTTACTAAAAGTATCCATTTGCTTTCAAAAAGATTGGGATTTTATTTCCCACTTGTTTAAATAAGTTATTAAAAGACTGGGGGCAGAAAGGAATCTGTTTTTGAATTGCACCTGAATAGTTTCTAAACATTATTTTTTCAATTGAGTTATTCAAAAGGAATTATTAAATCTTGTTGCACATCATGAATGCAACAGACTACCTCAAATTATAAAATTAGACAATTTTAACCCTGCTATTAAGGATTTTGAGAGGTTGTAAAATGGACTTATGGAATCATACCAGCATACAGTAATCTAATTAAACACAACTTCTCCAACTCATAGGAATGACAGTTCATATACTCATCAAGTAATGAGTTTCCATACTTTGTAAAGAAATATTTTTTGTCATAAAATCTGCTTAGGACTTGTCTAGTCATATTTTTTCACACTGTGAGGATGACAAAGTTTAAAATACTTACTTGGGATATATTGGCTCATAAAGATACTTGTCTCTTGCAGATGGGATTTCAAAAAATAAGATGTATCCATTTGAAGTCTGAAAAAGAAACACTAGTAAGACATATCTAGTCTCATCATGACTAAAATCTATTCAGTCTTACGCGATTTCTATGTATGTCGCATATATTGAACTCTAATATACATTCATTCAGAAATTTTTAAAAACCATGTGTTGAAATTAATTCCAGATAAAATCCATACCCACCCGTAAAGCCAAGTGAATAGATTAGGCAGGAGGCCAAAAAACGGAAAAAAAATGCTGTTTATGCACAAATCCACCAGAAATTTTCCACTAATTAATAAAAATCTATAAAACGTCTATTTCAGACTATTAGAAGGTGGGCACATAATTCATACCAACTACAAGAATTAATGAGAAAAACATAGTAGAAGGTGGCAAGTACCTGAAGAAATCCTCTAGGTGTCTGAACACACACAGAGCGCATACAGACACTACAGAGTGCAAAGAGTTTAGGCACCATCTCTAAGTGCTGGTCATCCAGGTAGTTTCCAAAAATCCTCACATCACTTATCTTTAGATACCACAACAACTGTAATAATTCAATCCCAAGCCATATTTTGTCATTCTGGAAGAATGACTTCTTATTATAACACTACAGAGAGAACACAAATCATTTAGTTACCTGATGTTCCAGTCATACCTAGAAGCTGCTTGCATAAGCATGAGAGAAGCAGATGGCCAATCATGTTACATGTTCAAAGAAGTGTTATTTGTTTAGAGCATGGATTTGTTTTTCAGGCAAATTGGTAAATGTATTTTGGTTAAATACCATTTCCATCCAATTATTTTAATATGGGCTGGGTATGTATCCAAAGTATTTCAGACAAAAAGCACTGAAATTAATGGTTTCACACTGCTTTGCAAGACTGGCTTCCTTTTCTTTGAATAAAGAAACATTCTTGTTAGCTTAGTTTATCATTTCATAGATGCCATGGAGCTCCTCAGTCAAACATTTTGCTTTAGAAGATTCGTGTTTTGGCTTCAAATTCCAAGAAACACTATTATTACCCATTCAAAGTGAGTATCCTTTTCAAGAAAGAATAAACTCTGAACCATAATGGTGAGCTTGAGACAGGCTAACAATAAAAGGAAGCTTTTCTGTGTGCTGTAATATCATGTTCAGGTATTATGTGGTAAAGAAACGTGTTCATTTCTAACATCTGTACAGGTTCTTTCCATTACATCATTAAATATTTAACCTGTAAGTTATCTTATCCTGGAAAGAAGAGTAAAACAATACTGTGAAGTATCTTTATACTGATATTAAGGTACAAAGGGCCTCACTGAACACTATTCAAAGCACAGAGTTGCTATTGTTACAGGTTCCTTTTTAAATAGGACCTCAAATTCCATGAAGAGGGGGATGAAATGCAGAAGCATTCAACCACAGACTTCTGGCAAATTGATCATATTAATTTACAGAGTTTTCATTGCTTTTAAAAATGTCTAAGTGAAACTTACTAAATAAGTAACCATCACTGTCATCCATTCCCTGATCATTCTAATTTTTGACAGTCAGAAGTATAAACACTGAGTATCTTGCTAGGGGCTTCTCAACATGGTTTCTTGTATGGTACTATGTCTAATAAAGCTCTGCCTTAGCTAAGGGAATGCACACTGAAAAGCAGTCTGTATTAGAGGACTGCCTGTAACATGGCAAGGACCAAAATACCTCCTATACTTCTCCATACTGAAGCATCTTGACCCCGTTCCTAAATTTGATTTACTACCAGAATTTACTACTATCTTGGATATATGTGCTAATCTAGACAAGAAACAGTATTTCCCAGTAACACTGGAAAAATTACAAAGGCAGCAACATGAAAGAAGAAACTACAAAATATAAGAGGGTAAAAAAAAAACTGCCTAGGAAATGTGCCAACAGTTTATCAACAGAAGATACCACCAGTAAAAGAAGTTAGAATTGCTGGGGGATGTTGACAGTGTGAAAACTGCTTAAGCTTGTTTAACTGCATACCTTTAAAGCTACTTGAGGTATTTTATAAAGCCTGATATGCTGGCCCAAAGTCTGTCTGCAGTACAAATAATATTTACTTCAAATCATATGCTGCAAAGTGATTTATTTTCATAGAGACACTCTGAATACTAAGGCTGTCAGAAACAAAAGACATGGTATATCACTGCTCTAGTGGACATAAAATCCAGAGTACACTCCCCATCACTATGTCATTAAAAAAAAAAAAAACGTACCAATTGGCTAGTAACTACATACCAAGACTTTTGTTCATCTTCTTAAAAAAAAAAATTATTACAGAAAATTAGTACAATAAAGCTACTCATGAGCACAGGTAGTAACAGATGAGAAACATCACCTAACTCAGCTTTACAACAAAAATTTTTAACTGTTGCACAGGACTTCAGTAGTTAACTGAAGCTAATTCAGTTCAAAATTATTGGGTTTTTTCATTGAAAACAGGCTGTGCTATTCCTCCTTCATTTCAATGTGTTAGTTAAGAAAAAGAAAACTATTCACTTGGAAAGAACTCTCCCTGGTGATGAGAGTATCATACATCTGCAGAAACACCTTCTTCATTAAGCTCCAAAAACTGACTTTCTTCCCTGTCTCACTGCAACAAAACCAGCAATATTGGAAATGTGGTCTTTCAGTAGGACTAAATGTTTCAAATTAAACTACATATATTTTTTTAAATATACTGGAAAACAACTGATGCTAAAACTACCATAACAAACATGCTTGACTATATCATTTGTATACATACACCCAGGGATGAAATATCATCCTAAGAAACATGAATATTAGAAATCTTATTATTTTATAAGAGATGACCATTTTGAATTTTAATTCACAGAGTTTTAGTTTACAAAGTGAGACTTTATGGGCATTTCGATTCTGATGCTGCCAAAAAAGAACACTGTACATTTAGTTTCAGAAAAACTTTAAAGTGCAGCGACTGAAGTGGCAGAAACTAAAGATTATCTGACTGTCAGCTAAACCACAAGGTTTCTTGAGCAAATGGATCACAACATCTCAGAAAAAAACCCCCACAGTATGCACAGTAATTCAATATAAAAATTGAAGTTTCTCGTGAACTACCACATAAAGGTTTAATTAAAATGTGTTTGGATATACATCCTGCAATATAAAACTGAAGAATTCTTTTTGACTCATAGCAAAAATTCCAGAATCTCCTTTCTGACTTTACTGATAACTACTAGTAGTCACTGAGAATATAATCTGGCACTAACAGAAATACTTTACTTCACTGATTCCGTGAGATACTTTCAGGCAATTTAAACATTTTAGACTGACTACTTACTTGCATTACACAAAAGAAAATAGGATCATGGGAAGCTTAGCTGATTTATGATTATCATGATATTGCTAGAGACATGAACTATTCCATAAATCATGTGGTATTTTCCGCTAAGATAACATTATCTAATTTAAGACCTGGTCCTAATGTAAGACCTAACCAAAAGACACCAAGAGTATTATCCCATATTCTTAGAATATTATCCCATACTCCTAGAAACTGTACTCCCACCTTTCTTGTGTTCACCTCGCACTTCAAGCTTTAAATACTGCTGCTCAAATAGTCCAAAGTGCTGCGAGCACAGCACCAGCTATGAAACAAGACTTAATTTCCATGTGAGATGAGATTTCATCTCTAAGATTCTAAACAGAAGAGTTCATGTATCACTTATCACTGCCCTTGCTTCTGTGTTCCTAGTGACTTGCAGTATTTTTTAATCACCAAAACCCTGTAGTAAGGCCAGTTCCATCTCTTAAGACCCACCTTTAAACCCTATTTATCCAGTTAAATATGATTATGTCATCTAAGTCCACAACTATTTCTTTCATTCACGTAACTTTACATTACCATATTATTTGTTACCAGATTACTAAAGTAATGAGATGCTGTATCACCGCCAGCCAATACATCTAACCCTTGTTTTAACAAAAAGAACTGTAGTTCATTCTCACGGGGAAAAATTAATGAAATCTACAAAAGAAAGCTTCTATTGTTTAAAAAGTCCTTGGTACCATTACATATTTTCACAACAGAAGTATTAATCAAATGTATGTATGATCTGCGATTTTGTTTAAGCACAGAAATTGGTCAACAATTCTGTTTGCAATAGTTCAACCAGAGTAAGAAGGAAAAATTCTACTTACTGAAACAGCTATCATTGTGCTGTCAGGGCGCCATTCTGCTTGTTTGTAAGGTCCAAACTGAGAAGCTGCTTTTGAAAGTTCCTTGTAGCTTACAATTAATACACTGGGCTGGAGGAAAAAAATATAAATAATTACATTTCATATCTAGAAGGAATGGGATGTTGCCTACATTGTGCTATACCTGTAAAGACCTACGTCCTTAAGAGCTACAACATGTTTCCCTTGAGGGAGGTTAAAAAATTAATACGTATTTTACAACCTATTAAAAAACTGTGCTTTTAAAGAAAGTTCAAGGAGAACAGTTGCCACACTGTCATTCCTAATCTCAGTCTTTCAAACCCAGTACATTTAAATAAAATTGCACAGTAAGGATTCATTACAGAATACAGAAGTAGTTTCAAGTTAGATAAAGGGTGACTGATGCTTAAGATGAACAGAAACATCTCAAACAGGCTCCTATAACAACAAGGACTGCCAAATGAATTAGGATGAAAGAAATATTCTATAGAATATTTGGTAAATTCATTTGGTTAGTTTCTACTAAATGGGTGGGGGTGGGTCACTGTATTAAAAGAGAATGATAGTCAGGAAATCAGTTTTCCAGAATAGGTTCTAAGAAAATCCGCCTCTACAGTTAACTGGAAGGATTTTGCAGGTAATGAGGCGCACCTATTAGCACCTTTCCTTCCGGGGAGGGGAGTAAAGCTTTGGGGTGATGAAGACCAGAAAAGGTACCCTAAGCACTAGGCCTTCATTCCCTTTCACAAAAGCAGTCAAGAGCTACAAAACAAAAACCTAATGCAAAGTTACCCTTCCTTGTCTAGTGCTTAGAAACATTAATTCCCCTAAAATATATTCCACAACCGTTTGTATTCTCTCGCTCTTGAATCAATAATAGTTTTCACCTTAGATGGGTATTTCCCACTCTGTTATCCTCCACCATTGGGAGGTGGAAGTTAAATTAAACAGGACACACTTTTTGTGTTTTCAAAGGAGTTACCCCTCATCTTCATACCATATGCTGCCCTAACTTCATCAATTTCTGTTTTCATTCATATTTGGAGCATCAAACACTGTACCAGAAAAAGCACACCAGAAGGGAACCAAGAGGGTACAGAGTAATCATTCATTTTGCTGAAATTAACCACGATACCACTAGGCAAAGCTTCCCAACCACCACATAGACCACAGGTGATGGAAATTTACTACTGTTCTTAGCTTACCTGACGCACCAGCAGAAGCAGTACAACAAATATAAAAACACTAATTCTACTCAGAAATCTTGTGAGTGTCCATCACTCCAGATCTGGCGAGTATCTAGTACCATCCTACTTGGAACCACTTCCTTCAGTTTCTTTTCAGAAGAAGCTGAGTTACCAACAGCGTAATTTTAAAGTATGAATATTAATTTAAAACAGTATAAAAAAAAGCAATGAAATGTTGTCACCATGCACATAAATAACACGCTGAATTAGAATCACACAGGCCTTGGTAAATTCACAGTATGACTTGGTGTCCATCTAACAGCATTACTCTTTAAATTTCATAACCACACAGAACTGAATTATCAAAAATAAACATCACTGAAGTATAACAAGTACACTAATCTGTACCCTAAGAACTATTTAAACCAGCTTTTTAAATTCATGTGACTTCTTTTGCATCAAATTATCTAACATTACAATAGCTAATCATTCTTACTAACAGATTCTTGTTGATTGTTCTCATGAACTACACGGCCTTTCACTGATTGGCTTAGAACCACTCTAACTTCCTTAGACATACTGAGAAAAAGTAATGTCTTGGTAATCTGCATCATTAGTGCAAACTTAGAGATCATTCTTGAAACACTTCTGCACCTGAAGCATTTTAGCATCTGGCAAAATTAGAAGCTCAGTAATACACAACTATTTTCTTTCTATATTGCTGCTCTTACAGAATATAATTACTGTATTTACAGTGTAGAATTCTTGTGACACTGATTCACAAGAAAGCTGCTATTACACCTTAGAAGCTGAGAGAACATTCTACATACACACCAGCTATAAAATTTATACAAAATAACTTCTAGGCTTTGTGCCTTACAGATGAGGATTTAAGAATTAGAAGTGATTGTTTGTTCTCATAATGTTATCTTTTTGTAGTTTAAGTAGCATCTTATTAGAAAGCAGACTCACTTCGAATTAAGTAGTTCACAAAGGCTACCTAGCTAGAGGTTAAATGAGGAATTATTACACTGATAGAATTCATTTCTATATACCCCACAGCTCAAAAGCATTAATTCAGATGTGAGGAAAATCCTAACATACAAATTTACCATCCTGTTTAAAAGCTTTCCACAGATATGTGAATGTTCTGGATTAACAAAGACAGAAGGACAGCTCAAGATCCTGCCCTGTTTACACACAAAAAATGGTAAATTTACATCTAAAGTAATTTATTACCTCTAAAATGAATGAAAATGTGTCATGGCACAGGAGTATTTCTGTAAACACAAGTATGTATCAACCTAACTACTTGACCCAACCACAGCAAGTCACTGAACATACATTTTAACAAATAAAACCAAAATCAGAGTAAACAAAAGACCAAAACCAAATACCAAAACCACACACAAAAAGAAAAAGAAGAAAGAAAAAGAAAAAAAAATCAAAAACAACCAAAAGAGTGAGGGGGGGTTGGAAGGAGGGGGGAAAAGCACACAATTAGTTAGATACTCTCCTCTTGCTAGATTTATATATTTAATTCATACTCGGTATAGAAGTAGTAGGATTTTAGATTATATTAATTAGAATTTTTCCTAAATCTTTACATTTTTCTCTGTTAAAAAACCCCAAATCTCCATATCAGCTTCATGAGAACTCCATGATTTTCACCCTTCACACTTCTGCATCCAGCTACTAAAATTATAAATGAATGTAGTTAAACTCAAATAATTAATTATGCCCACTGTCTCAAATAAGCCAATATATTAATCCTCCCTCTTTAAAATGCTTAAAATCCACTCACTGAAACAGTAATGGTAAAGCCACAGCTTTGGGAGAAACTGGATTCCAGAAACATAGCAAAGGACCTAACAAATAAAGAGCTGTTTAAAAACAAGTAAAAAATTTGTCTAGAGGAAGAAGGAAACACCTTCAGTTATTAAGGAAGAAAGAACTGACCAAGCAAATCTTAATTCAAATTGCAATTTAACATTTAAAAAAGCTTCCCAAAATACATAAGAAGCATATCCATCATTTAATAATCTGCTGCAAAGAAAATCTAGCATTTTGATACAGTACATTTTGTCTCTCTGGAAGAAAGTGAGGTCAGGCAAAACAGAAGCTGCCACTCACTTACAAATAGAACTGGGGCAGTAGATGCCACAGGATAAAAAAAATGGCAAAAAAGAAGAAATAAAACCTAAAAGAGAATATAGCATTATTATTACTAAAGTGTAAACAAACTCTTCAGTGCACTAGTTAATAGTACTGAAAAGAAACAGAACTTCTTATTCTTACAGCTAAACTTTATCCCCTTGCATCAGTCAGCAGCCTTGACTATCTCTTCACAAGAACATGTTCCACAGCTCTTACTGAGAAGTTTTTGTGCTTCACAGCAACGTTTTTCTAGCATTAAACATGCCTCTTTTTATTCACGTGAGATTGTAACAACATCAAAGCAAATCTGATTTGGATTATCAGAAATGAATTGCAATACTTTTAAAACAGTAAGGTATCAAGACAGCTCCATCAACAAAGACAGCTCAGTCAACAAAAACTACCTAAAAACTCACAGCTGTTTCATTATCAGTTGTACATTAAGAATCCCTCTGGACTTTCCACTATGAAAGATGACCTCTTTATCAACATCTGGACAAAATACCTATGCAAATAATTTTAAAAACTACAACACAAAACACCACAGCCAAACCCATGATGAAATAATCCCAAACTTTTGTTACAGTTTAACTTAATTCTACATGACTAAATACAGTATCTTGCCCATTTACCAAGTATTAGCAGCATATAAACCACGTTAGAACACTTAGCCATATATAATATAGTTTTTATGGAAAAATTTATTAAGGTATACAAACCCTGCAGCAAATTCTCTCAACAAGTTTAGATATGGGAAATTATCAATTCACTTGCCTAAACACAAGCATTCTACTACATTTGATGTAAATGCAAATCAAGACATTTAAATCCTTAACTAAGCTGTGAATGTTTTTCTGCAGAGGCCCTCTTTAAAGAGGACAAGTAGCCTTGAACAGACTTGAACAACATCCCTCCCATGAGCAAGTGTCCTAATTGAGATGTTTAGAGCGTCACAGAAAATGATACATTAACTGACTGGAAAGAGGTACAATCATTTGACAGAAAATAAAATATTGAAAAAATTCATTTCCTTATACCAGATCCTCTGGTTTAACTACAAGTTAATGACAAACTGTGCATATTGCTGATTTTACAAGTTAAGTAGGTCAGCAAATACAATAGAAAACTACTGGACTAAGTCTGAAAAGCAAACACGACCTGACAGCACATATGCAACATGGTCTTATGCATGGGTTTGCACTTCTTAATGTAACATCAATCCAAGAACCTGCATGGCTGTGGATAACTGTTAAAACCTAATATTCTCATCCCCTAACCTATATTATTCTAGACATCAAAACTCCATCTCATTTAGGATTAAGAGGTTTTCTTTGAAAAACACAAATGTTCTGTTTAGTTTTATATGACAAATGCTTCAACGCTTCATTAGGCTGTAGGCACAAGACAAAAATCAAAAAAGCTCTTCAGATGAGTTTATGATATAAGTGACGAAGACAAGGCTGAGAGAAAACAGAACAAAAGAGAACAGAACTAAAGCCTGGTGATATTCTGCACTTTATTTTGCCATTATATGTCTGTGCTCCACTTTAAATGCTGAAGCTTTGTAAAATTATAAACTAATAAAACAGAGAGGTAACATGGAGAAAAGCAAGAATGTGTGCATAAGGAACAGAAAAATTCATAAAAATACACCCCAAAAGGCCATTTTGTCAGTAACAGAGGTACTAGGTGGTGATAAATGAATTCCTAAAGGCAAAGTTAATTATAAAACACGAACTCCTTTAATTTAATTTTAAAAGTATTTGGAAAGCCGAGAATCAACCGAGTGCCTACCCAAAAAACAGAGCAGACACAGCTTCCAATTGTGTGCTTCATGGCTATTGTGAAATAACTCAGAAAACCAAAGTGCAGAATTGCCAACCACTACCTCTCTCAAGTGAAAGTTTTCAGTTAACCTACTGCTAAAAAATGCTCCCAAAAAGTAAAGGCATATTCTATACATCTTTGGTTTTCTGTTACGTGCAACTAACTGGACACTGAAAAGTCTTAACTGAAAATGCCTTTTTCCTTCATGCATGTAATTATGACACAGCTTTCAGGGGTCATCTATTTTATATTCATACAGGAGACACTGAAAACCTGGTAAGTCCTACTGAATAACCACATGAGAATTTTCATTTTGTTAGATAAATTCATCAGTGTAACATTTGTTTCATTACGTAAACGCAAATGCATCTTTTTAATAGAAGCAACAGCACAACTATTCCTGTTACTGACAAATAAAAAGAAATGGCCTTCTCAGAGAAGTGTCTAAAGGGCTAAGTAAGAGATCAGCACTTATGGGTTAAACTACTAAGGAAGAAAACATGGCAGAAATATCTTAACTTGCACTGATGTTATCTGTGCCATATTGTTCACCATACACAGCCAACACAACCACTTATATCAAGACATCTATTGTCCATTCTGCAGTCAAATTCTACATAAATAGCCACACACAATAATTCTGTAAATTATTCTGCTTACAGTTCTGAGAAGAAAATATAATCTTGAAAGCATAGTGAAAGCACTTATTTTTAACAGCCTTGTAATCAAAAAAAGACTACAGAAACAACTGCAGATAATTTTAATGTAATTATTTATATATCTTATGAACTCTGTGCACTGTGTCACAAGTAACTCCCTTTTATAGCATGGCAAACTTCCAGGTTACGGAGATCACCTCCCCAACAAAAGCACAGTCCCCTGTTTTGTCCTATTGTATGTTTAGATTTGAAGCACACATTGACTTCAACTCCAATACGGCAACAGCTAGAGGCTGAAGAGCACACATGAGAGAGCTGTCTGAATATCAACTTACTCAGCATTTAGAATGAATACTACCTATTAGACAATCCAGGATTCTGACATGCATGCTTTCCCAGAAGTTTATTTTAGTTCATTTAGGTGTTCTGACTCAACAGCAGATCATTAGAAAAAAAGAAATGAAAACACAGGTTCAAAAACCAAGAGCAAATATAAATCGTAAGCTGAGAAGCACATAGGTAATCAAAAATTTCTCCTCTGAATAAGCAGATGGGACAAGCTACTCTTGGCTTCAAAAGGCTTACAAAACTGGTTTTGACTGGTAGAGTCATAGCAGATAGTCCCAACAACCTACAGGAGTTTTCATTAAATAATCAAGGCCAGTACTTATTCCTGTCACTGCCACAAGTATGTTAATACAAAAGAGAGGAGATGCTGAACCACATTTGTACAACCATGTCAGCAGACTATACTTGCTGCACACAACTCACTTGCCAAGGGTTAGGCAGGGAACTCCAGTTGTCTATGACACCTTCTTCCTTAGTTGCATACCTCTTCCCTTAATATCTGGAACTCTATGGATGAATTTCTAGAACTCAAGAGATAACTAAACTAATTTAAAATCAAAGCCACAACTGTTAAGGGACATTTTCAGAGGGCCAAGTACAATGTTCCTTTGATCCTTTCATCAACTAAATAAACAGGCTTCTATTTGTTCATTAAGCTGAACAGCCCTGTAAAAAAGACATCACCAGTTCACCATAAGATCCACTAAAATAGAGGTGCAAGCAGGAAAGATGATGACACACAGCACTGCACAGCTGTCTTGTGAAACCTCATCTTCAGTTCCCAAATCAACCAACTAAACAGCAATTATCTCATTATAGCATTTCAGAAAGGTTCTATCATTCACTGATGTTTCTCATTTCAAGCACCCAAGTACTTAACATAATCAGAATGAAAATGTTTGACAAGCTTTTCTGTGCTGTCAATGAAAATAGTTACACTGGCTCTTAAGTGTCAAGGAATTACCTAAGGTGTCTAAACCTAAAACTTCTGATTTAAGGAAAATACGTGGAGTAGAGGTCTCCAGAGTGGGGTGTATTTAACAGAATCCAATAGGGAGCAAGAAGGGATTTTTGGAAACATTAAAAAATAAACTAAAGTAAAAATTTTAAAATGTTTTAATTTTGGCATTACCTCATTCTTTTTTGTTTTGTTTCTCTTAAACTCTTAAACAGACATCCAAGAGATGTGGTTGATGCCCAGAGTCTACTAGTGTACAGGAGCATTTGAACAATGTTCTTAATAACATGATTAAACTTCTGATCACCCAGAATTGGTCAGGCAGTTGGACTACGTGACAAATGTAGGTCCCTTTTAAATAGACAAAACAAAACTAGAGTAGAGTAGAACAGACTATGTTGAGTATGCTTGATAATGTGTACACTAATACAGTAGCACATGCATATAATTAATAAATAAATGTCAACATATTGGGGGGCCATGCTCAACAATCTTTCGCCAATACTGGTGCACGATCAAAATCATTCACCTGAGTTGTCTCTCCATCCACAACCTAATCTCTCCTAACATGTAAAATAGTCAAGGACTTTGTGGTTCAAAAAAACTAGCAGAATTCCATCTGTTTTTTTTCCAACACAAGTTAGCCAGTTTTGAGTCTTAATAACTATACTGATTCCAAAAGAGGAAACAATCGACACTTTGGGATAAACTTTCCTTAGTTCCACTAGTTCTTACCACACAGCGGGTGAAAAGGAGTTTTAACGTTATTATGTCACCTTGAAAACACACATACTGAATGTAAACTCACACATCTGGAAGCATTTCAAAGAGCCTCCTGTTTTCAAAAATTTCAAAATAGAACTTTCCCAGTCTCACCACCTCATTCTTACATGAAACCTTTGATATACAGCTGAGATAATAACAAGTCTTAACAAGAACACTAGCTTGAAAGCTTTTCTACTACAAGAAATCAAGTTAGTCCAACCTGACTAGAATTTACCCTTGTTCTAAAGAATATACTTCTAACAAATGAAAACATTTTCTAGAAAGCGGTAATTTTTTTTTTATCGAAGTTCAAATATATGATTTTAAGCTTCACTTTCAAAAACAAATGTGAAACTGAAAAGAAGAAAAGCCTGGGGGGAAAAAAAAACAACAAACCACATTCAGGACCCCAGCCATATAACACAAAAATAAGGCAAGAAATTCTCTTTAAAAATGGCCTTGAGCAAAACCTTTATTCTTACAGGGTTTTGATAATAGCCAGTTGTCCGCAGAGCCCATGAGACTGTAACACATTTTTCAGTTTAAGATCAGTCAGTGGCCAGGCCTAGCAAAGTCGGCACCCTCCTCAAAAGCAGGCATTTACAAACTGAATCAAAATCTAGTTTAAAAATATTAATGACCTGTAAGTTTAGTCAACTGCTCTGCATCAAGTGAATTCATCTAGTGCTCTGTCTGTAGCCTGTCATACAGTGTTTAACATTTCAAAACAAGTCCAAGCATGCAAGCTAATGAACCTCTTCCTTGAGAAGAGACCATAAAATAAACTACATTCTAGACAACAGGGTACATCTTGGGAAGCATTTCACGAGCCTGTTGTTTTCTACATCTCTTCACTGAAAAGATCAGTTCTGCTGTGTTGATGGACTACAACTATGGGTTCAACAACTGCCAAAAGCTAAAAAGTTTTATACTTTACGCACACGGTGTGCCATAAACTTAAGAAAACAGAGGGCACATGATGTTGTTCACACAGAGCAGTTACTGGTCTGATTATGCATTAGCTGGATACCTGTCTAGGTTCAAAAGACAGTGTCAGCACCCCAGCAAGGAACTAGTGAACAGCCTTGCAGAGCATAATAAAACATAATTTGACGAAATCTAAGCATAACTTAAAATGAGATTTTAAGGCTATGACTGTCATTTGACAACTTTCAGTATCAGCTTTCTAAAACTGGATTGCTGGTTTTCTCTGGTAATCTGAGATGAACTCTATAAACCACCTGGATCTGGAGATATTTATAGACAGATTTAGGGTTTAATCAAGGCAGTATTTAAAAGGATCCAGCATCAAAATTTAAAGTCAGTATCACAGTTTTCAATGACGGCATCAAATCAAACTGACATTTTTGTTACCACACCAATACAATGGGAGTTTAAAACAAGGCACTTAATGTCAATTATTCACTTTCAAACTAGATATAGCTACAGCAACCACTTCCATGCAAAAGCCACAACTAGTCTTCTGTTAGGGCCACAAAACTTTTAAGCTTTCCATAAAAAGAAAATTTGTGAACTTCTGTGTTATAACATTCTGGCTAGTGATAGACTTTCTTCTGTGTTTTACAAAGGGTGTTTCATATCTCCTACACTCATATGTTCTTTTATATAAAACACAGAAAATACAAAAGTGAAAGACATGAAGCATTATATGCAAAAAAACCCACTGCTACAAATACTCCTTACGTTAAGCACAGACAGTATGTAGAGTTTCAAAAAAAAGTTGCTTGGAAGTCTAATTTTTTAGGAAAAAAAGGTGTAAACTGCAAGCAGATCGATGCTGCATATTTTATTAACAATATAATCCTATCGCTAAACATCGTGGCTAACCGCTCAGATTCACAAATACTGAAATATCCAGTAAAGCCACCCTCAAATTTTACAACCGTTTCTGGAAGAAAAAAAAAATAGCAGACGACAGGTCTTTTCAGCTGGGAGAGCGGGTCCGAGAATTTACAAGACGATGGATACTCACTCTGCAGTACCAGATGCTTAGCTGAGATGGGAACAAAACTGCGAAGAAAGCCCTCTGGGGATCCGTCTGGATGTGAAGCGGTCGCTCCAGGGACTCGAGAGGACACAAGAGCCTCTTGGGCCAGCCGCTGAGGAAATACATGGCTGAAGACTTTCAGAGGAGCCGGCGCTCAGCCTGCTCTAGCCTAGGCAAGGGGACAGCGGGGGCATCAGCGGAAGGAGAGAAGCAGAGTCCGCGGCCGACCACGCATAATCACCGGCACAGCGACGGGACCCCTGAGCTCAGCACCACTGAGGACGGGGCACTGAGGCCACCCCAGCGCTGGGGCCGCCGGTGCGGGAACGGGGGAGCGCCGCAACCACCGGGGTCGAAGGCGGATGCGGGCTGGGCGAGGGGCGGGCGGCCTGCGGGGGACGGCGGCGACGGGGACGCGGCCGGGCGGTCACTGCTCCGAGCGGGCGCCGAGGCGCTGCGGCGGCGGCAGCGGCGGCTCCGCCCTCCCGCGGGCGTTTCGCCCGCCCGCGCTCCGGGTCGGTGTCGTCGCCGTCGCCGAGGCCTCCGCCGCCATCTCCTCCCCCTTCCGCTTCCGCTCCTCTTCCTCCTTCTTCCGCTCTTCCTCCTTCTTCGGATACTCCCCCTCCGTCTCCTCTTCCTTCTGCTCCTCCTTCTCCTGATCCTCTCCCTCCTCCCTCTCGCCTCGCTCCGGTGTCCGAGGCCCCGAGGCGCGGTGGCGGCGGCACGGGGAGGGCGGGGGCGGGGCGGGGCCCGACCGAAGGGAAGTGACGTCACCAAAGGGCACGTCAGTAGTCCGGGCGGAAATGGCGTTGCTGGAGTCGGTCTGAGGGGGTGTGGGAGAATGTGGGCGGGAAGAAGGGAAAGGGACAGAAGCGGAGCGGGGTGGGGCGAGAGGAAGAGGAGTAGGTGGAGAGAGAACCAGAGCCGGGGGTGACAGGGTAAAGCGGAATGGATTCAAACTTAGAGTAGGTTTAGAGTACATTTGGGGAGGAAGTTCTTTGCTGTGAGGGTGGTGAGGTCCTTGCACAGGTTGCCCAGAGAAGGTATGGATTCCTCATCTCTGTAAGTGTTCAAGGCCAGTTAGTATGGGGCTCTGAGCAACCTGGTCAAGTGGAAGATGTCCCTGCCCATAGCAGGGGGCTTGGAGTTACGTGACCTTTCAAGTCCTTCTGTGATGAAATCCATGTGAGAAAGCCTTGTGAGTCCCGGTGTGAACATTGCCACTGAGGCTGTTTTGGGGACAAGGTGAGCGCAGGGCACGGTTGCTCACACAGTGCGTGTGCTGCATCTTGGGTTTGGCATCAGGCTTCTGACAGGTGCTGTCGCAGATGTTTCTCCCAACTGATGATTTGGATCGAGGATCCACACTGGGTTATTTTTACCCAAGACCTGTTCTTAATCTTGTTTCCATGATTGCCCAAATGGTTTTATTCACACACTGTGGAGAGAGCAGGAGCACGTGGTGCAATGGATGAAAAGTAGAAACTGAAGCTATAACTTTAGGGGTAGTAAATGAAGCTTGTTGGTTTTTTTTCTATAGCTGGAAAATAAAATAGAAGAGGGCTAGAGGTAAGGCCTCTGTGCCATCGCAAGGGCAGTGCCTGTGTTGGAAAGAAATAGCTATTAGTAGAAATAATCAGAAGAGACTTATGAACCAGTTCCCTCACACTGCCTGTTAGAGTAGTTAGTCTGGACTGAGCTGTCAGGAAACAGGTCTTACAGCATGCAAATTACCCAGTCCTTTCACACACGGAACATAGTCTGTCCCCACACCTAAGGTCTTTTCTCTCCTAACAGCTTTCTGGTTTTGTTACCATATGAATTTTTGTTACCATAGGAATACAATGTTCCAGCTGAAATACTTTCATCCAAACACAAGCACAAAAAGGGAAGTGAGTTAAAAGGACATATATATTGGAATCCTAACAGAACCATAATATCACTTGGGGGGAAAAAGGTAATAAGGGAACAAAATACCCAGATATTTCATACCTTAGGCTTTTAACTGAGTGGGTTGGAAATGCCTTGACATCAAATTCCCTACTCTCAAATATATGCCAACCAGTGCTTATCCTACAAACACCCTCCTTACTGTAGTCTCTTCTCTGAATCCTTTTTGATCTGTGTTTTTGACTGCTAGCCTTCTAAATTAGGAAATGGAAATTGTAGTATGAGTATGGCCTCATCATTTTATTGAGTCTCCCTCTATTCCTCAGATTAGGAAATAAATGGCAGAAAATACATTGAAGAATAGTTACAACTTCAGAATCATACTTCTGGATTAATTGCATTTTGCCAAGTCCATTCTACTTGAAATGAAGGAAAATTTTTTCAAAGGAAATCCATGAAACAGTTAGTAAGGGACCTGCATGTTTTTTATTTGATTTGTTTGTAGCTTCCTTAGTTAATGGTGCAGCATCCTAACATGTTTGTGTAAGAAGCAAATGTACTTCCAGGTCATGCTGTTTGTGCATGTGGATCAACGCTAGTTTGTGTGCTGACACCAGCTTTAATGAAGGAAATAGCTAGTGCTTTTAATAGCAGCTACATGGTAGTATTTTTTGGTAACTGTACATTGTGCAAAAAGTAGAGACTGAAGCCTTTGCAATTTTTGGATTGCTACTATTGCACTTTTCTCTGTGGAGAGACAGGAGGCACATATTTGAAATTAGAAATAATGATGGTGGCAGTGTATCATTAAAAGTGTGACTACAGAAATCCTCACATCAATAATACAAATATCCAAAGTATCTAATGGTTTTGGTACATTTTTGTAGGTTGAATCAAAAAATCTAGATGCCTAGAATGGTAATTCAGTAATGATGGACTTTTTCTAATAGGCTGTTTGTAGTTGACTAGAAAAGCATTTCTGAGTGTTGTGGCTTGGGAATGTAACTCACAGTACTCTGGGAAGCAGAAGTTGTGTAGAAATAAAATGCGTGCAGTGGACCAGGCTCAGAGAGTTTCTTGAACATCTCTGGCAGTGGCTACCAAGGCACAATTACAGGGGATAGTGGCAACACTTCATAACAAAGCTCAACAGCACTGTGAAAGCCCTTTATAAACAAAAGTCCTCTTGTCATTTGTCATCAAGTTGACCAAGTTGAAAATAAGTCTTGATTGCAGCTGCCTATTCAGTTGTTTTGGAAACTGCACTCTTGAGATTGTTATGTCCTAGAGAGGAAGAGCTCATGCAGAGCTGTGGGAACATCCTGGGACATTGAAATGTACATAAGTTTTGTTATTAGCAGGCTAGTGAAAGGAAGGAGGAGACACTGCTGGTGGCAAAGCAGGTCTGGATTGAAAATATTGGACGAGGGTAGTTGTTCTGTGTAATTGCCTCTGTTAAGATTCCTAGTGTTGATGTGCAGCTCTTGCCCTGAGCTGTCTTTTAGATTGTGCAGCTAGCTCTCACCTAGTGCTGTATCTGCAGCTACTGCATGGGCCATGACAGAGGGTCAGTTCGTGCATGAAGTCCCCTCACTACTGTCACTACTTGCAATATAGCTAGAAGTAAAAGAAGAAAATTCACAGAAACATTATTAATGAGGCATGGTCAGAGTCAGTGTCATGAAGTTTTTGTCATGCTGCTTACGTGTGCAGGCATTGTATCATATAAAACACAGAAAGGGTGTGACAGTGAGAAAGCATCTGTGTTATGTACATAAAAATGGATTTATTAAGTCATCTGCACTTTGTAAAACTGCTTGTGGAACAAATGAGTCTTTTACCTTGCAGCTTTCTGCTGAAGAAGTGTGAAGATTGCCGTAGATTAGCCTGTTATTTGAACTGCCCATGTTGTTAGTCATCCGCTGAGCCACCAAAATGGACATTTACATTGAGAACAGTTCCATATAAACAGGACAAGGTAGGACAAATATTCAAATAATTTTTCCACAGAGGGTGAATTATAGTGGTTGTTACCATCCTTAAAGATGAACTCTAAAGAAGTATTGAAATAATAATATCAGAAATTTTTAAAACACCCAGGCACTCTAAAACCAACCAAAGATTTGTTCCTCAAAGGGAAGTGATTTCTAGTAACACCACGAGAAAATCTTATGTATTTTAAAAGCAAAAGGAAGAAAACCGAACAAACAGTGGACAAGGTGCTGAGGCTAGTCAGTTGCAATTGATAAAAGAAAGATCATTCTGATTGTTTCAGACAATTTCTGAATTCATCCAAGAGAGATGGAAGGAGTATTCCTGTGAAGAGACTGTTAGGAAGAAGGGGAGGAACAATTTATTCTATTGTTACTACTCAATGTCAGGAATTTGTGCTTAGGTTCAGTAAATGACCTGAAGTACTGAGACAAAAGCAATAATTCTGGAGCAGGTTACAGTACAGTTCTTAATCCTAATGTTTAGATTTACTTTCTGACAAGTTTTCAAAATTGTTTACCCAGCTATATTTAAATACAGTAAAAAGCTTATTTTGAGCAAAGAAAGTGCAAGTAATAAAATTAACTAGATAAATTCTACCTAATTTTTGTAGCAGTCAGTCACTCACAGATGGTCACAAATTTATTTGGCAACATTATGTACCATTTGATAATTTATAAGTTAACTCAATTAATAATGATTGGTTTCATATTGTACTCTGATTATATGTATTATACCACCATCCATTTTATTGTGTATTTTCCATTTTGCACACATCACATGGTACTGTTTCAGTTCCTGACTGAAGAATTTAAGTGACCAGCAGTATAAACCAGTAACGTTTAGAACCCAGTTTCCTGAGTTCTACAACAGTATGTTGCAATAATGTCTTGGTTTACTTTTTCCCAGAGAAAGAACAAAACAGCTGACAAATTTTTGTTCTAAATATCTTTAATGTATGCATCATTGAAAAGTGGCTTTCACCAAGCATTCAATAACCTAAAGCTAAAATTTGCAAGTAAGTTTACTAGAAAATTTATGAGTGGAAATGTATGTGGATACAAATACAATAGTAAGATTGTGGGTATGGTTTGGAAATCAAATAAATTTGTGTGCAAAATACTTTCTTGTGTTTACTTCTCTCTGAGAAAATAGAAAGGGAAAGCGTGGTACAGCTGTTGCCATGCATTAACAGCCATACACAATATATAAAGCCAGACAAAAGGAGAGAAAAAGTATTTCAGAGTTTTGGAGTGCCAAAACCATGGTCTATCAGATTTAACATAGCTAGCACAACATTTGCAGAAAACCTGGGTTCTTTAGATTATACAGCCATTCAGTTTGATTTTCAGAACTGCTTTAAGTTCGCTGGAAGGTATTTAAAAAAAAAAACACAACCTTCTACATTAGTGAAAATATCTTTAGAAATACAGTTTGTTCTTTCAGACTTCATTATCTGGGTTTCAGTGGCTGGTGAATATGCTCTGGGTTTCATGAATTGCTTACCACTAAAATATTTGCTTTGTGCACACAATTACTTTGCCAAAAGCCATTGTGGTTTCTGAGTATGTCTAGAGAACTGTGTTCCTTGTAGGTCTTTGATCTTTGATGCTAGGAAGATGAAACATCACAGATAATTTTTGAAGTCTCAGTTTTAGGAAATAATTAAATTCTTTTAGATTCTGGAACACACAGTGCTGCCTCCTATGCAAAGCACCAACATAATGAACTCCAGGTCATTTACTTGCATCATGTCACCTCTGCTCAATAAAGAGTCTGTATATAAACTATACATGATTTTCCAAGAGGAAAAAGGAATTTAGAAGGAGCTGACTCTGGTATGCATTTTCTAACATAAATAGTTTTCACTGGTATCAACCAGTGCTGGAAAGACATTTTCTATTCACTGTGAAAAAATTGACCAAAGAACCATGCAAGCTGCCATGTGTGGAAAGGAATTAATAAAACTTTTTTTGGGGTGATAACTGCATGTTTTTACCAGGTAACACAGCCTTCATGAAGTATGAGCTACACAGTATAGTTGGAATATTTTAGATGCCTATGGGAGTAGCAGACAAAAGAGTTGGAGAGATAGGAGCTCTTGCATGTAGAAGCGTTGGTAGATAGGATGGCATAGACATTTAAATTACTGGTTTGACTAAGTATTTCTGGAATTTTGTGAACATCTGCTTTATTGTATAATCTGAAATTCAAAGGAAGTGTACTTGAATTATGTTGCTATACATATTGTAGCCATACATGTTATCCGTAACACGTGTTATATAGTGATACCTGTAATAGATCATGCCTCAGCTCTGTTGATGAATTTGAATGTTTTCAGTTGGAAGGTGAACAGTAAAGGACAGCACATGCTGGAGGCAGGAGTCTGATCTGGCAATCTGTTGAACATCATCTGCAGCATGGAAGACAGTCTATATCCAAGAAGCAGGGCCCTGATTTTCAGGTGACAAGATGTAAAACACATCTGCAAGTACCTTGCTGAGCAAATATAAGGAACAAGTAAAAGGAAGAAAGAAAACACTGGTATTTTCTTCTATAATATTAGTGGATCTTAACCTTATCTTGTCTTCTGTGTCGCTTCACGGTAGGCACTTATTTGGACTGAGATGCATACTAATTAACCTCTAACATTATGTTAAGATGCAGAAAGTGTTTAGCAGTGCCCTCTGCAGGCTTTTTTTGTGGTAAGCAGAGAGAGCTGTAGCAGCTCCTCTCTGTTTCGATTATGTGTGTTGACAGTGGTTGAGCTGGTTCTTTTAAAATTTTTTCCTAGCAGAGCATCATCTGAAATTTGAAATTTTATTCCCAAGCTGCTTGGAAACATACACAGAGTGCTGTAAGTGATTCATGAAATGACACACAAATTACATGCTTGTTTCAAGAACCTAATTTCTTATCAGTTTTTGTGTTAATCACACAGAGTCATGAGCAACAGGAATTCCAACTCCCTTCTCTCTTTCCCCTGGAAGCTTGTTTTTGTCTGTACTGACCTGGCTGTGTCTGAAAAAAAAAAAAAAAAAAGGTGATCAATTCAGCTTTTAGTTCTTTGTGAACAGTGATTACACTCCAAAAAAATGATAAATCAACGTTTTTGCAAGGGGCTTGTGTCAGTTTCAGCCAAGCTGATACTGAAATACAACTGTCCAAACTTCCCTAAAATACAGCTGCAAGTACAATGGAAATTGTCACTGTGAGAGAAGGTATCATATTTTGAGCTGTTTCCGTTTGAAGTCCAATGTAAAAGAAATTATTTTCAAATTCTTCTTTTTTTATCTATTTGCTAATGATCTATGTATTGTGGCTAAAAAATACCTTTCAGTTGCAGGACAGAACTTGGAAATAATTTCTCTCTTGGTAAATTATTTGAAAATTGTTTGCTCATTCCAAATCATTGATTAAATGGTAAACCTTTCAGTGCAATGATAGCATTGCATAAAATAAACCCTTCTCATTACTGTATTAGTACTGAATTTTAGTAAATTGCTCTCATTACTGCTTGTGCCCTGCACATTAAGCAAAATATGTTTTCCAGTTATGAGGCTCAGAACAATGAAGACACTTAGAAACCAAATGTTCTGTCTTCTAGTCTGAGACTGTGCAAGGACATCTTTGCAGTTTCTAGGATGCCATCAAAGTCTTTGTTGCTAAAATCTTACTAAGAGTATGTGCATCACCACATTCAAGTGTGTAAATTATTTAAAGAGACAGATTTGAAGTTTTTGTCAAGCAGAAGCTTCTACTTGCTTAGCTGAAGATCTGAAGTGGCAAAAGATAGTCCTGAAGTAGCATCAGGACTAGCAGAAAATACACATACAAAAAACGTGAATTCTGTCAGTTATATTCCTAGGTAGACCTGACAAATATTAAGTAACCTAAATGAAAAATAAAACTATTAAAAATAATGCACTTGAAAAATTATAGAAAGTTGGTTGACTTTATCCACATTTAAAGAAATCTGTGGGTATTCTGTAACCTGTTCAGAGATTTGATGTTGGTTAATTAACACTGTGTGGAGCTGTAGAGCTTGTTCTTCAGGAGATTTAAATTCTCATCGAAACAGCAAAATAAAAGGAGAAGTGCTATATGAACTTCTGCTTTTAGGCTATACTGCAGTAGACACAGTTTTCCAGCCACTAATGCCAACTTTTCAGAAGTTCCTTGGCAGAGTTACATAGACATTTTGTTAATTGTAATCAAAGCTCTCATTTCCAGTTAATAAGAAAAAGGATCATTTCAGCTTTTGTAGATCATACCCACAAAACTATTCAGTGGGAAGCAAACTGGTTGAAATGCTGGCAGAAAAAAATACTGTTCTGTACATCAAAGCTTACTTGTTTTGATAACTGTGTTATTAATCATTGGATGCCAATTTTTCAGCTTGGGTACTACTTTATGACTTGGCTTATTACTTACTTACAATAAATAAATAAGGATATGCAGAAAACTCTCCGTTACTCGTCTCTTTAGACATCATACACTGAAACATAGTATCAGTTGTTCTTAAATGATCCTGGGGAACACAGGTCTTGGAGTGGTTGGCTTACAGTCTCATTATTTACTGAGAATATTGTACTTCCATATTAAGAGTTATTTTTCTCTTTTGCTCATGTAGGTCAATGAAAAAATCAGACCAACCCTGATTATATTGAAATTATCTGTGTCACAGGAAATGCACATCTTAAAGAAGACAGATGCAGGAAGATGTTTAGTGAGAATACTGATTTAGCAAGCACGTGCTTTAAGTGCCTTAGCAACTCGTGTTGGCTTCAGAAGACCGTAAGTAGATTAAACCCTTTAGCTATACATTTTTAATGTGACATATTGTACTGATAAGAGGTTCTTACTCATAAGATAAAAATTAGTGACATGTGCTTTTAATGCACTCCTAAACTACAGCTACCATATCAGCTCTTAAACACTTTGAATCACTGATGTTTTGCCCTTACAAATGCCACCTCGATAATACTTTACTGATAGTAATAAGAACATTATTTTATCAGTAAGTTCAAAGTGGTCTTGTCACTTGAACACAGTTGGCTGATCTCACCCTTTGATGTCAGCAAGGGCAACAAGAATGATCAAAGGTCTCAGGACTGCAGGCTGCTGAGTAGGATCTGACCAAGGGTTAAAATTGTTGAAGAGAGTGTGAAAAATTATTGTACATGACATGAAAAGGACTGCAAACGTGACTGGACTTTTGAGATATGTGAGTGAGGGCCTGCATATGTGCTGTTGATCAGCCGTAGAGGAGGAACAAGATCAGGCCATCTGTGTGTCCATGCTTATGTGAGTGCAGTTTCTGTTTGCGTGGAAGACCCTGAAGGAAGAGATGAGGGGGGTGCATTGCAAAATTTATCAAACTTGATGGTATGAACAAGTACCTGTGTTCACTGTCCTTTCCAGTATAAGACTTAGGCAGTATCTAGTGAAGCTTGGTATTTGGTTAGGCACTAAATAAACAGAAGGATGAAATCAGTGTGTTCACTTCTTGAGTAGGCTGTTCTGTTGCAGGCATGTGTTTTCTCACCATTTTATGATTTTTTCCAAAATCATTTCATCAGTCAGTATGTTTTGTTACTTGATGAATCTGACCAAGATTGCATAAAAGTTAAAAATCATAATGCTCAGAGTGAAAATTGTTGTCATTCATGTGTTGCCTCCATTTGGAATGCATAATACATAGTTCACAAGCATTCCCCAGTATTAAATGGGGTAAAACTTTAATCCTTCAATCACAGTATCCAATGATCCTCCTTAAGCTTTTACTTAGGCAACACATTTCAAAATGGCATGTTTTAGTTCTTTGATAGAGTATCTTATTTTATCCCAAAACCTTGTATGAATAGAATTCTAATTAATCTCTGTTGACATAAAAAAAACAGAACCTGAGAGACTCACCAATTACAAATTACTTTTTAATGGATGGATTTGCAAAATTTTATTTTTTTCTTTATTTATTTAATTTCTCTGACATATATCTGAGACCTTATGTGAAGGCACACAGGCAAAACTGGTCTTGAAACCTTGCTTTATCAGATGGAATAAATTACCAGCTTGCAAGGCTTGTAAACAAGCATAGGACATGCATAACTGAAGTCAGTAGAAAAGTTTGTAGAGCTAGTCCTTGCAACTGCTCAGTTTTGCAGCTGCTGTTGAACATAGATACTTGTGACAGCTCAGCATCCCTCAAGATTTAGCTCTGTGTAAACATGGGAAAACCAGGTATACCATTGCTCAGCAAAATCTGGAGAAAAGCTGTATTTAAAAGAAGTACTTGTCTTGAGTCATGTTGCATTCTTGAATTTGTGAGACTTTGTACAGTCCTTGAAATATTGAGATTTCATGCCCCCTTTCTTCTACTCTCATTAATAACTAGATTCCAAAATACTATTCCTATTGCTAAAGCAGCAAACTAAAATTCCCATGTTACAGGCAGAGTCTTGTGCTTTGTTGTAAAGGTCTCGAGAAATTTCCAAATGTGAAATGTATATCAGAATTGAGGAGCTGAAAACTCAGCTTCTGTTCAGTAGAACAAAAGAGGTGCAGTAATACAGGATTTTGCATCAAGAATGGGACATTTTAATTTAATAAGTTAATAATTTTAATATTGAGAAACCCAGTGGAAACACTAGCAATCTGGAGTTTCAACATGTAAACACAACAGGTAAAACACAAACCTCCCTCATGTTAATGGCACTGTTTAACCTGTTTGACCATGGCTAGGTATCATTAAAAATGTAGGAGCACCAGACCTAGATTCCAAATTTCTCTTTTTACAAAGTTCATACTGCTGAGCTCGCGCTGCGACTAGTGCACAGCAAATAATCTTAAAAAGAAGAAAAACATGGCAATTTTTTTTTTTAAAGATAACCAGTTTTGTCAGTGATACTGTTGTTTTCCCTCATTTTTTCCTATGAGAAGCGACTTGATCTGTATTTCTCATGGCATACAGAAACAGCCCTCACATGCCTCCAACATCCCTGGACAGAGCACATTGCTTGGGCATCAGACAGCTCGTCTACTTGTATTTATTAAGTCTGACTTGAAATGGCATCTTAGTCATATAGCATAAAATATTCAGGTCTCTGTATTAGTAAAATAAAGTCTTTAGAGACTTACTAGCAATAAAGGGATTATTTGAAATAGCAGCCAGATGGTGGTACTCTGACTCGGTGTTAGTTATATAGATAAAAATGTTAACAAATATGTTGTAATTTTTTTTTCCCTGTGGTTGTTGGTGCATACTGCTCGAGAGAAATTTGAAATATGAAATATTCAGAGGAGGGCAGCAGGAGAGGAGAAGAACCAGACAGCAGATAGGACTGAAAAACTTTAGTGTAGCATACAAACAAACCTTTACTAATTTAGTATCAAATTCCTGATTAAAGACCCCCATTAGAATACTGTGGCTGTTTGAGACACATGGTATGCCTTCACAGCAGTTAAATTGCTGCATATCAGCACAGTTTGCTTAGATATTTAACCACTTTCTTTTCACATCCTCAGGGCTGTTTTAGTCAAACTTGTTTCAGATTTTAAGCAATGTATTTCCCTGTTGGGGTGGTTGAGATGATGCGGGGAAGTAGCGGTTATTATATTTTTTTGTTAATAGTACTTGCTTTATTCTTGCATTTTGCCTTTTTTTTTTCTTTAGATGGTGAGATCTTATTATGAGATTTTTTTTTATAATTCTCCATTACTCCGCATGGTAAAAGGTCTGCTGGTGATATCTGTGCTGATGATTTATTCAGCTGAAAATCACTTGGCTCCATACTGTGATATGTTTTTAACACTATCTTTTAATTTAAAGGCTTTGCCTGAGCATGATTATTCAGTAAAGGCAGGACTGCTGTAAGGAAGGTCTCTAGCGCTTGGAAAGTATTGCATTATCAGCCCTACCAGTCTTCTGGTCTGCTGACTCGTGAGAAGCAGCAAAATTGTGAAGTCACACTATGTATCTGTCAAAAGCAGATGTCAAGTCACATTTCCTTAGATTAACCAAGTTTATTTTCAGAAAGAGAGAATAGGTTGCTCAAGCATGTAACCAATCCCCCTAATCTGAGATAAGATCTGCCAGCAGCATTGTAGTCAGCTCAGCAGAACTTAGCTATAAGAGAAGTTGGGACAAGTTTCTTTTCTTGGTTAAAACTTTCAGAAAAAAAAATCCATTTGAGTGGGTGAAAGGATCAAGCCAGCTGTATTTCTGTTCAGTTTTCCAGACCTCTGCTGGGACCTCAGACTATTCCGAATTTCACAAGGAAAAAAATTGTGCTGCTGTGCAATGAAGAGCAACTGGAATTAAACTGACTTAATTTTTGTTAACAGACAGTTAGACCTGAGTATGAATAAATATATTTGAGCATCTGTATTTCTTTATTGCAAAAGAAACTCCAAACACTTTAATATTTAAAAATAGCAGTATGCAGTAGTTAAATACTACAGTTAAAGCAGAGGGAACATAGTTCCTCCAGATAATTACTCCAGAAGAGGTTGCTTAAAAATAGGACTCATAGGAGACATCCTACTCTGGTACAAAGATGACTGCTATAAAAATTAGTAATATTTAATACAGGATGTGTTACAGAAGGCAATGAACTCCTCATTGTTGTGTGGCTATGTGGAACAGAGGGTTTTAGCTACCCTGGCCAGCCTCACTGGTGACCCCAGCAATGCATCTTCTGCCCATGGACTCATGAACCCTTCTTTAAGTTCATGCCCAGGCACCCAAGCATTGCCTGATCTAAACTGTAGGTAGGTCTGTGCCCAGCCCTGTCCCCTGTCATCCTGACTTTCTGCTTTTCCTGACTGGAGCATTGGTGCATGCTGTGGATTGTCCTGTGTCCAGGCCTGTCTGGCTGTGCCCAACCAGGTCTCTTGGGTGGGTCTTGACTTACCACCTTTACTGAGAAGGGGTTGTTTAGAGATGTGTCACTAACCCTTATCCTGCTTAACCTGCTGGGAGGATGTGGTGCTGAGGTTGCCCTCTGTTCCTGGCTCATAGCCCCTGATGGGGCAGCCCTGGTCTTGCAGCTCATTGAGAGTTTACCTTGCAAGGATAGTAAAACTAGTTACATGAGGATTGTAATGAAATTTCAGAGATGTGACTTATTTCTTGGATGTCCTTCAGTCTGCTTTTATTAAGATACATACTTGTCTTCTCCATAAGTGAAATGTATTTGAAAAACAGTTTTAGACTCTCAGGTAGGAGATACTGTTTTGATGCTTCACTTAAAAAACACCAAGTTAGCTAATTAAATGCCTTTCTTAGGAAATTGTTGTTTCTTGTGAAGTAGATCAGATGACAAATAAGATTCAGTACAAAAAAGTAGTCCCTTTCTCAAGTCTTCTTATGACAAATCACATCCCGTGTAGAAAATGGGGCCAAAATAGACCACCTTGTTCCTTCTGAAAGCAGCCATCTGCCTTTTCAACCTCGATATTCTCTCCTTTTCAGAAACATAGTCAGCTATTTTCCTTCTACTTTTACCTGCAACTGTTTCCCAAAGTTCAAATAAATATAGTAGCATGATGGTGGGGTGTATGGCCTGCTCTTTGGGCAGACACTTTATGAAAGCAGGTAAGAACATCCCTGCTTTCAAGTATATTTGCTGTAGTATAGCCTGCTGTACTTCAGTGTGCTTCTGTAACTATCTCAAAATGCAGCTTGCAGCACTGAGATCTACAGCTACCAGGTTTTGGAGGAAAACAAGCACAACCTTATCATGTTGTCCTAGCTTAACAAAAGCCAGAGGAAGAACCTCTCCTTTCCAGAAGAAAGTGGATTTTTTAGAATGCATTGTATCCTATTAAAACTCTACTAAAAAGAACTGTTCAACTTAAATCTAATGAAGTGGGAAAATTCTAATAATTTCACTGAAAATACAAGCCAGATTCCCTAACTTGTTCACATTTTGGTTCTGTTATCTCCCTATGGCTTTTTGGATGTAATTAGCAATTTAAAAATTTCGGGGTTGTTCATAGCCACTAGACGGGTTTTAAAACAGGTTGTGTCACTTCTGCTCCCACAGACTGGCTCACACTATTGGTTTCATCTGCTTTTGTAGCTTGCCTTCACAGGGTGTGTCTTAATGGCACAAAGCCCAGTTGTGCAAAAAGCCACGTGCCTGCAAGCAGCACGCACACACCCATCAGCTGGCCAATGCCTGCAGAAGCAGAGCCGCGGGCAGGGCAGTAACTCATACCCGTGCTCTGTACAGCAACTCCCGCTGTCACACAGCAATGAAATGTAAGGCTGTGTGTAGGAAGCTTTAGCATCTTGCTACACACAGCTACATGAGGTGGAAGAACAGTTCAACTTACCCTTTTTTCTTAATTTACCTTTTCCTTGTTTCTGCTGTGAAGCTTCTGGTTTCTAAACCATCAGTAGGCTCCTTTACTAGAACATTTACTTCATGACTGTGCAAGTTGAGAACTGTTTTTCATGACAAGTAAGGTTTCCACATATATCAAAACAGTCTATATGTTCTTATTCTCCTGGGTAAGCCCCAAGTTTGAACAAGTGTCTGGCCAGTCTCTAAGGTCAGAAATTTTTTATTAGAACAGACCTTTTATTTGGTTAAAGGCCTAGGCAATAAGAGTTTCTGAGCAGGAGCTTAGTAGTGGCTAACTACAGGTTGTAACTCTTGTTTATTACAGGTGCTTATGAAAGGAAATAATTATAAGCAAGGCTTACTGGTGGGAAACATTGCCTCAAAAGTTACATCTTCTGGAAGGCTGGTGTCCTTACAAATCTAGACCTCAGTTTGTGTTAAAGAGGGGTTTCTGTGATCTTTAAAACAAGAGCACAATTGGAGAAGCTTTCTCTATTGCCGTGTCCGGAACCCCAGTTTTGTGAGACTCGGGTCATACAATCCCTTTCATAAACTTACTGAGCTCTAGCTGTAGTGTTTTTGCTCTACCACTTTCACTGAAAAGCTTCTTCTGATCGTCCCTTCTCTAAAACTCTCAAGAAGTCTAATCTCTACAGTGCATTTAGCATACAGCCACTTCATACTTTTGTCTGCCTGCCACTTACTGACTTCTAAACAATTCCTTTCCATCCCGGTGGACTGTTTCTCCAATAACCTAGGTGAGATAATTCATTTAACAACACTCCTGTCTTCACTTGCACAGGCAGGCAGAATCCAAGGAGTACTCAAGTACTATACAAAGGGCAAAGACAAAAAGAAAAACTGTGCAGGCTTGGAAACAGGAAGTTGAATTATCTGTTACAATTACACTTTGAAATAACAAATCCAGGAGCAAGTTCTAAGTGTAGCCCAGAACTGCAGTTAAGTCATATATGCAGTGTGCTGCTGTTACTGACAGGGTACCTGTCATGGGCAGAATGGAATCTTTGGACAAGGTTCATCAAGGAGACCCTTCCTTTGAGTGCAGAAAGGATACACATGCTTTCTAAACTCCTTCTCAGAGAGGAGTCTTGGTGTGCTGGATCAAATCCTAGCCCCAGACTTGGTCAACAGTTCATTACTTTATATTATACTTACTTCTTTATATTATACTTTATAATTATTCCTGTATAACTAAAGGATTACATAGGTGTACTGAGCCTTCATATGACTTTATCCTGAACAGTTAAGGATGGCAGCCCAAATATATTTATATAAATAAATTATTTCTTCAAATTTATTATAATGATGATAGTTAGACGAAAAGATCTTAATCAGAATTACTTGCTACAGAGTATAGGTAGATGTAAGTGCTAGTATAGTGCACTATTTATTGAGGAAATATTGAATCAGTTATATTAAAGTTAGCAAAATAATAATTAAGTAGATATTGGTGTTCCCCACCTATACCCATGACCATGGACACATCTCTTGTTTAGCCATGATGACTAACCTTGAGGGCTGTTCCCACTCAAGGGAGGAATCTCCACATGCACTCTGAGAAGGAAGATGTTGGAAGATCCTACCATTACAAGGTGGGACTGGGCTTTTATAGGGTAAAGTGACTTATCAGTCAAATGTCTCCAGGACAGCTGTGTCAGGTCAGCAGCTTTAGGTAAGTTACTGATTCCTTTATCAGGAATTTTGTATCACCATAGCCAGTTTGCCAGGAAACATTGTTTTTTCTTCAGGATGTTTTAAGTTTAGAATTGACGAGTCAGGCTGGTTTCAGCGTTCTGCAACACCAAAAGCAGTGTGTGCTGTCTCCTCCATCTCTCCACTGAGAGCTTTTTCAAATAGGGTATTGTTCAAGCTGGCTTACCCCGGCTCTTGACAGAGCATTCTGCTACAGTACCTGAGGCATTTCAATTAACAAATTAAGTTCAAAACATGCAGATCAACAAAAGATGCATGACTTATACCAAGACCCAGCACACAGCAGATGCATAGATGATGACCTTTTACTGGAGAAAATCCTTAGCCTTTTCTGCATCGTACTGGGATCTTGTCTGTCTAGTTGATTTTAGTAATCACTATCTACCATTCTTCACAGCTTTCCATATATGAGTCAAGAAACTTTCAGCTTCTGCCCATGAGCAGTTCTTCTGTCAGGCCAAATTCACAGCTAAATCTTGATGTTTTAGATGATAACCAGTCACCTGGAAGCACTAGGAGTGTTACATTATACCAGTGCACAGTTTGGCTTCCAGAATAGTGGTGTCTGCAGTGCTTGAGACTGTATAGGTCAGCAGTAACTAATGGAGCAGAGTTGGCTCGTGCCTTGAATTGACTTCTGCAGTACATCTTGTTCAAGTCTGCCTTGGCTGAAGCAAGAAAATGCTTGGACTTCTTCCACCCTCATCTCTAGGGTACAATTCTACAACTCAGCATTGTGAGAATCCTGGGAGTACTCAACCCAAGCAACTTCCTCCCAGTGGAGATGACCAGGGGTCTAACTTTCTGTTGTCTTGCAGCAATTGTCATGTGCATTTTTAGTTTTGGAAAACTGAACAACTTTGCAGAAATGAAGTTTCAGACTTTTTATAAAGAGCCCAAACACTCTAACACTCTAATATAGTGGCAATTAAAATAGTGGAGTGAATCGTCTCTTCTGAAGTTAAACTGGTAAACCTATGTTAGGAGAAGAACTTATGGGACGGTAGAAATCATTCCAAGTCACAACATATACTAATCTTCATCTGTCTCTATGAAATTTCATTTAAATAAGCTTCACAGATGGGAAATCACCAGATTCTTCATCTCTTAGGTTTGCTGAATCAGATTCTGCACCTGGTTTTGAGCATTTAACGGGTCCAGAAGCAGGCTCTAACCTCTGACACCTTCCCCAGTATCTCAGCAAGGACTATAGTCTGGCTTGCATTTTATTGAACAACTCTTTGGGAGTGTAAGGTACATGCACAGCAAACAGAGAGAAAATCAAATACTTTGCATGGAGGTGTAAATATGTTGCTTCTGCTCAATAAATTTACAGCTGTCTTGCTTCTCAGTTTTCTAACCAGTCTGAGGCAGATCTGTGGTCGAGGACTGCAGTATTTTGGGAATGTACAGAAACATTGTTCAGCAGTTACAGCTGCTTGTGTGGACTGGGAAGATCTTTGAGCTCACAGTGCTTTGTCTGACTTTATCATTTTCACAAACATTCTGTGTCCCTCTTGAAAAAAAATTGTTGACCTTCTCCTGTTCCCTTTTCTCACCAACAGCTTCTCCTTTCTCAGTGACTTTCTCAAGTTTAAACATCTTTTCACCAACACCTAGCCTCTGTTCTGCCAGGTTTGCATAGTTAAGACTTGCAATTATCTATTTTACTTCTGTAAAGAGTATGTTGATTGTATCAGCTGAAAAAAAGTTGTTTTCTTATACAAATACTGTGTCCAGTGGCACAGAAATCCCCTTACTATCAATGCTGTGATTAGAAGCCCAAATTTCTGACTTGATAGATTCCCCACCTCATCAGAGAAAGGTATCCTCTCTGCCTTCACCAGCTGAGACTCAGGTAATCATCTCACCCTATTGCTTGACAAACCCGTGTGTCTAAGGAATGAGCTTAAACCCACTCTTCAAATTTCTACTGCATCATTCCTTATATTAAGTGGTTTCTAACACAGACTTTGCATGAAAAACTTCACTTCTCACTTGGAAAAGCCCATTAAGTAAATGTGCTTGTGAACAAACATTAGCTCCTGATAAATGGCAGTGAAAATAAAACCAAAAGTGAACTCAATAGTTCTTTTGAGTTTGCACAGTGCACTTAGCTGTTTCAGCTACTTTTTACCATATGGCTGCGTATTGAGTTTGAGTGAAGTATTACCAAGCATTGATTTTAAAAAAGTATTACAGAGCATACTTGACAATATGATGAGGAAAGCCAGGATATCTTGTTGAACCAGATGGTAGTCATTGATCTGGGGCTATACTTTCCGGTCACATGTTCCTCAGAGTATAAGAAAAGCCAGACAATTACAAAGGATATGGAAGTTAATTTGAGCAGCAAGTTTACAGTCAAAGGTCACTGGGTTAGAAGGGACTTCTGAGGTCAG
>JACBWW010000008.1:9494661-9525459 GCA_020086605.1 Lanius collurio
CAAGAAGCTGCCTCTGATTCTCTGACATCTGCCTGATTTGCCATGTCAGCAAGGACATAGGACAGAGCAAGCCTGGTGTGGATTTGTGTCAGTTGAATTCCATGGCCCCAAACGGGTAATTAAAGGTGCAATACACAGATACTAAATTAGAGGTGATGTCAGAGAGGGACTTGTTTTTCTCTTTCACAAGTAAAATCAATAGCAGTCCTGCTTTTTAAATCACCTGTCCGGGTGAAACAAGAGAGGATGAATGCTGATGTTCTGTCTCATAAAAGCACTGCAGGTGCACTTTTTGCTGGAAAGACACTGGAGAAGCAGCTCCCATCCAAATTCAGAGCAAGTGCTATAAAAACACCTTAACTAATGGCACTTTTCTAAGACAAATATCATGACAGAAGTAGCTTCCATGTGAACACTTTTCTTCAATCTTGTTGCATTTATCTTGGTAGAAAATACTGCTTACCAAAGCCACTGATCTTTCAAAATAATATGACAGATCTTACCCAGTGCCCTTGCTTCACTATCTGATGACTACCTAAAAGGCAAAGTTGTTTCATTCTGGATGTTTTTCCAAATGTTTTCCAATGTTTTTCCAGTATTAGGAAGTAAAGCAGCCTGACATGAAAAAGACTCACGTCTTCGTCTGAACAAAGGCAAAATTACTTTTTGAAAATAACCAGTGTGGAAATTTGTCAGAGCTTCATTTTCACTTTTGCTTCCAAATTCCTCCTAAAGAAAATTCTGTTGAATAATCAGTTCAAATTTGAAATGTCTCATTGTTGTGAAGCATAACATGACAGCTTATGGTTTTTTACCTTACTGTGGGGTTTTACATAGAAATGAAAATTCTGGTATGTGGCATAATGTTGATTTACTGGTAGTGTTGGGATTTTTTTTTTATCTGTTCTTTGATTTAATTTCAACCTCTTTTACTCTTGTGATATGAAATATCTTCTAGATGTTGCTATGATAGTCAGTTCTTGTGGCAATTTCCAGTTTAGTGTGTTACAAAATCTGGAAATGGCATATGTGCATGTAAAGAGGTTTCCACCTGAAAGACGACTGACATAAGATAGCATTTACAGCTTTTATTCAAATTCCACAAGATATTTGAATCCAAGCACCATTCCTGAGACTGGAACAGTTAATAAAGGCGTTCTTAAAAAAAATCCCTTGAGCAACAGTAAGTCCAAAAGTGAAGTGTATAAAAGGCACTCAGACCTCTTCACAGTGGTAAACCACATTTCATGACAGCATAGTTCTCAGTAACTTCAAGATATAGTTGAAGCTAAAGCTGAGCAGGCATAGCTTTCCATTGTTACAGTGCAAATACATCCCCATGAGTTCACTGTTTCACCAAGGCTAAAGTGCTGTAATTTTCTTTCAAAGTCCCCAAAAACAGATAGAAGTGCAAATTATGGCATGTAGGATGAAGAATTTTCACAGACCCGCAGTCCCACTGTCTCTTGAAGCTGTGACAGTTGACAAGTATAAAGACTCAGTCTGAGAGTTAAAATCATCACCTTAAAGAAAGAAAATGCCATTGTATTAGTTTAAAAGTCTGCAGTGATTTAAGAAAATAAAAAGCCTGATTTTGACAACTTGAGTGGTAAAGAGTGAAAGTTCTGTCTTCCTTTTATGTAAGTTTTTAGGGTCATGCTGAAGTTACAGTGGCTCCTTAAAGCTGTCATGATTCACAAGAAAATCCTATTGCAATCTTTTCAGAAGAAAGAGTTCTCTCTTTTATCTGTAGTCCAAATTCTGAATTTTCTGTGACAACAAAGCTATTGCTCACTTTTAGCCATATACATAAAATAACAAAACGGAAATCTGTTTAGAGATCATCCATGGGAATGATTGTCAGTAAATCTATGAATGTGATTAAAAGTGTGCAGAACTGGGACTTCTTTGCTGAGTTCAAGTGTCCTGCATATTCAGTTCTGATACAGCTTGAGCTGTAAGTTAAAACTGGTAACATTAACAGTCCTTGTTCCTGTAACTAGGACTGTATGGGTCATTTCCAAGGCACTGTGGTAAAGTATCTGTGGCTTTTATGCTTCAACTACCTACTCATCATGGAAAAAAGGTTCTTTCCAGTGTTTCTTAAAAATATATGATGCTGAGAAATATAAATATTTGTCATCTGACTTACTGCATGTTGCACAAAGTGTTTTTGTCATTAAAATGAAGAAGTAAAACTGCAAAGAGCAGCCTCATCTCCTTTAGTTTCTTCATTTCACTAAGTGCACAGAGGAGGCTATGGCCTACAAAGTGGAAAAATTCTACAAAAGTAATACAAAAAGCCAGGGGAAGCCAAGCTATCCTCAGACAATGTGCACTGGAATTACCTCCTGACATGCCCCAGCACTGTCCTCTAGAATTCTGCTTGCCTTGAGCTTGTGTTCATTAGTGCATGGCCTGATGCCACTAAAGTTTCACACTGTCACATGAAAAACAAGAATGAGACTTTGACTACAGCAAGATTTCTGGAAGGTGAAAGTGTATTTCTGAAAGTGTTGTTTTAACTATAATATATACTTCCGGCAGTGGATCAAACAGAGTTAAGATGCAAACATGACAATCTGAGGTGATTTGGAAATCAATGAATTCATGCCCTTTTCATTCAGCCTCTAAATTTTTACCTACAAAATTTATTTTTTGAAACTGGGGACTTCTTCATGTATTTTTTAGCAGGGAGAAACATGGGTGTATTCTCAAATAAATCCTGTCCTTAGAAAAGTCGTGAGTTGTGTCTGTTGAAAAATTGATATATATTGTTTCTTCAGGCCACTTGGTCAGCTGCATCACAGTTTTACTCCAGTTGTGCTCCTTCGCAGCCTCAGGACTGACCTCAATATGTCATGTGGGGGTCTGCTTGGACACCAAGGAATTAGGGCTGAACCAAATACCTCTGTACCTAACACTGGCCACAACCTCTCTCCTCACACTGCATTAACCTGTCAAATCTTTATCTATAGGTAACAAAACTGATTCATATAAGTAGGTGTATTAAGATGTTTCTTGTCATATTGATTTAGGGTGGTATCTTTTTTTTTCAGTTCAATTCTAGTTCGGAACAGTTAGGCACATCCTGACAGTGTTTTAGGTTTACCTTCCCTCTGAAATGTAAAATTCCTGGCTGTCTAGGCAAGTCAGATACTCATAACATGAGAAGCAGCCCAGGAGATGATATAATATTCCAGATAAATGAGGTATTATTTTATTTGTTGTTAAAACCTGTAGCCTTACCCAAAAGTATAACAGACTATTGCCACAAAAATATAGATGCTTTCCAAAACAACCACCAACAGAGGTGTATGCTGAGCTATTGTATGCAAGCTATTGATACCTCAGAGAAAGGGAACCAGTATTTGTAAATTTTTACATTGCCTAAGAGAAAGTCAAAACGTTAGAAACTGCATTTTAAAAAAAAAACTCATGAAAAAGTGAATTTAAACTCAACTACCCTATATTTTTATGTAACATTATTTAGGTTGAAATCTACATTTTTTTCAGATTTTAGATGTAAGAAAGTAAATTTAGAAAATTGCCTATGACTTACTAGTCTCATCTTTCACATTAGGGTTCAGTTTTCTTTTCCTGTCTGTTAAAGTAAAAATATACAAATTTAGCTTAAACATTTCTAGATTTGAAAGAAACAATACAATTCAATAAACCTGTAGATCAAACTGAGCTGTAAGCACATTAAGTTCTCAAATCATACCAAATAAATAAACTTCTCTCTGTTTCTTTTCTTTTACGAAATTTGAATCAAATTCTGAAGTCATAAGACTATTCTTTCATTACTATGAATACATTTTTCTGGTTTACTGGAGTCTGTTAATTTGCAAAGAAGTACTAGAATAATTACTCCATATACTTTATTACTTTTGTACTACTGCCCATGCACACAAGGAAAGAAACACTATGATAGTCTTGTATTGCACACCATTCTAGTTATAGAGTCCTAATGGAGTTGAAAAATAAAAATTCTGTGTAATATGCTGTAGCTACAATGTCTTTGTAGCTATGAAAAAAACACCATTCAAACTGTGCTTTTACAGTCATCCTTACCCAAGGCAAAGTTTGTTCTCTGTGCAGAATACTAACTGGGCAAGTTTTAAAAATGTGTATTTCCATACACCTTGTCTCATATAGGTAACACAATGAGGAAAATAAAACCCAACTCAAGTGATCCAACATCTCATTTTCTACCATCTTCTCATCTAGAAATAAAATGTGACCAAAGTCACACAAGAGTACCTAGAGTTACTAAAATTTCCCAAAAGTTGTTCACAGGAAAAAATAAAGTAATAGGGAAAAGTTTCACCATCTGAAGTAAAAGGTACCTTTTTTGGCTTGCCCATTCTTGAATGTTTTTCTCTTCTGAAGTATTATTAGTGCACAGAGAAGGACAGCTACAATCACACATGTGGGGATGATAAATGAGATCAGGAGTTTTTTTCCACTATACTGTGAACTCATTAAAGCTGTCAAAAACATGAAAGGAAAGTAAATGTATAACTTACAAAACAAGCATTTTTTTATCAGGTTATTGGTTCTGTTTCTCCAAAGTCTTGCTCTGACTGAACAAAGAATTTTTAAAATTTATCAATGTGTTTTACACCCATTTAATGAATATTTTGTTCTGAAATCTTACTGTAAAAAGCCTTGCAAAAAACCAGTCAAATGTCATTTGTATGACATATGAGTCTGGCACCACCCTCTTGGTATCTGCCTTTGGAATATTTCTATTTCCTCTCAGTCTTCTCTTCTCCAGACTAAGCAGGCCCAGCCCCCACTGTCTCCTCATAAGAGAGATACTCCAGACCCCTCATCATCCTTGTGGCCTCTGCTGAACCCTCTCCCATACCTCCTTCTCTCTCCTGTCCTGACGAGCCCAGAACTGGGCACAGCACTCCGGATGTGGCCTCACCAGAAGCAGGATCACCTCCCTGAACCTGCTGACAAGGCTCTTCCTAATGCACCCAGGATACTACTGGCTTTGTTGTCTGGCTCACGGAGAGCTTTTTGTTCACCAGGACTCCCAGCACCTGCTCTGCAGAATCCCTTCAGAGTAGATCAGCCCCCACGCTGTGCTGGCACTTGAGGTAATTCCTCCCGGGGTGCAAGACCTTACATCCCATTGAACCTCATAAGGTTTCTCTCTGCCCAGCCCTCCAGCCAATCAAGGTCCAATGGGATGGCAGCACAGCCTTCAGGTGGATCAGCCCAGATTAGTGTCACCAGCAAATGGGGAGGGTGCATTTGACTCCTTTGTCCAAGCTGTTAATAAACAAATTGAATGCACCTGGACTCAGTATTGATCCATTGGGAATGCCAATGACAGCAGGCTTCTGACTGGATTCTATTCCTCTGATCATGACCCTCTGGGCTCTGTCGTTCAACCAGCTCTTGATCCTGTTCATCTAACCCACATTTCCTGAGCTTACCTATGAGAATGTTATGGGCAACAGTGTCAAAAGCCTTGCTGAAGTCAAGTAGACAACTAGATAGAACAATTATTTAGGAGTCTATCAGAGAAGACACCCATGCAGGTGGAAAAAATTCCCTCTGTACTAGCAGGAAAATAATGAAAGCTACCCTAAAATTAAAATATATAGAAAAATACAGACTAGTTTGTTGGACTGGAAGCTAGCTGTGTCTTCAAAGACATAAATAATACTGACTTGTTAATTTCCCAACAATCAATATTACACCAATTTCTAGAACTGAACTCCAGTGGTGGATATGATGTATGCATGAACACTCTATGTCATGTACAAGTTCAAGGTCATACGAACCTGAAGTGGAAATGTGAGCTGAAGTTTCTCCATTCAGTTCTTTATTCCAGAAGACACAGGTGTAGTTCTCACTCATATTTGGTTTGAATGTCAGGATGCTGGTGACATTGTAGAGGCCGTCTGCAGTCAGTGTATAGGTGGTATTTGCAGGTCCACTAAGATTGAAATTCTCATTTTGCCAGAAAACCTCTGCCAGAGGAAATCCTTCTGATTGGCACACAAAAACAAACTTGTCTTCACCTGGTATTCTCATTACTTGAGTGTTTATTCTCTTGTAAGGTGCTGCATAAGAAGTTGTTGAGTGAAATTGTTTTATGCAACAATAGTCATTTTCCCACTTCACTTTCCCTGCTTCCCTTTCATGCCATGTATTGTGTCTGGCTATATCTGTGGGTTACTTACTTAAAATGATGAAGGATGTTTTATAGAACAATGCAAAATTGATTTTTCAATCCTTGTCACGCCTAGAGCAACAGAACACACTCCAGTACTTTACACAGGGCAGAAGTTTACACTAAATTTGTAATTTATCAAGACAGAAGAGACTAGTGGAGTCTTATAGAACTCTTATTTTCACTTTTTAAGTATGCCAGTTCAAGAAAGGCTAATATTTGTGTTTGTTATTCCATAGCTTATAAACAGTGTAATATTTTCATCATAGTCAAACAAAATTGACTTTTCAGTCAGAACCAATGTAGATCTTAAGAATGTCTGGTTCCATTTTTGCATTTGATAAAGATTGTTATTTAAATGTCTGGGTGTGAAATGAGTGCCGCCTTGTATCACACAGACATGCGATTAGTGGGCAATATCAGAAGTCCTCCAAAGGTCTGGTATGTCATGCTGTCCAGTAGCATACACCCTTATTACTAAAGTCCATTTGGCTTAGATGAACACAGAAAATCACATGTCTTGCTCTGGGAGCTGTGGTCACTTGGGGAATTCCCAGACACTTGGGTAGTTGCAGCAGGGTTCATGAGTATATGAAAGCACCTCTGAGAAACTTTTGGGAATGACCAGAGGTGGCAAAACAAAGTGGGGGATCAAATGAGAGGAGGGAGGTGGTGGCACTGGAGAGGAGCTTGTGGAAAGAAGGAGAAAGGAAGAAGGATGGAAAAAGAACAGATGCTGTCCCTCTTGGGTACCGAGTGCTTCTGGAGGAGCTCAGTTGTTGAACCAAAGGCTAGCCAGCACTAAGACAACAGCTTTGGTTCATCTGGGGGCTGAGTACAAGGTGAGAGAACTAACAGCAAATTCCTTCAGATTAATCTATTTCTACAAACTTGTAGGAACTTAGTAGAGACGTACACTTACATTAAATTTAACCACTCACCTTTTACTTCCAAAGCAATGTACTTGTAGTCCACACCCTGGTAGTCAATGAGACAAAGGTATGATCCTGCATCTGTGATCTTCACATTGGTGATCTGAAGGATGGCTCGTCCCAGCTTCAGTTCACTGTGCAGAAGTGATGCTCTTCCTTTGTAATCAGGATGTTGGGATGGAAGGAATGTCTTCCCATTGCGGAATGTGTACACCTCTTTTGACTTCAACCAGCCCTGCCTTTTCTGCTCCCAAACAACAGTCAGGAGTCCTAGATCTATTGAGCCATTCACAGGGAATCTGCATTCCATGGTCACGTTGCTCCCATATTCTGCAGTGTAGAGCTGTTGAGGAACTTCAACTGTAAATAAAGCTACATGAGGAAAACAGAACAGTTTTGTTTGTTTCATTAAAATATGTTCTGGTTTTCTTTAAATTTGGGCAAAACTGTATCAGATAGTATACAGATAGTGTACTGTATACAGATAGTGAGGTGTTTGACTAAACGTCTTAAGCATTTTTTGCTCATATTCACATTAATATTTTTACCATATAGTAATTATAGCTAATCATCTTTATTCTGTATCAATTACAGAATCTGAAAGATGATGGCAAAATGAGCAAGCTTTTTTTTACATTTTTATTAATAACTTAGGGCTAAGCTGGTGGTTACACAGGGGCCATTTTTATGAAACTATGCTATGGTCTCTTACATGTCCTAAGGTTGTAGTAAAAGCAACAATTAATTGTGCAAATTGTAAATCTAATTTCATTATCCTTTACAAAAAGAAATACCAGTGTAGTTCCTGTGGAACAGAGCAGCTCTGGATAAACATCTATAGCTCAGAATTGCTATGTAGCAATTACAGTTTCCACAAACTGGAAACCATGTGAATATCATTTCATCTCATACATTTCTCAGATGCATACAGCAGTATTACACAAAATACATCCAAATAGTCTTAGCCATTCATCCAATCTGAAATTACTATTGTTATTAATAGTTTGCCACTTTAAAGTGTACTTGATACGGCAGAGTTAATTATAATATATCATTCAGTTTATCTTGTGACTGCTTTCCATATTGGATGTACCATATATTCGTAGACTTAATTCAGGAGCACTTGGAAGTGTTGGTAGTAACATTCCAAAGAGAAGTCCATGCAACTCTTCATGCATTCCTTTTATTGTCTGTGAAATACTTACTAGTAAACCATAGCATTGCTAGCTTCCCTTTAGCAATGTTTATTTATTTGCTCCAATACAACTGTAATGAGGGACAAAATTATGTGAAAATATGCCAAGCTCCTACTGAGTTTTTCTGCTGCAGGCATGGTCAGGGGAACACAAGTGATTTTACTTCTCCCTGTCTCTCTCGGAGGTTGCTCTTTTTCCCGGTGGGTATGGGTTGCTTTGGTTATCCTCCTTCTCACAGCTATGCCTGCTGATGCTGGACATCTCAGCAGCCAATACAAGACACGTTAAAGAGGCCTGACTGTGAAAAGTGACAGACACCTGTCCTATGCTCAGTCAGTGCCAGTGCCTTCTGTAAGATGGAGAGCAGAGGCTCCAGACATTACTGACCATTCATGCAAGTACTGCTGGAGGTGCTGAAGCCCACGGACTAAGGGCTGCATTAGTTCTGCTGGTGGAACTGAAAGGCCTAGTTTCTCTCTTACCTGAAACCCTGGAGAGCTGTGTTGCCAGCAACAGCACTGTGAGGATCTGGAACATTTTCTCAGAGATCTGAAATAAAAGTAGGATTGCATTAGAACTTGCAACAGCTACCTTCTGCTGAGGCAGATCAGAGCCATGCTAGCCTTTAAAATCCATCACAGCTCATAAACTGCAAAAACAGAAACGAACACTAGGCTACCAGCAGAAATAAGGAAATCCTTATTAGAACAACTCATGCACACACAAAGAATATGAACCAATGGCAATGAAATAGTGGCAATTAAGGGAAATAAAACATTTCCACAATTTCACTCATGACATTTTCAGGATCTGTAGCTTGCAGGCTGTTTTAAATAGTCTGACAGGGAAATGCTTTCACATTTTTACTCCCCACAAATAATCAATTGCAATTGACTTTTTCCATACAGGAGAGATTCATGAACAAACACAAGCAGTTTTTATAGCTGTCTGCATTTACACCTGATCTAGTTTACTAGATTTTTAATCCTGCTTTTGTTTCAACTCTGCTTTGCATGGGGTTTTTTGCAGGTTCTTATTGCCTTAAACCTAAAGACCAGGAAACTCTAGGAACACATTGTGAGGCATTGGAAATCTCAGGATGAGTAAATTAAAGTTTGCTTCGGAAAGCATTAGAATGAAGACTTACTGCTGCTAATTCTTTTACTTTACGTATGACAGTGACTGAGATGTACAAATTGCCTTGTATCACTGATTGTAAACCAACAGCCCTGGAATGATGCAAAAGGAGAAAGTATAGTTCAAGAGCAAGTATATTTGTGTTCCAGTAGCAAGCAAACTATCAAATATTTTTCATACTATTGTATCCAGATCAACATAATTAGAAAGAGAAAAAAACCCAAACAAACAACGAAGAAATACCCGGGTAAAATTTATAACAAAACTAGTGATATAATAGAAAAAAAGAAAGAGTTTCTTTGCATGAAGCTTGCTGACATGAAGCACAATCTGAAAATAAAAGTGAATAAGATGCAGGAATAAGCTACAAGGAACTAAAGAAGAGAAGGAGCAATTTTAGACTTCCCCAGAGCTAGACTTACTGGAGGAGGGGTTTAATTTTACTTCCCTATTCTTTTGTTGGCTCAGCTTGAAAGATTCTGGTTCCAAATTTCTTAGGTGCTGAGTTCTTTCATTGTTTCTACTCTTGAGCTTTAAGTATCTTGGAAAGTGAGGCTCAAACTTCAGCAAATTAGCAGCCAAAATTACGGGACTTTTTCTGGAAATTTAGACTTTAATCATATGATGTCACAAATAAAATTTATATGCAAACCACTTTGAGCAGACTTATTACATGTGAATGAAAGCTAGTTACCTCTATCAGGGGACTGATTGAGTCCATCACTGCATGATGAGACATAATTACTTTGGCTGTGGGAGAAAGGGGCTAATAAATGTTATCAGTATCTCTGTTTCCCAGATGCAGAAGTAAAGGCTGTTACTATTTACCATCCTCAATCTCCTGCTATGCTCACTTCTCCACACAGATTACCTAGAAGAAGGTGAACATAAGGGGAAGAACTGAATGAAGAATGGAACAATATTTCACATCAAGATTTAGGTCCCTGGACTAACTTTATGTGAGTCATTTTAGGGATTCTGCTCTCTTTCTGTAGTTCAGAGTACATTGAGAATTCAGGGCATGTTTATTTTATAATGTAAGGGAGAGGATTTTTTAAGTTATACATATTACTCAGAGTAAGAAGATACACAATCAAAGCCCCAGCAGATAGAAATGGTAATTATTAAATATCAAGTAAGAGTAAATCCTGCCTGACTAGAGGGATTAGTATTTGAAAAGCATTACACATAATATAAATGTACCAAAGAACCCAAATATAAGAACATTTTCACTGAAAGCTGTCACGGAATGCTTGTGGGAATCAGGAAGGATCTGTATTAGAAAGATCAAAGATCTATTAACAGAGATATGTATTAGAAGGCTCAAGGTTCTGTATTAGAAGGCATCATTCTTTTTTTCCATGATATCACTAGCAGACATTAAGTTGTTGTTCAACCTCAGTGCAGTCTACCCAGGCAACTTCATCATGTGGCTCTGACACACTTCCATAGAGAAGCACCAGCATGTGGAAGGTGATTTCTTCTGAACTTGCACTACTAACCATTCAGGCTGTTACAGAATAGCCCTCATGTTCTCCCTGCTTTTCATAAAACACATCATGCCCTGCTCTGCAGTAGTCCTTTTACACAACTATCCTAACTTCTCCTAAGTTTATGCACAGCACTGTCTTCTTTTCTTTTCCTTTAGGCAAAAGGCCATTTGTAAAAGGTATTCATCATATATCTGCTACAAATTCATAGGTATTAAACAAGGAATGCTGTGCCATAAGAATCAGCCTTTAATGGTCCTTGCAGCAAAGTGAGGAGTTGAAAATACACATCTGAGAACAGTGAGAAGTAGCATGACATTTCAACAACAATTCAGATCCAGTCACTAAATTAATTTCCCAGACCAACTGGCAGGAGAAAAAGCAAGTTATTAAACATGTGATTATGAGAGTTGAGCTGAAAAAACCTTGGGGAATTGAGGTGATGAAAAGCATCACATCAAACATGTAAAGATCATAATGGCTTTTTATGAACTGTAATAGTTTCAATGAAGATGCAGGGCCCAAGAATAAAAATTTGAATGATAACAATGAAAACAAAAGCATGACTATAAACAGGGGAAAGGAGGAATAGAATCTTTTTATACCACTTTCTTTCTTTACTGGAAGTACAAAGTTGAAACTCATACTTGACTTCATTGGCCCACAAGTAACATATTCTGGTAAATTCTCTAAATGAATGATGAGGGAAATCCACATGGCAATGATAATAATTTGCTAAAGATCAAAATGATACTAAGTATTGTTTTCTTTCCTCTTGATTCATTCAGTTGATCATGCCTGTGACTCTAGTCCTGGCCCCAGCTCACACATCCAGATTATAACACTTGTCTCAAAAAAGGGTAGTTTTTGACCAATGAAATGCCTTACTTCACATAAAATCTTAAATGATTTTCAAAAATCCTTATTGTAAGGAGTGATAAGGATATTTCTTGTTCCCTCGGAAAATTTAGATAAGCTGTACAAGCTGTATGCTCCATGCAATAATATTATTCCATTTTCAACATAATATTTGGGCTTCTGCAGACAGAAACGAATAGGTGTTTATCTTGACAAAGCTGGATGTTATAAGGACACTCTCAGAAGCTGAAACCAGTGGCAAAATATAAATTTCAAACTGCTACATGATTAAACCATGGAGCTCTTGAGCAAAAGCTAGGATAGTTCGTTCTATAAGTAGCTATGCTTTGTATCGATCTCTTTGGTATGTGTTTATTGTTATGGCTACTGGATCTTATTTTCAGAAAACATTCATGTGAACCACAGTTGTTGGCAACTGAGGCTGGCACCAATCTTGTCATAAGTATTAGGATTGATTTGGCCTCATTTAGTGACAACTCTCACAATGCTCATAATGTTAAGTTTACAAGAAGGTTTTTTTAAGCAAAGGAACATGAAGATCACAGAGTATTTAGCAATCTACTCCTTTCTAACAAAGATTGAAACCCACATATGAATAATGTAAATTAAATCCTATTCCTTTCATCCATGAAAGATTATAATGCTTTTTTTAAGTTAAAGAAGCATCTTAGTATAAGATTCTCTGGCACTACCTTTGGTTAGAACCTTGCTATGATTGCTCCTGCACATGGCACGGGGAGTTGAAGTAGATCGCCTATAAAGGTTCCTTCCAACTCAAATAATTCTGTGGTTCCATAGTTCTATGATTATTCTCAACACAAGTTTAACAAAGGATCCTGAACAAAATCCTTGTGCTGTCCACTAAACAAAACAACCAGAGGCACAGTCACTGCTTCAGGGACCTTCCAGTCTAATAAATAGTGGAAAGCCCTTTCCTGGAAACATTGTTTCAGCTATTAAAATATTTGCATTCCAGAAAATGGATGATTTAGAACAGTAAACACATTTAGTGTCTACGTAATGAAAGTTAGCAGCATTAAGCAAGCAGAGTTTTGTAGAGCGATAACTTCCACCAGAATAATCAGAATAGCTGGAAAAGGTAAAGAAGCTTTAAAGCACACCAGCTTTCCTTCATGTTTAAAGCTGAATTCAAATCAACACAGAAGTTCACAATAATCACTCAGATTTCATTCTGGAAGATCAAAGGATTAAAGGACTGAGGAAAGGGTATTTTGTCCTTTCAGAGTTTAATGGCTATTTATTATGGTATTTCCCTTCAGACCAAGGTATTCTGTTGACAGCACTTGTGATATGATCAGGCTCAGTTTTAGCAGGTGTAACACGGGTGTTCTTATAATGTAGAAGGAAGTAGGCACATTGAACTCCAGGGCTGGCATCTGAGAGCTGGGAGGATGGAAATGTCCCCAGCCTGGCCAGCTGGTCTGTGTTCGCCTCCACACAAACTGTCATGCACACTTTAGCAAACATTTCATGCAGGAAGAGACAAATGGAGCCAAGCCACATGCCATGTTAACACAGCTTGATTTCTTTTGATTAAGATGAGTTTGTAATTTTGGAGTATTTTCAGAAGGCACCCTACTGGGCTTAGTATAGATTCTATCTTTGCAGTATAATAAGACAGAGATTGTAGAAGGAGAGGGATTAGGAAAAGCAGGGTTGGAGCTGATCTCAGAGCAAAAACTTTGCATGTAGGAGTGAATAGATCAATTGAAATATTGATGTTTCAAATCCATAACAAAGCCTATCAGCTCAGGATGTCTCAGGATAGAAGACCACTTGCAAGACCTTGGAGTTTTATGCTCACCAGTTAGAAAAGAGACTATCTTCATGCACCTATGTACACAGCAAAAGGTTATATGGTCCCAGTCACTGTTTAGTCTTTTTCTCTTACTGAAACTCCCTTGTCTTCTGTGCATTTTGCAAAGCTTTTTCTAAAAATCTTCGTTCCAAGACTCTCCCGTGCACAGAAAGAAAAAACTTTTTGACATCTGCATGGAATAGCTAAACTGATTTTACTTTCAATGTAGGATCCAGTTTAAAGAAAATAAACTGAACAAAAATTAAAGAAAAAAGGTTTAAAATCCTAGGTCAGAAAATAAACAACAAAATAAAAAAAAGACAGCATTAGATCCTTGTACAAACTACAGCTGTTTTATATCTCACCATCAGAAAGAAGGTACTTTGTTTCCATTTCAGGAATTTCATAAAAAAACCTAACCATGCACATTAAAATTTGTTCCAGGTTCGTTTCTCCAGCCTGTCTCTGTATATTCTGTGGACATAATCTCTTGCTCTCATTCTTTCAAACCCACCTTATCCATATACCTGTCTCACCTCTTGTTCTTTCTCTGTCTTTTGCACACTTATTGCAGTCCCTTGTTGCTTACCTCACAGGCAATTTATTGTTGGGACCATTGCTTTGTTCCTGATCACCTGTGACAGCTTATTTGCATCATTTCAGTCTGCTTTCCCTCTCACTTCAGCTTTCAGGTGAAGAGATATAATTTCTCACTTCCTCCTTTGCTCACGCTATCTGTGAATTCTCACTTTCCTTGCACTGTTTAACTGTCACCTGTCATATATTTTCCACTCTCAGTTTTTTTGTTCCATAACAAATATAATCATTTTAATGTGGCCACTATTTTTTTAATTGATACTAGGATAGAATTGGGATGAAATTTTGTTACATTTAAAAGCAATTGTGTATTCCATAGAACATTTCAGAGCCTTTCAGCTCTTAGCAGCATTGCTGAATGCAGGCTAACATTCTGGCATGATACACTGCAAATTTTCCTTCGTATCTCCAGCTTCTACACAAAGCAAAAATTCTCACAGAGGCACAAGAACTTCTCTTCATAGCCTGTTCTCTTTCTGGGATGCAGAAGGAGAAAGACTCCAGACTTGCTATACAGTCAAAACAAACAATTGTCTTCATGTAGTGAGTTAATAACAACTAAAAGAAAGAAAACAAGAATAGATAGATACAAATATATACAGAGGGGTTTTTTCCCATTCAAATCTTCTCTGAAATTCAGGATGAAATATTTACTAACAGCTACATCCTCATGCATAAACTGAAGCGGCTCACCAGCACCATGCCTCTGCCTTTGCCTGTGACAGGAGACAGAGTTGCAAGACAGGTTCAGCTTCTAAAACCGTCAGGATCAGAAGTTATATGGACCTGTGTTTTAGGATCTGGAACTTATCCAGTCTTTCTTTCAGAATCAGAGTCTATTTCCCAGTAATAATTTGAAAATAGACTTAAGTAAATCTTAAGAATCTAAGTAAAAAATCTGCAATCCTTAAGTCAGAAATACAGGAAACATCCATTTGTATTTTATCAGCATTATACTCACTTCAGATCTTTATGCAGGTCATTGCCATCTGATTCATGTAACAGCAAAGATATTCAAAAGCTCTATCCTATTACACAATAGCAGAAACTACCCATCTCTTGTGACAGTCTAGAAAATGCACCAATAGCACAGCTTGTAGGCTGATCTTATTCAGGCTTTATGTCACAAAAAACCTGACTATGTTGAAAGGACATTTCTTAGCATGTTGTTAGCAGTTTCAGTTTCATGCTGAATGTATGCTGAGCTCAGTTCTCTTCATTGCTGAGAATGTGCATCCAAAAAAAATTATACAAAGCATTCTATAAAATATAAATGGTCAAATTCTGGTTTTGATTATACCGATGGTTTTTCACTGGATTTATAACCATTTAGAGCAGTGTACAGCATTGGCATCTAAACTTACATTTACTAGGACTGTTCACCATTTATGAAACTACCAAGTTACATTTTCTCAGTTTTCATCAGATTAATTTTACAAGAATTTTTCAAGCAGTTACGTAATATTTGCAGAACCCATTACCTCTTAATTTTCATCTAACCTGATGTTATTAAAAAAAAATGTCACCATGAGGCTAATCAAATACTCCAGTGAGGTTGTGAATCTCCATCCTTACTACCTCACAGTTCCACACTGATTTAGACCATGAAATCATGTCTCCTACTGCCTAGTACAGAGCAAACTAATTCAACAAAACCACTGTTATATTACTTTATTTTTCCTCAGTAAGCTTATAATTTGTAACACTGTCACACAACGTAATTCACGGGTAGTCTCACATTTTTTCAGAAAAGCTCCAACAACTTCTTTGGCAGAAGTCTAGGATTTGGATGACAGAAAAGAAACAACAATGTTACTTCACAGGCACCATCACTGTCTTCTACTCATGCTGAGCGAGTCCTGCCTACAGTATGTTTTCTTCGTGTGTTCCCATTTTGGAACAGGGAGATAGCTCAGTGAAATTGCCCAAGATTCAGTGACTTTCGTTAGGCACCACATGAACCTAGTAGTATCTGACTTGCCTGGGACAATTAAATATTTGCAGGACCAGAGAACTATGGAGAGAGAGAGAGACAGGGAATCTGGGAGAAGATGTTGAAAAATCAGAAGTCCTACTGTTAACATCTGCAAAAGCAGAAATTCCACTGTTACCATCTTTGTTGTTTTCCTGGCCAGCCCAAGCTTGAATGATGCACCATGGGTACTTTTTTGGCCAAAGGGGAAAGGGACACACGTCCTGCTATGCTGCTCCATGAAAATCTATGTGAGTCAACAGCAATGATTCTATTTTTCATATTATTAGATCTTTAATGAAATTGTTATTAGCAATAGCTTTCATATTCTGCAAAATCAAAATGCCACATCATAAAACAGGCCACCACACTGCTTCATGGTTAAATTTGTCAAATAAATGAGTCCTTAACTGAAATACCAGTAAGCAAATTTGGATTGTGCACATGAACCAGGCTTTTCTGAGCACTTTTGGAAATCTAATAATGCTTCAGCATCAGGAAGTAAAATGCAGCTTCATGAAGCTAAGTCTGCTCCTGCTTGCAGCTGTATTTTGCCTTGCAGACATCCAAAAACACTGAAGTAACATGCAAATGTATTTAACTGAAGGAAAAATATGTTATTACACATACAGTGCTTAACTGCATTTTTTGTGTTAGGATACAAAGGATTTCCACTTATCTAATTCTCATGAATTAAATGTGTTCTATTTTCACTTAGGTGTGTGTTCTCCCTGTTCAATGAGTGGAAAATATTTGAGCTGAAACTACTCATGACATTAGAGGATAAACATATGGCCCTGTCTCCACATGAGACAGTGAAGGCACAAGACTAAGATTATACTAACAGTTTAATTTCTAAAATTAGATTAGACAAGTTCTGCTTTGTATTTCAGGGAAGTATAAAGTAGGGTTTATTTAGTGAGGACAGGTCTTTTCTCCTTACCTGTTAGTCACCACATGCCCTGCTTTTCTAAGGAAGTAGCAAACTTTTATGCTTCCCATCAACCACTCAGGGATGCAAGCACTGTAATTTTAGAAGTTAGGGTTCAGCTACAGAATTTATGTTTATCCCCTCATTTCGTTATTCTTCTCATCTGATATACAGCATTTTCAACAGTAACTTTCCCTTTCTCCTGCTGGAAAAAGATAAATGTAACTATTCCTTCTGTCCAGTGGAGTTCGATAAAGACCGTAACTTCAGTTCTATAACCTTAAGCATGCACTGTTAACAGCTCTGCGTCGCAAAGACTTGTCAGGACTAACAAGAGGACACTTCCTCACTTTTACTTCAGTATGCACATAACTTGTCCAGTCTCAAACAGGAAGTAGAAAAAGAAAAGGTAATCTTGTCTGGAAGGGGAATTATTTATGTTGCAGTATGATTTTACATCTATGTGCTGAGTTAGCACTTTGTCTGCAAATGGCCCTGTATTTCAAAAACTCCTCTGTAGGTAATTACAATTCAGCTATCACCTTCAATGATACCCAGACTCAAAAAGCACATTGGGGAGCAGGAAGAGATGATCAAGTTCACATAGCAACCTCAAGGAATCAAATGGCAAGGATCAGTATCAGAATACACAAACTTTGCAATAAATTGGGGAAATCACTATGTGGTAACTATTTTACTTAACTGGGGTTGACCAACCCCATTATGATTCTGAGACACATTTCTCTATTCTACTACATAGGAGAGCTTTCTGAGAATATTAAACACAATCTTACATTATCTAGATTGAATACTGCCAGCAGTGAAGCCCTGACATTCATGAATGAGGACTGTGTCCACATCCTTAGAACTGCACAATAAACTTATTTATTTTTGACTGAAAAATAAAACCTGAGTCCAATGACATTCCAGCTCTCTGCCATCTCTTCTTCGTGGGAGCCATTAGAGGACATGACTGTAGGCTGTCTTCTACACACAAATCTTTGATACTCTTTTTTCTCAGAAATATGCAAATAGAGCTTATACTACTTACTGATAGGTCAAGGTGATGCCTCAGGTTTTAAGTTTTCTTTTTTTTCAGATTCTGTACTGCTTGGTGTGTAGCTCTGAAGTTTCCTGTAGCCTGTTAATTTCTGCTCTCGTGCTAGGTAGATGTAACAAAGCCTCTCTGGGCCTGCATTTCAAGGACACCCAGACCATCCTTGGCCTAAAAGTACAAACCAAAGAGCCTCTAAAGGGGGAGGGGGGGTGAGCTGAGGACAATTACATTGTTAAACTGAAGCTTTAATTGGAGAATTAACCCTGATATGCAAATGAACCAAACCTATAAAAGTGTGATGAACTCATGACCTGTCGTCCATCTTGGGGTCCATCTTGGCAACAGCCTCTGGCTCCCTGGGGGTACCTTTGAAGGCCTTTCAAATAAATATCTACCTTATTCCTTTACTCCTGTCTAGTCTCTCTTTCTAGGAGGCCTCTCAGGGCATCAAAGGAAAGCAGGAAAAAACACGAGAAGAACTAAACGTATTTTATTAAAAAAATACAATTGTGAATACCGTCTTAATAAATAATTTTCACTTGTTTATGATCTCACACCCCTGCCCCCTGCCAAAAAGCTGTGCACTTAGCCAAATATAATGTAACAATAGCTTGAGAAATGGGATCCAGGAACAGTTTCTTCAACCTTTCTAAGTAATTGCATGTGCATGTATTTAATATCCTAGAAGTAAGTAGATTTTCCTTTTTCCATTCCCAAGACAAACCAAATGGCCATCTAAAACAAGTGCTGCTCCTCCTAAGTGTCCGAAGAATTTTATTATCCCCAAATTGTAAATCAGAAGAATAATGAGCAGTGACCAAGTAGTGTCAGCTATATAATGAGGAAATTAAATGCCCAAAATGCTTTTCAAAGAAAGATATCAAAAAGTTCAGTATTATTTAATTTCTAAACCATAGTTGTCAAGAGTTTTAAGTCATCTTTTTTATGCTTAGGTGTGAGCATCTGGTCTTTTAAGGACTGAAAATGCCCTATATTTGTGGCATCCTGTCTTGTTGCACCATCACCTTTTATGAGGATAAAAGTAGCGAAAAAACTCTTCAACAGATGGAAAACCAATTTTCTGCAGGAAATGAAGAGCTCGAGTAGAGAAGGAAGGAAAAAAAAAGGTTCAGAAGATGACTATCAAGAACTAACTATGAAATTCATGACAGTCATATATGTAAAATGCTTTACCTGAAAGATATTTTCAGTTAAATGTGTCTTTGAAAGACACATTTGCCTAAACTTGAGAAGGTAGAAACTTTGATATTTAAATAAATACTTCAATATCTAGTCACATATACAGATGCTTGAATTCAATAATTTTTTTATGCTATAATTACTTCAATTTCATAATGTTTTTTTCCTGAAGATTGCCATCAGACAATGAATACAAAAAATGAATATCCCCTTTAGTAGACAGAACACTTGAGCTGTCGAATCTTCACAACTGAGGAAAAAAGTCTTCCCCTGGTCTCTCTAGGTCTTCTCAATTTGCATATCTGTAACAGGAAGAATTATATGAAAAAATTGTCAACTTGCAAGATGACGAAGACACAGAACATTTCATAGCTTTGGGCCCCTTTCCTAGAGTTTGGAGGTACCAAAAAAATTTCCTTTATTGTCAAAATTAAAGATCTAAAATGAAATTAATTAAAATATCAAACAGAAGAAGAAGATGATCATGGGAAGAAATAGAGTGGTAGTTCAAACCTACTGGTGGGAAGTGCTCTTTAGCAAATACAGTGAGATTGCTGTTGCTTAGGTCACCCTTTCTTCTAAAAACACTTTAAATTCTTTCAAATACATTTAATGTTCTATCTGTCAGTATTCCCAATGGCATATCCCCAGGCTCTAACTCTTTGGCTTGGAGATCTATACCTGCAGGACCAGCAGGCTTACATGTAAGTTTACTGTAGTTAAGTGTAGCAGGGAGGGTTTGGGATGCAATTAATGCAAATGCTTTATAAGACACAAAGAATATGAAAGAAAAATCTCAATAATTTCACCCTCCTGTTGTGCATCACAGGATGTTTCATAGATTTCAGACATGTGATAATATATTTTCTTGCTTTGCTGAGACAGAATTGCACAGCTTTAGACTTGCTCAAGTGGCTGTGATGGGTTCCTGTCTCCTCCCTCATTGCCATCACCACCCTTACAGATGTATATGAACAACTCTTTCTATAGCAAAAGTGTGAGTAGAAAAGAGAGACTAATTTGGGTTCTTATATATCTTCATATCACATTTTCCTTTGTATATATTTTCTCTATATTTTAAAAAACAGATTCATTTTTATGTAACAAACCGTACACTGTGAATTATGATAGTGAGTTTGTAAGACAGAATGGGAGGCTGTATTTCTCTTGAAGCCTGTCTCTGTTGAAACAAGAGGCAAAATAAACCAGCCTTGAATCAATGCTCCAATGACCAGGGATAATATATGCTGTGTGCAGTTTGCTACTAATTTTTCTTTGTCATTTATACTTACATTTCAACTCTCTGTCTTCAAAAGAAGCATCTCTGCAGTCATGTGTATCCTTATCTTTTGACAGCTCTGTAAGCAAAGGACATACGTAGACATATCAGTGAGCATCATTTAAACTTTTCCTATAGTGATAAATCTGTGTTATAAACTGCCATCTCAGGCCACTCAGGAACTAGAGTGACTTGAATACAGAGAAAGGTATGAGATTAACACCAAGTGCTGTGTTTGAGTAAGTATTCTCAAGAGAGTTTTTCTTAGGAAAAATGCCAATGGCCAAATGAACTAATTTTCACACAGCAATTTAATTTGTGGTGATCTCCAAATAAAAACATACAGCCAATCAAAAAGAAATCAACCCATAACCACCCTGGGAGGCAGAAAGAGGATTTTAATCTCTTCTCTCCTGCTGTAAATATGTAATTCTCTTCACTTTTTTCATCATTTCCTTCAACACCACCTGTCATGGTCGTACTGGCCTTCCACTGACCTTTGCTCATGGTAAGTAGCACCAATACCGCAACACAGAAACTAGAAACTTCCCTGTTTCTCTCAACAGGGCCAGACTGTCTGTCATGAATGTTGTGACCAAGACCCGCAGACGCATGGTATAATACTGGAGAAAACACAGGAACATGCCAATGCAGCTCACATTGCAGCACAAAGTTTGCATGTCAGGATGTGATGCCATTCTAAAGGCATTATGTTCCAGGGAGCCTGCCCCATCCTATCACAGACTTTCCAAAACACAGCATACTGCTCTGTCCTTTTCTTGTGCATATCAGGAGCCAATTGGTTCCTGAAACAAGTATGCTTTTCTTTCACATTTTCCATTCAAATGGATGACAAAGTCATGAAAAGCCACTCTTCAATTGTAATTTAGAGCAGTTATGTAAATGAAAAGTAGAAAGCAAAATCAAAATTGAATTTCAATCTCCATTTGGTTGTCACCATTACAAAGGTTATTCTCAAGCAATTATTTCCACAAGAATTGCACTCTGCTAGATTTATGTCATATGTACATACTTGCTATTGATGAACTTGCCACAGGTGTTCTGCTGCCCTTATTTGCTCTAGCTGAAAGAAAACAAAAGAGAAAAAAAATTTAAAAGAACCCCAAAATACTTCCTTTAGACATAATGAGGAACTTAAACACACAGGTGGGAGGGGCACACTTAGCATAGTGTAATCATTTGTTCTCAAAACATTAAATTTCTTCAAAGACCTTAAAATAACTTCTTCAGTGCCCCCAGTTTGTTGGTTGCCTTTCCATCTTCCTTTTCTTGTTCCTAAGCCAGAAGTCCATTGATACTATACACTAACATCACTGGAAAATACTTGTTCAAATGGTTTCCCACTGCATAGTTTCACCCAGAATTTGAACGTATCAGACAACAAGGAACAAAAAGTGGATCACCTTCTTTGGTGGTTTTTTAGGGGAAAAATGCCCCTAAAAATTCTGAGGAGATTCTGGTCTGAAAGAATCACTTGTCTGGTAACCCGGGACAGCTTAGGGTTGAAGACAAAAACTTCTTGGCACTACTTTAGCTTTTGAATCAACTTCTTTTCTATCACACACACACTCACACGTGAATGTGTGTGTGTATATATAGATATGAAACCTAATCATGTAAATAATTTACATCACAATATGTGTATACATTATCACATACACACACAAACAATAAATATTAGTCAGGCAATCTAGGAAAATTCTGACCTTCGCTGAAATCCCCAGTGGGAATCTTTTGAACAGTCAAGGATTTTGCTCTCATTTCTTCCACTTTCATGTTCTGCTCCCATTCCTATCGTGTTCTTAGGGCAAATATATCCTTATACTTGTAGGGTTATCTGCAGGCCTTTTGCAGCCTGTTAGCAGTACCTGCAAGCCTGTTAAGATTATGAATACTTCCCCCAGGACATGTTTCCATAGCACCCCCACAACTAACCAACAAAAGAAAAAGAAATTAACAGTAATTCTTTCAGTTTACGTAACAAGTTTCATAACTTTTTTTTTCTTTATTTTAGATGCTAACTATATTCTTTTCTTACTTAGATACACTAAATATTATTTCTCCAAGTTTTTTCTTTTGTTAGCTAGCAAGTGAAAACAAATTATTGCCAATCTTTGACTTTTCAACATACTGTGATGCTGAAAATGCCCAATGTAAATTAATGAACTGAACTGAAAAAGCTCAAAACTTAGTAAGGAAATCAATGAAGCAGTATGAAGCCTGAGTGAGAATATTCTCTTTTAAAAAATGTGCTCACAGTCCAGTGAAATTTTTCAGAAACTGCAGAAAAATCTCACTAGAAAACCTCTAGTATCCGGTCTGCTGTTAGCATTCTGATCCTCAATCAAAAGGGATAACACAGAACAGGAATCTTCAATTTCCAGTAGGTGAATAAACTGTGCTTCTATGTTGGAATAGGCTAGTCAATAATCTTACTGCTCTACATCCTTATCTATAAGAAAGATTAACATGCATGGTAAGTGATTTATGTGGGGCTGATTACTTGTTTCAATCTGTCAACTTGCTAGGATTTACCTAAGTCCAGCAAAGAAAGAGAAATAAATGATATGGTAAAAACTTGTCTCATTCCACCTAGAGAGGATGAACTAACAGAGCAGATTGATAATAACTGTGATACCCTAAAATAAATAATTTGCATACCTTTTCTTATGCAGAGCATAAATAGAAGCCCTGATGCAACAAAAGCAGTAGCAATGAGAGCTGCTCCAACACAGCGTCTGCTCTCAGTCTGGAGAATGCCATCGGCTAAATCTTCAAGAAAAAGAAGTGGGGGATAAGACATTGCACATAAGATCCTCCCTTTGGCTTTCATTGTCACTGTATTATTTTTGCTATGAACAGTTAAGAAATGATAACAGCATTAGAGAGGTCAGGTGCTAATGGTGCACTTAACACTTTGTTCAAATAAAGCGGCGGCGTGAGGAGAGGGGGAGGGAAGATGGAACATATTAATACTTGTCTTTGTTCCTCGCATTCCATATGATAGTGCCTCTGATCTTAGCACAATTCTGCCTGTCAAAGTGTTACATTTAGCTTAGTTTCCCATCTGGACTACAGGAAAAAGCTAATTGAGAAAGAGAACAGAGAGTCCTTTTCATCGGGTAAATCTCTGATTGCAAAGGTAAGTGGTCTCCTTGTATCTCAGATTTTTTTTCTTTTGTTAAAATCAAACTTGCCCACTGAAAGAACAGCTCAGCTTTCTCACTCTAACCTGCCTGTTTTAAACCCTTGTCAGGCCCAAAAACTGTGCCTGCACAGGTATTTTCAAAACTGGGTGGTGAACAGGACCAGGCAAAAGACCCGACAAAGTAACAGTCTGACAAGGAGAAATACTGGTTTTGAGTTGGATCAGGTCTCCAGTCTGGCTGAAAACACATCAGGCTACAAGGTAGAAAAGAATAACCAAAAGCAAAAGCAGCAGAGGAGCTGCCCAGTTGAAAGGTCTAATGAGGAATTGTATTAGTCTTATCCATTTATGAATTTTCCTTCAAACCAGACTTTATGAGGAAAAAAATCTGTGTACAGTAGGTTAAATTTAAATATGCTCAAAGCAAAGGCTGTAGTGAAAAGAGAAGACCATATTGTTCAAGTTTATTTGACAGTAATCATCATCTGAATAGAATATTCTTGGAAGATGTGTTTCATTTATACAGTAGAGTTTAATTTCTGGGTGCTGAGCCACATGTCTTCCAAATAATGGAACTTTTTCAACATTTGGATTCAATTTTCACATATCTGCAGGTCTTTAAATTCTGACCATACATGCATGATGAACATGTTAATATGGTGAAAGTGTACACTAATAACAAAACTTAACCACTCAGGTATTTCTTTCTAGCCTTTTCAATATTAGATAGGAAAGAGAAACAAATCCTAGCTGATTCATCTGGGACAAAATTCCATTAGCACTTTGGAGTGTATTACCGTAAATGAAATTTAGAAGTGTTACCTGCTATGTGTAAAATGGCAGTTGTATTTTCTTGCAGCTCTTTATTCCAGAATATACAGTAAAAAACCTCATCAATTCCACTTTTGATTGTAAGGGTACTTGTCACACGGTACAACTGGTCACTTCCAGTTTCATATCTTGTGTTTGCCTTATCAGTCAAATCATCATAATCTCTGTTTTGCCATATCACTTTAGCTTCTGGGTATCCTTCTGACTGACATGTCAGCTTCCATTCATTGCGTCCTGTGCTTACCACTCCTTGGTTTATAATTCTGTAAGGAGCTAAACAATTGGGAAAAAAAATCATTACCAGCAAAAAACTAGAAGAACAGCATATGTTAAATGCAAGACACCTTTTCTTTTTCCCCAGCCCCCCGGGTCAAGTTTCAACTTGGATTTTGACAGGAAAAGTAAATAACACTATTATGTGTGTAACTAGAGGTACAGGATATATTACAATTTTGATGTGGTTTAGAAAGCTCACTAGGCATTATGGTCTTTGTACTGTCTACATGATTTTGCAACCCCATTTCTCACATGTCATTGGGGTCTTAAAGGACAGAACACAGATTCAGCCTAAACGGAAGTGCCAAGTTATACAGCTATGCAAGCATCATTGGACAACTCCCATCTCTGGTGAGGTTTCATTAACTGCTAATCCAGACACGTCAGGGTCTCCTCTGAAATCTTTTGAGAGTGTCAGAGAGTAATGAACCTCTGGTAGTAACACACTCACCCTTTACTTTTAGATGAATTGTCTTGTAGTCAGCTCCCCCGTAGACAATAACGCAGCGGTAAACCCCTGCATCTCTGAGCTTCACATCAGTGATCTGAAGGAGAGATTGTCCCAAGTCCAGATTCTCTTTCAACAATTTTATTCTTCCCCTAAAGTCACTGTGCTGATTTTTGAAGTCTTCCTCCCCTTGGACAAGTTCATAAACCTGCTTCAACTCATCTTTCTTTTCCCAGCTGACACTTAAATCTCTAAACTTTAATTTCCCATTCACTGGAAATCTGCATTCCATGGTCACATTGTTCCCACGTTCCACAGTGTAGAGTGACTGAGGAACTTCAACAGTGAATAAAGCTGAAAAACAAAATTTGGAAGAAAACTTAGTTTTTCAATAATACGTCTAATCTTTGAAGTCATGTTTTACCATAACCATAGGAGATTTTAAGGACCAAAGTATCTGCTCTGTTCTGAAATGTTAAACATTTTGGTATGTGCTTGTCCAAGTGTATGACAAAACATGAGTCCTTTGCTGTGTGCACACACAATGGGCACTTATACCTGCAGACACCTGCTTTGTGAAGACACACTGTGTGATGCTGTACTAAAAACAGTGAACTGTGTATGCACAGCCCTTCAGCTGTTGCTTTGAGAACACTGCCATTGTAACAGGCAAGTGTTAGTGCCTCCCATGGGAATGTTCTGTTTGTATAAACACCAGTTGTTTTTGCACACAATATTAGAGAATACACAACAATTCCCAGATTTTATAAAGCAAAAAAACTCTTTTGTATAATGCAAACAGTACCTTGTTTGAAATGGTTTCTCTGCTGGAACACTGACAGGGATTTTAACCTGGCACCATGTTGAAGCCCAGGCATCTAGTTTAATGTAAATCCATGCTTTGACCTTTAAGGAAAATACCTCAAATGCTAGCAGCTGAAGGAAGACTGGGGAAATTAACACTTCCGTGCTTATATTCAGAAAGTAAACATACTAGAACAGTTCTACTGCTTTTTATGACTTGGCTTCTTACCATTTAGGAAATGCCAGTAGAATAAAAATATATACAAAAACAAAAGCCTTCCCATGGTGTAGATAGAACCTAAAATGATAAAATAATAGACACATATAAATTCATACTTATTTTCTGACTTGCACTGTAAAATACATTTTATAGTCAGTCCACACAGAGAACAGGATAGAAGACACTGAATTCCACCCTAAAATCAAAAACAGGACAAAACTGCACCCGACAGATAATGAGGCAGAAATCTTCCTGAATGAGTGGGTCCAGGAAAAACCTCTTACTTTATTTGCTTTAAACATCTGTTCTTGGTTATGGCTAAATAGATGCTTTATCATTATCTATTGTTTAGGAAATAATGACTCACAAATACCAAGCTGTTCCCCTAACTGTAGCAGGAAACGTTGCTCTTTGTAGGTGAATGAAAGAATTTTCTATACTCACTGGAGAAAATAGAACATGATTCTTCCCCACCTGTTAGCTTTACTTTACCATGCTGTGTGTACACCTTGCTTTTTCACCCTGGTCCCACAGTATTTATCACAAAGCTCACAAAGTTAAACACGTTGACAAAACAATTCATGAAGTAGTCCATCTGTAACAAGTATTTACACAATAACAACTATTTATCAACTATTTACACAATAGTGCCTTTGTAAAACAATGACAAAGCTAGTCAATCTACAGGCGAATCTATTGTCTTGAATTTCTGCTGTTTTACCTCTCAATATACAGGTAATTCCACTTTTCTGTCAGTTTTTCCCCTCTTTACTGACATAGGTTTTATACTCCTACACAGTTTAACATTTTAAAATGCTTATTAATATCAATTCATACATTTAATCTTCACACACCCACTGCTTTTGGTAAGTCTGTATTTTAAGTCAGAACAATACTAATATCCACTAATACCATCATTTTTCAATTTACTGTTACGAAAAATACGAACACTGTAGCAGATATCTTTCATTAATACAGAAAATGGTAGATTTTTTTTCTAAATAAAGTCCTAATTTTGGATACTCTAGGAGGGATTGCCTTTAACTGTTTTCTAGTGATAGTTTCAGAATTTGTATAAGAAATTAAATAACTGTAATATCTATGGCATTTCCTAACTGATGACTGCAATTCTTCACCATTCTTCTAAGATGTTTCGTCCTTCTTTCTCTGATTGTCAGCTTCAGAATGATAGTGAAAAAACAATATTGTCCTAAATTCATGAGGCACATGTACCTTTACAGTGCTATAGCTTAAGGGAACTAGACTTCTCATAAGAATTTGATTCAAGCTACTTCTTTTCCTCACATTGCTGGTGCCTGGTACCAACAGCTGTTTTGCAGAAGGCAATGCATATGGAGCTGAGAAAGGAAGGTAATCTGCTACGTTGTTAACAATCTAAGCACGTTCTGAAAACAAGTGCAGGAAAAATACAAAGAAGATTCTCGGGGTGAAAGACCTGATTCATTGATAAATCCTAGGCTTCATAAAGTGGTTAGGTACCAAATTTATTCCTTAGCCACAGGTGATGTCCTTAAAAGCATGAGAAAATTGCAGCCTAATCCTATGGGTCTCCGAGAGCTTCTCTGAATATGTATGAATCAGAATGCCTCCATCATGATTCTCCTGCTTGAGTAACAAGCACTCCAGACCACCAACTGAGCTCCAAAGTAAAGCTTCTCATACAAGGTAGAGGTATACAAATCTCACAAGTGTGCCATGATCACACTTACTCTGGAAACAAGCCTGCCATTGAGACTGATAGGTATTGTTTTGCACTCCCATGTCAAAATGACCAGAGTTGCAGCACACTCATATACTTCCTTTTTTTTTTTTTTTTTTTATTTAATAGAGGCTGTAGACTGCTCAGAACAAAGTAGACTGCCTGAAATAGTACATGGCTTGGAACAAACATGTATGTGCACTACCGTCAGGATACTGAAACATACCCATACTCATGCTTGAAACCCCTTTCCACCTTTTTGAAGGAAATCTAAATGTTGGCATGATCTCCAGGCAAGGTGTTCTGATTAACTTCTGGAAGACAGATGACAACAAGTTAGCTTTTATAGTTCAAAGACTCATGTTTATGTCCTGCAATTTCTGAACTTTATTAGCATGCTTTCTCCCACTATGGAGGAAAACAAACTTTACAATACATAAAAGAAGTATGATGATTACTTACAGATTTCCTCAAGACTGCGAAAGTCTGCTGCTGTATTCAATTTTTCCCTTTCAGAGAGAAGAAAAATACAGGTCCAGGTCAACTCCAGATGTGCATGAATAAAGAAAACCACTGCAATAACCATTACAGAACCTTCTCCTGTTTCACCCTGAGCAGAAGGATCCTCTGGATCAGTTTGAGATGTTAATGTCAATCAAAGTCCTTTACTAAAGCTATCTGTTTTTCTTACAGAACCTACCACAACTGTCCTCCTGCCAGCTTCCAACAGCTGTGGCAAATGTTTTTGTAAAAGCAAAATATATTCACTGTGCAAAATGCTCCTCAGTACTGCTGCTGCATATATCCCCCAACATTCAAATGAAGAAGACAGGAAAAACAGAACTATTTGTTGAAAGACTTCATGTGACAACTTAAATGTTGATGTAACTACACCTACTTCTTTAGGAAACTTCCCCATTATTGGAAAGTTCCCCAGCAGGGAAAATTCTCTATTGCTAACTGTGGTTCACTGTAACCAAAGACATAAATGTTGCAAAAATTAGAACATAAAATGCCACAGGCATTTTAAGAAACATGTAATCCAATCAAAGCTATGTGTGAGCATCAGTCCTTGGAAAAACAGTTGCAAGTGGTCATCCATCTACACAAATTCAGGGTCCCTAGATTATTAATCTCAAGCAGTGTCAAACAGCACTAAAAAACTAACTAGAACTTTCTACACTAATTTCTCATGTCCATAGACGTCATAGGAATAGAAATAATGTAGGAATAATGGGAAAAGCATTTCCTACCCTCCTCTGGTAAAGACAGATATTCTCTTCCCAAGGTTTGGCCACAATGAAGGCCCCTTGCCTTGCTACTGAGTAGCGAATGAAGAGTTCTTAATCCTACACACTAGGTTAGCAAAAACCAGAGAGCACTACCTTTTTAATTTTCTTGATTTTAGAAGTCATTTAAGAATACAGAACCCCCTCGCCACTTCCCCCCAAGTATTAGAAGCAAAAGGATATACTCATATTAACTTGAAGACTGTAGTGGGAGAACCAGGTCAACAGCACAAAACACAACTTTAAACATACATTTCTGTGTAAATTCATTCACTTAAGTTGTCTTCACATACCTCAGAAAAGGGTTGAAATTCTCAGAAGCGTTATAATACTGTGAAATGACCACTTAATTTTCAGTGTTTTCTTCTTTCCACTTGACAGCCCACTCACAATATCTGTCATGGAAGAAAAAACACGTAATATAAAAAACTAGTTAAGTTTAATGTTTTTACTTGATGTGTGAGATGAATGTGGAAAATATTGTATATAAAATAGCTCAATGTAACATTCAGGTTGTAACAACTTGAAACCACTTTAGGAGGTTGAGGGGGTGGATATCCTCAGTAGGTGAGAGATGAATGTCAATTTCCACTGGTTTATTTGCTGCTCTTAAAAATAGGTTAAATGATAATGTCTCAGTAAAAAAAAAAAAAAAAAAAAAAAAGTGCAACAGAAAGAAACTGAAACACATTTATAAAGTACCGTGAGATCACAGAAGCCGCTGATGTAGTGACCTTTCCATGTCAGGAAATTAATTTCCACTTTTGCAACACTTGCCTCGAGGTCACAGGGTTGCATTTTCCATGTAAATGTTTAGCAGCAAATAAAAGACCAGGACAGGTGAGATTTTGTTTGGTTGAGTTTCCTCTCGTTCTTATAGTTCAATTTTGTTGTATATACACATATATTCCTATATTTATACACACATACACATCTACACGCACAGAAACACATTTTACTGCACAGTTCTACACTGCGGTGGTGGGGGTTGAGTTCAGGGGTTTTTTCACCCGTTTTGCAACAAATTTCCCAGACACCCATCTCAGTCCTGCCTATCACCGAGCATTCCCAAGGAGAGCAAATGCTTTCAGGAACAGCGCGCCCGGGCAGGCTCGGGCGGCCGCCGGCGCCGCGGCCGCTTCAGGGCAGGATGAGGTCGGTGCCGAACCGGGACGGGGCTCCCTCTGCCCGCAGCCCCGCGTCCCACAGCGCTGCCGTCTGGCTCTGCCCTGCCTGCCCGGCGGCTCCTCCCTACCTGGCGGCTCCCTTCCTGGCCCCCGGGGCTCTGCGAAGCCCCACCTCGGCCCGGCCACGGTTGGAGCAGATGTGTTACGCCCCGGCCCCGGCCCCGGCCCC
>JACBWW010000008.1:9530418-9566925 GCA_020086605.1 Lanius collurio
GAAATTTCTCCCCAGATCTCTGCTGCATCAGAGATCTATGGGAGAAATTAAATACTTGTTAAATACTTCAAAAAGTCACAGATATTTTCAAAATACCACTAAAATACTTCAAGTTCTTGGAAGTTCTATACTTCAAGTTCTTTACTTCAAGTAAAAATGCTAAGCAAGCTCTCACAAGAGAAAAATTATTATTTTTTCCTTACTTTACTCTCACTTTTGCTCTACCAGTAATTAAAAAAAAAAAAAAAAAGGAATACAGCTGTTTTCTCAGTATTTTTTTTTTTTTTTTTTTTAACAAAACTCTTTGGAAAATACCTGAAGTTAGAAAATGAATATTGGCAAAAACAACATTTGCATTTCCAGATGTCAGCAGATTGAATGAGTAGACTCTTTCTGGAAAAAACATTAATTCTTGTGATAAGATGAGATGTCAAACTGTACTATGAGGTGGAATTTGAGGTGCCATATATCCTTAGAGAATCAAGTTGGAAAACTGAATGAAAATACCCTTTAGTGCCAAAAGAATTCTGGATATTAGAGCGTGGTGATAGTATTATCAAGATTGTAGGTCTGATCCCTGTGTGGGCCATTCACTTAAGAGTTGGACTTGACGATCCTTGTGGGTCCCTTCCAACTCAGAATATTCTGTAGATCTGTAATTCTATTCCTTATTTGTATCACTGTTTTAAAGGCCAACTGACAGAGCATGATTCCTGCCTCAATGGTTTGAAGCATGGAAATTTAATTCCCTCAGATTTCAAAGCCCACCTTTAACTACGGATGGCAATGCCATGAAAACATTCTGACACATGATGAAAGGCACAGCAAGATAAGAAGCGTTAAGCGTCTCAGGCATTTTTAATTCCTTTCCTTGTTGATTTATACGTAGTGCCTAGATACATCACACCCGAGTGGGGAGCCTACCAGGACCTGTGTGTGTATTTATGCGGGATGGGTTTCTCCAGACTCCCTGCGGCAGCCCGGCGGATGACGGCGGGCGGGAGTGGTGAAGGTGGGCGTGCCCCAGGACAGGCTCCTCCCGCGGGTGGCTCTCCTCCCCCTCACCCGGCTTTCCCGGCTCGCCGGAATCCCCCGTCTCGTGTTTTCTGCGCTGAGGGGCGCCATGGGGTTCGTCTTCTCGAAGGCCATGAACGACAGCCTGAAAGGGCAGCAGGAGTTCATGCGGCAGCAGGTAACAGAGGCGGTGCGGGGAACGTCATCCGCGGCTTGCTGCCTGCGCGGGGCCGGGAGCTGCGCCTGCTGAGCTTTGCTCTCCTGCCAGGGTTAAAGGTGCTCCCTGTGCGTGCTCCGCCACTTCCTGTGAGGTTACCGGGCTCAGGTGTGTAAAGCACCTCTTCTCTGTATCGAAGGACTTCCTCGACAGTCTGTCTTAACAAACTGTAGAAGTGAAAACTATCACTATGGTAGCCAGACCCTAAAAACACAGTTTTGGAAACCTACTTTGAAAAGTACACTTATGCTCAAGTTGAGCTCGCACTGAAGTGCAGCTGTGCTATTGCAGTGTTAAGAAACATGTATATGTTATTAAAGTGAATCAGTAATAGTGTGGTTGCTAAAACATGGACCTTATACTCTGAAAATACATGAGTTAAGTGTGTTTCAACTCTTCCCCTATTAAGAAAGTCTTTCAAACAGCCCTTGCTTTAAGTTCAGTTGGGTAACTGCAGCTATTCATTGTTCTAGAAACCTCAGACTGGAGCATGGGGATATTTTATTCCCTCTCATAAAATAAGAAATTAGCAGCAGAGAAAAAGGAAAAACGGTTTGATCAAGGTTCAGAAAGTTGTACTGAACGGACCTGCAGTATAGCACTAGTTATAGCTTTCTGAATTATAAACATCTTGTAACTTACTTGTAATATTTGTATGCTAAGTGCTGGAGTGCAGTTTGAAGGATTTAGCTGTTTTGGTTTTTTTTTTTCCTTTAGTTTTGCATTTAAATTGAACACAGGTTAAATTTTTAAAATATTCAAAGTAGTGACGGATGAACTTCCAGTTCACTAAATTGCCAGTAGATGGCATATTCTAGTTTACAAAGCAGTATGCAGAGAGTAGGTTTTGTAGGATCACAAGTAAACCTGACTCTGAAGGTCACCTTGGAAATATGCCTAAGAGGAAGAAAGATAGCCTGAGTAAAGAAGATATAATTAAATAGTGGATAACTCTTAACTGTTCAAAGAAAAGCAACTTTTTGCAAGGTTTGTAGACATAATTTTCTGTTTCTTAGATGCAATGACAAGTTTTGTGTACAAATATTTTTTTTTTTTTCCTCCACACAGAGGTGCTCCTCCAATCCCCAAGGTTTTTGGAAATCCAAATAACAGGAAGGTTTTCAGTTGACAGGTTGATAGTGAAATTACAGTGGAAGCTTGCTTCAAGAACTGCTTCTCTGTTATGCAAATAGAAAGGAAGAGTTGAGGAAAGAGCTTGAATTCAAGCTAACATTTATAGGCAGCTGCAGACTTAGAATGCCAGTCTTTGGCTTGGCTAGTTCTAGCTGAAATGCTCAGGCATTTATAAAAAATGAACTTCGAGGGCAGTTGCAAAAAACCCTTTCAAAATTACATATAAAATTTTTGCAAGTTGCTCTTCAGGAGCTTCCCCTACATTGTTTTTCTTCTTTTTGACAATAGTTGTGGTCAGCATAGTACATTTCTTTCTAGCACTACAAACGCGTGATCATCTCTGGTTCCTACTGTGTTTGCAGACACATCTGCCATGTTAGAAAGCCCCCATTTTTTGAAAATGCATGAAGTGTAAAGTTTAATCTGGTGTAAAAGATTCTGTGGAGGCAGGGAGAGAGCTAAATTTTATGTCATTAGGGTATGGAAGAAAGTAGCCCTGCTTTAAGCTTAGGAGAGTGTAGGGAAGAGGAAAGACTGCCGTTTGTCTTTTCCATGTGACTAAAACCTGTGATATGTCTGGAGTCTACTGTTAGACTTTCAGGCTATTTGTAGAAAATGGTATAGCCTGATTTATTTGTTTTTAGACAAAAATCATAACTAGAAATAGTTGGAGAAGTTAGGTCATGCTAGGACCAGAATGAAATAGCTTAACTTAAAGCAATTATACATTTTCTTAGGGTGAAATACTGGGACTTGGATGCTATCAGTTCACCCATCTTTCTCTGAAAACAATTGTATTTATTAATAAAATATAAGCTTAAACTTGAAGCAATATGATGTATTCACTATAAGATATTCAAAAATAGTGATTTGATTTAAATGCAAATCGTCCCCAAAACAACAGATAGGATCAAAACCTATTGGAGCTTTTCATAGCTTCTGAATGTTCTTAAAGGCCCCATAATTAAAATGTTAAAGGAATAGGGTACCATTGTTACTCCAAGCCAATTGATGTGGGTCAAGAAGTCATCAAAATTGTTTCACCTAGAATGCCTTCCCTACTAGCAATGATGTTGTGACACTGCACAGAAATGAACTAGTTTGTCTTTGTGGAATGAAACACAGTAGGTGTTGGTGAGACAGTGAGAACCTGTGAAAGCTTCTCCTGCTCCTTGTAGATGAACAAGTGTCATAAAGTTACTCTAAAGTGCTTGGAACAAGATTTTTCTGCTATTCATTTCTGTGACAGAATACTCTTTATTTTTGAGCAAAAATCCCTCAAATAGGTATATGCTCTCCTCTGAAGAGAGAGAAAATATAAAGCTGTTTAGTGATTGACTTATTCTGTGTGGAAGATTGTAGGTTGGAAAGAGGCTGTTGCAAAAATAAGAAGGCAATAACATGTCAGAAGTTGGTAAAGACCCCTCCAAATCCCAAACCTTGATGCCTGTTAAAACTCAGTCAGTTTTAGAGTCATTCTGATGTGTGCTGGACACCCAAACCAGCTTGACTACATCTGAATAAGACAATAGTAAAAGATCTTGTGCATGTTTTTTTTTCTTGATACCTTTCTTGGGATAACTCTGAAAAGAAGGAATTATGGCCTTGTAAATTGTATCTTTATGCTTTTTGGAAGAATAATAAAAACTCAACAGCTGGCCTTGATGTTGAAGGACTTGCCAGTTGTTTGTACTGTCTTCGTGTGGCTCCAGAATGAAATACCAGTCTGTGTCAAGTGCAGACTGTTTGTGGTAGAAGTTTGTTGAGGCTTCATTTTTTATCATGAACCTACTCCTTAAAGTGTAGTTTGTAAAATTATTTTCAAGCACTTTAATATATCAGATCTACATCTCAGGACCAGTATATGGCCTTGCAAAGTACTTTTAGTGAGGCTGACAGGGTTAGAAGAGGTCTCTTCTCCAGGCCACAGAGCAGTTATAGCAGATTGTTTATTTTTGTGAGCTCTGTGTGTGCTCTTAACACAATTAAATGTGGAGTTTTCATGAGTTTCTTTAGTCAAAGTGCTATGTTCTGTACTTTCTATTCTGGTGAGACTTCTATTCCTTGTGGATTTTTTTTTCTAACATCCAAAATGTATACCTTGAGAAAGCTATTGCAATAACTATTCTCTAAGAAAGCCACTTAGGATGTACAAGGCAGCCTGGATAAAGATACATATCTGAAAGGGGCAAGTAAGAATGCAGAAATGTTTGTGGCTGATTATGCTTTCCTCAGTATGTATTAGAACACTTTATATATTTCTTATTAATATTTCTAGACTCTGACATTACTGTCTAGAACCAGGTGTCAAACGACTCTGACAGGTTGTTTTAGTAGGAAATTGTCTGACTTCACATACTGTGATGCTTCCTAAAGACTTTATCGTGATGAGACAGGCTTAAGTTTGATTAGTGCATAATACAAGTACATTGTCTTCAAACAAAACAAAATGTACTAAAACAACCTTGTATATACTCTATATGTAGTGTTACTTAGAGTGATAAGAAGCAAAGTTATGGTAGAAGGTCACAGCACAGTACAGATTAAAATTCTAATTTACTGGTTATGAATTTGATTCTATGGTTGCATAAAGAAGAGCTTACTAATTTTGCATCTCAGAGGAGCATTTTTGCAGTGATATGTAAAAGACATTCTAAACACAATTTTAAAGGCTTTTAATTTAGGGTGTAGACATAGAAAAGCCCAAGCTCTCCTGTCAAATCTTAGCCAGGTTTCTTAACGCATGTAGAGGAATCAAAAATGCTTTCTTTGGTTTTGAACAGGACTCCACTCACTCCGTATTATGCCACTTCCTCCCATGACACCCCACCCCACTCCACCAGTTAGATCTTAGTTTGTGTCCTGCTGTTATTTTTATAGAGCTAACATTGCATTTAGCTCTAAAAGGTTGCTTTTCCTTCTTTCCTTGGGAAACTCTACACAGGGGAAACCAATTCATATCCCAGTTATCCTGTATATAGCATGTCTGCACTTCCTGAAAGTAACTCTACAGAGGAGGAAGCTGAGATTTTGTTTTAATAACAGGGTTTTTGGTTATTTTTGCAGTGGTTTATAAGAGTTGAATTACATGAAGGTATCTTGGTGTGTATAGGAATAATACTGCATAGTAACCAGTGTTTTCTAGTCCGTACAACTAAAAAATTTAAGTCCCCGAATCATTTAAAATCCTTTGTAACTGTTTTCAGTTATATCTCAGTGTACAAGTGTTCTATTACTTAATTAGAAGAAAATTTTCATTGGAATGCCACAAATAATTGGTGACACACTGAATCCTTTAATGACTGACCTTATTACTCTTGCTCATATTAGCTTCATCATTAATGATGAGATCTGAATTGAAGACTAGTTTATAATTTTGTTGTATCACTCTTTTATCTAACACAAGATGATAGCTGGGAAGGCAGTATCTGGCTGATTTGTTTTGATATTTTTGTGTATAACAATCAGACCTAGGGGTTAAGTGCATCTCTTGATGTTGTCTAGCTATTGAACTTTTCACCTAGATACATTTCTGGGAAAACTGTACAAAAAAAGCAGTCAGGAGAGAAGCATAGATTCAGAGTCAGAGAATTCACTGATTCACTGGTCAGAGAACGGAAGAGAAAATTGTGTTGCATAGAGGCCTGCCTAGTGAAATGAAGTAAATAGGGTGGTAAATAGAGCACAATGAATTCTCTAAGTTGTTGCGGAGTACTTTACTCTGGTTTTGAAAAAAGCCCCAAACCCCAGAAAATGAAAAACCTCTGTTTTCTCCAAATCAAAAAACAAATTACATTCTACCATCCTAAAAAAAAAAAATTGTTCCTACTCCAGCAGGACAATAGGAGCATTTTGCTGTAGCAGCAGATGTTAAAATAAAAAAGTCTAGAATGTATCTGATCCTTGCAGAAGCTTTTATGAGACAACGTGCTGGGATTTTCTGCAGTGTTGATGGTTCTGGAGAAAGGAAGCCTGTACATGTGCAAGCACAGATGTACACAGCCTGAGAAACAAGCAGGAGGAACAAGACCTGTCTCTGGTCACAAAACTGCAACATCATGGGAATAACTGAGATGTGATAGGGAAGCTCATGAGACTTGAAATCTGTAGCAGACAGATACTAGCTCTTCAGGAAAAACAAGGAGTAGCAGTACCCACGATGAGAAGATGTAGCTTATGGGTTAATGTCAAAGGAATGTCCACAAAAAATGACATTGTGGAGGGACCATGCTGCAGGCCACCAATCAGAGTTACAAAGTGCATGAAGAAACAAGAAGCTGTTCTTTTCACAGCTGAGGAAGGTCTCTGGATTACTGATTGATTCTCATGAGACTGTAGCCTCCATAAAGTCTGATGGAAGTGCCATAAATAGGAGGACATAAGCAATTGAGTACATTTCTGCAAAATATGAGGAATAACTGCTTAATATAGGAATGTGTGTACCAGATGGACTATGCGAGAGCCATCATGCACAGCTCAATTTGTTAAGTTACAAATAAGAGAGAACTGTAATATTAGAGGCAGACTTGATTGTAGCAAGATGAGTTGCAGACCCTGGACATTGGGAGAGAGGATTTCATCTTGCTTGGCAAACTGGCAGGTGAGGTGCCATAGGAATTTTGAAGGATAAAGGAGTTCAGGAAAGCTGATTTAAGTGTCAGCTTAGTGTCCTTGGCTGGAACCCAGACTGAGAGCTGAAAAATGGGAGCAATTCTGTAGAGATGCAGGGGACACTGGAAGACAGCAACTAGGGCATAAGTCAGCAGTGTACCCTGACAGAAGAGAAATTCAAAAGAACAGATGAGGGCTTTGTAAGCTATAGTGAAGCCCGTAGGTTGACAAAAAATTGCCACTGTCTTCTGTTCGGTGCTTTGTTAAATGCATTTAAATACCGCGTCCACTTTTTGCCCTCCTTCTTCCCCAATGCAAGAATGATGTGAAAAAGAGCAGCTTTTGCAGCAGACCATCAAATGGCCAAGGGCTGGAGCACTTCTTGCATGGAGGCCAAGTGAGCTGTACTTACTCAGCCTGGAATGAGATGCCTTCTGGGGTGCAGGATCCTAGGACAGCCCTCCACCAACCACAAGCAGATAATCAAGAAAGTACAGCCAGGGAGGGTGAGAGGTAATGGGTATACACTGAAACAGGATATGGGGAGCAGTTCAGACTGAGTGTAAGGAGAAACCTTTTCCCCTGCAAGGCCAATCCAGCAGTGGAGAGGAGGCTCAGTGAACCTTCATCCTTGGAGGTTTTCAAGACCTGGCAGGATTAGAAGCCCTCAACAGTGTGATCTCCTGGTCTGATCACATAGCTGATCCTGTTCTGAGCAGGACTGCTGAGGTCCAACCCAGGTTGTTTTATGATGCTCTAACCTCCATGGAAGCAGACACAGACTGTGCCTCACTGTATTTTGTGGATCCTGTGACCGAGCATTTCCTTACATCTTTCTTCCCAGGCTGAGAATTATGAGCAGTTACTGCTCAATGTCTGCACTCGTGCTGAGCACTACACGCACAGCAGCAATCTGTCGATACAATCTGTGATTTGGTCTAACTTTTAACTGACAGCTGTCAGATAGACTTTAGGTGTATGTAAGTGATAATGATACAGAAATAACATCCCAAGGGAGGGAGAAGGGAACTGACAATTAAAACCTCTGTGTCCCCTGCCTTTCAGATTGCAGAAACAAAGCAATAATTTTGTTTGTGGGAGTAATCTACCTGACAAAGAATTGTTCAATCTCCTGTATGTTTTGAAGGTTTTGTAATATATAATGCTGTATTAGCAGATACATTTCCTCTATGCTGTATGTAGTGTTATGTATCCAGCATTAGCACATACAAAAGTCAGTTGAAAGCAGAAATTTCAGTAAAAAGCTATTACTGTTATTTAAACAAAACACATTTTAAAAGTCTTGCTTTGAGATTACAGCAGTTTGGCTCTGCCAGTCTTTCAGGGTTGGATTAGGCTGATAAGAGTGGAAGACTGGAGGACTGAAATTCTTGAAAAGTATATCTTTTTCCTAAGAGTTATACAGGAGGAGCCAAGAATCACTGAAAATGCTGGAAAGAAAAGAGATTAGTTAGTGCTTAGAGCATATAATTGTTTTATTGTTGTTTTGAGGTTGCAGTTCAGTGATTTGGAGGAGTTTTTTGTAGACTTGGGTTTTTTTTCTTCCCAGCAAGAGGATTTCTTACCAGACAACAAGATAGCCTTCTTGGTGGGAAAGCATCGTTGCTTTCAAGAGTTGGGTATAGTCCTTCAAATAAATCTTTGATGGGAGTGACTTAACTTGTAAGAAAATAAGCAGGCTAGAAAAATAATGTACTTCTGACTGAACTTGTATTTACTGATAGTAACAGTGTTTTATTATAACCTGTCTACAGCATGAATCTCTGGATAGTTTCATTCTCATTCTGCTGCTGTCCCTTCTCTCTCCCTATTTTACTGTCAGGCTCTAAAGTGCATTCTTCTCCCCAGGTAATATTGGATAGCCTGGAAACAGTCATAGATCTGCTTTCATAGCAGTTAGTCTTGGAGAGTTTATAGACCTGCTCCCTGTATGCTCTCTGCGTGGGCATGGAAAAAATTCTGTACTCCTTAGTTAAAAAAAAAAAAAAAAGTCAAGATCAAGTAAATCTGGAAAAGGAAGGGGTTATTTTTCTATGTTTTGACAATGCAGTGAAAGTACATTTTTTTATCTGAAAATCCATGCCAATCTTTCCTTGGTTTTTTTTAAATCTTTTCTTTTTTCTGGGGTCCCTAACATCATCTAGGTTTATTTTGAACCATGATAAAACTACATTATCCTATTCTAATGAGGATCAGATGGTGGTATAGAAAATCCTCTATAGTTCTGTACCTAACTGGATACTGTTAACTCTTTTTTTCCACACACACCCCTTCTCTTTCTCTTTATTTTTTTCCGCCTGCTTTGTTTTAACAGCTTCTTTTGAAGTTTTGGCAGTGATACAAATTAATAAAGGAAATAGAAATGAAAGGCTTTTCTTCCTCAGTTAGTTAAAATTGTGGAGTAAGTAGGCAGATAGTATAAAACATTGCTAGGGAAACTCATCCTTTAGTGAAGTAAGGCATAATCTGCCTTTTCTTAGATATAAATAATGCATCATTTTCTTCTGTAAGTGAAATTTCCTTTTGTCATGACGGAAATGCCAAATGCATTTGTCTCTTGCAGAAAAAATATCTGACTTAGTTCATTCAAATTATGAATCATAAGATTTCTACTTCTGAAAATGGCTTTCAAGTGTTCTGTGCTTTCATCTGTTCTTCTACTCTCGCCTATGGAGAAACATGTATGCATTTTACACTGTATGCACAAGTTATGTCACATGTGCTCACAAATCAGCTTGAAGCAAAACTGCTGTTGAATGTTTTCCATATCCACAAAAGGCTCTAAAGCACTCAGTTTCATTAGAAAATGCCTAGGGATATTATTTCATCATATATGTTAATGTGTAAATATTAATATCATTAGAATGTAATTTAGAGTTACAAAAGGTGCGTGACGAAAGTATCCGTGTTTTGAAAAAAACTATCAAGAACTCACCAAAACCAGAGATAAATACAACTTAATATCATATGTTTTCTTTCTTCTACACTGTCAGCTCTTGGTTAGAGGCAGACCATAGCATGATTGCATTACTTTCCTGCCAGGACTGTATTGCCTTAAGAGGTTTGCTTTGAATGGCAATAAATGAAAGTAACAAGGCAGTTTTCTCTTCACATTCAACAATTTGTCCTTAAACCTGAAATGAAAGTATAGAAGTACCCCGTAGCATGCTTATTAATTGACTGTATTTTTTGACTAAATTATATTGGGTTTTTTTTCTGAATTAAAGAAATTATAACAGTAAAAAAATAAAGTTAGATCTATTGTAAGAGATGGAAGAGGACTACAACACTTTGATTTATATCCAGACACTCATGTGTTTCTCAAAAAAAGATGTTGTAACTTCAGTTGTACAGCTGTTTATTTTTTGTGTTTGCCAGTCACCTCAAAGTCTTTTTGAAAATGTACAAAGAAATCATAACATTTATATATGCCTAGTAAGAAATAAGTTTAAACCTTCCAGCAGGAGTTTTAAGTTTGTTTCTTGTTGGAAGCTATCTGATAATCTAGGTTACCCTCTAGGTAACTTAACTTATTGAAGTTCTTACTTTTTAAGAAACTTCCAACTGAAATTGCTATGATAATATGTGACAGGAGGTATAATGAAAGAGACAGCAGAAGTATTTTAAACATAAGTTCAAGTGAAAAATGAGATTAGACATTTAGCAGAGATAAAGTACAAGCAGTATTTGTACCTGCATATTTAAGGAGATAATATTTTTGTTCAAATGTACACCTTCCTTAAATTATTTTTTGGTGATATTTGAACTGAATCATGGATTCTATACATAACGCTTTGCTGGACATCCTTTACTACAGATAATGAGAATTTTGTGAGGAAGAGATGAGGAAAACCTTATTTATTTACCGGACAGCTCATGGGGCTCCTCTGATCTCATCTCCCCAGTTAGTTTTAAATTCCTTAAAATTAAAAATGTATTAAGAATGTACAGATGCTATTACAAGATAGGTCAATAGGGGTTTTATTATAAACTAGATATTGAGCCACATTCTTAAAGACAAATGCAGAACTTTAATGGAAATTGCATGAGGAAAAACCAAAATTTTTGAATAACAGAAGCATTAATGTTTTTTTGATACCTAGTAGGCACTGTATTAGTACCCCATCTTAAGCAGGTAAAAGGAATTCATAGAATATGCTGAGTGAAAGGGAGCCATCAGGATCATCATGTCCAACTCCTGGCCCTGCATCTCATATGCCTATGGTTTGTTCTTCATAGGGACCTGTATCTTGCACATGTCCTGGTCCTTTACCCTGGGATGATTTTTGAGCAGTTAGATAAAAGTAGGAATGGAAAAGAGAGTATGAGAAAGTAGTGGGGGGAGATGACATCTCTTTTATTTGAAGATGATTATATTCACAAATACAATTTTGGGGTTCCTTTGTTTTGCTTTTTTTCCTTAATAAATTCAATTAATCCATTACTCAGTCAAAATACTATCAATTATTTATCAGTTGATCTTAAAATGAGTGATGCTTGAAAGGCATATGTGTGCTATGTTTTGACTCTTGGCAGGAAAAATGGCTAATGTTGAAATGCCATTGAGTTTCTGAACAAGAAAACTTTTTTCATGCTTTTTCACTTTCATTGATAAAAACCGAAAGTACTGACACAGATTTCTGAAGTCCTTTCTGTGCCTAATAAAACTTCTTGTGATGACATTTTTTCCATCTACAGATTTGTCACCTTATCTTTGTTAGTAAAAGATCACCCTCTATGATACCTGAAAAATTTAATTTTTCTTAATGTCTCAGACACTGAGTCATTTTCTTCAGGGTCTTGTAAATCCCTAACCTTTTCCTCCCCAAAGTTTTCAGTGAGATTTAGTCAAAAAGGATTTTTTTTTTAGTTCTATTAAAATGAAAACAATTGTTCCCTTTCTTTCTTGTGAAGTAAAATGTAAGCAAGTTTTGCCTTTCCAGATTACTACCATCTGTTTCCCTTTGGGGTGGGAAATAGCTAGATTTGTTTTCTATTGACAAGATACTAGTAGCGCTTATGACATCACTAATGCATTTGTCTTGAAGCATTACATAAATTGTTTTGCCCCCTAGGTGATCTGGGCTTAATTCGGGGAAATAAATGCTCTCTGGTAACAATTCTATATCCTTATTAGTTTCTGTGCATCAAATGGAACAGAACAAGATAAATGATATCTGTACTGAGGAAGATTAGAACTATCTGTCTTGCAGGAAAAAAGGCCAGTTTGCTTCCTATTAGCTGACAGATTGTATACTCTGCCTGATCACTGTGAAGAAATAAACGAAGTGGTTAACAAAGACCAGATTCTAATAGCTATTTCTAACATGCAATGATTACCAGAAAAAAAACAAAAAAATATTCGTTGCTGCACTAGTAGTGAGACAAATATTAATCACATTTATTCAGTTGGATCAGTTCTACCAGTATTTTTTGAGAGGAATGTCTGTGACTAGTACATATCAACAGGACACTGTCTCAAGCTGTGTCAAGGAAGGTATAGGTTGGATATTAAGAAAAAGTTTTTCACTGAAAGAATAATAAAGTACTGGAATAGTCTGCCCATGGAGGTGGTAGAATCACCATCTCTGGATGTGTTTAAAACAAGACTGGACATGGCACTTGGTGCCATGGTTTAGTTGAGGTATTAGGGCATGAGTTGGACTTGATGACCTTGGAGGTCTCTTCCAACCTTGTTGCTCCGAGATTCTGTGAATGCAGCTTGCAACTTTTGTCATGCTTGGAGGTGCACCTCCAGCCTATCCTTACATGTTTACTCTCAGTTTGTTGGAGGAATTTAACTGACCTCAAAGAAAAAATGCCTTCTGAAGCTGCTTCCTGTAACACAACAAATTTTCCATAATTCCCTTCTTCTTAGTAGAGCACACCTATCGTTTTGGTCTTCTGTTGAGTCCACTGAAGTAAAATCTGGGTTTTTATTTGTTTTCTATGAAATAATATTTCCTGAATGTTAAGTCTAGGGGGCAAAAAGTTCTTATTCAGTTGTTTGTCAGATATTTAAATTACTTGATCCTGGTAGTCCCTTCCAACTCAGAGTGTTCTCTGATTCTGTGTGATATTTTTCAGTGCAGTTTATGTTCTGTCTTGTGGGTAATATTGTGAGACCCTTTTCTTTTTATGATAGCTCTTTTCTTGTAAATAATTTGTAATCTGTCTTTGTGTGGGGAAGCTTTAAAAATTGAGCTTTCTTTTTAAAGAGTGCGGTTTCTTGCAGTGCTAATAATTTTAATTGCTCTGTGTACTTGATGTGAAAAATATTTCCAAACAAGTTTTGAAGCAGTGGGATAAAACATTTAGGTCTGATTTATTTTAACTGTTTGATCTGGAGGCTCATTTCCTGACATGTCTGTCTGTATGCTGGTCATAGAACCAAGCAGACACTGTGTAATTATTTTGTCATCTCTGTATTGCACTCTGGTAGCTTACAAAGGAGGTGTAAAGATAGGTATCACTATTCTATTTTCCAATTATTTTTGCCAAAAACCACTTGCAGCAGCTTCTAGTTTTACCCATTGATTAGGAAGAATGACACCAAGGATACAGCACATTAGCCTTTAATCGTTCATCTGCTGTTGAAATGCCACATGTAGCTGTACTATCTGCACACTAACTTTCATACATGTTTTGGAAGGGATTTGCACATTTTTGTATGTGTGATTGTCACCTTTTTTTAAACTTAAGCCTTGTTTTTCATTGCAGCTCTAGTGCTCAGAAGTTAGAAATTAGTACTTTTTAAAAGAACACTTTCAGAGCGTCTGACCATTGAAAAACTGTAAGTGAAAATAACCTATTATAGGCAGAGTAACCACGGCCTATAACAGATATATTAACCTGTGACAAAACTGGAGAGTTCCTTTTAACATGAGTGTAAGGATACTCCAAGAGTTTCTTCAAGTTTCACTTTTCTTAGACTTAGATACTGAATTTCAGAACGTAAGCAGCAATGGTGTTTATCTGGTTATTTCTTATATCTGTTTACCAGGCTGTCAGTATAACTATGTCTTAATGGTGGTAACATGAAATATGTTCTCCACAGGTTTACTGCCATGACTGCTCTCAACCTGAGTGTTTGTCCTGCCCAGTATTTTAGACAGGCTGGGTAAAACAGCATATGTCCCAGGAGAGCCATTAAGCATATTGGGTTGCAAACCTACTCTCCATTGAGAGGTGATTACTGTGTCCTCCTCCTGACAGTCACATAGGCTCACACAAAATACACCAATGAGATTGTATTTAATACACATCAACAGTGAAAAAGAGAGCATTTTGCACTGGCTCTGCTTTTCATTTCTATGGAGTATTTTTACACTACCTTCCATCCCATTTGGGGGTACAAAACCAAAATAGCATCCATTCCATCTACAGCATCTGAACGTGGAAGAGAGAAAACAAGCTAAGAGTCTAAATATGAGAAATTTCTAGCTCAGTGAAGATGTGGCTTGTATTCCAGAGAGGTTCTTTTTTTTGCAAGTTGTCAAAGTTGATTAAATTATTTCAGATGAGAGTTTTTTCCTGCTGGATTTTAATCAATGAAATGATGGTATAAATGCTCTTTTATGCTGTTTGACATCATTGTGGCAGTCTGAAGAATAATCAGTAGAAATGATAAGGATGGTTACCACTGACTAGTTTATTAGCATTATCAGGTTCACAGTGACTGACCTTTTCCCTCTCCACCTCACTTCCCTTCATCTGTCATGATTCATTTTGTAACATTGATTTCCTTTTACTATAGCAGTTTGTATGTGGCAGACTTCAAAATCCCAATCAGCCCTTAAAGTTGCTCACACAGTGTTGAGAAACTACTAGCTGTATTTAAGGAAAAGTGGGAAAGTTATTTGTAACTGGGTCCTCTTGGAAGTGTCATAAAATTTAAAATGTCACTTGCTACTAGTACCCATTTTATTTTGAAATATTATGCTTAATTTCTAAATTATGCCATCAGTATTTTTTGCTAATATAGAAGTTGCTACTGTCACTTTTTTATTATATTAACTGTGTCTATAAAATCATGGTCTGATTGTTATAGGATACAAATAGTTTAAAAGCATGCTTGGATGTGCACCCAGGCATGCACATCATAGGTTCAGTTCTCTTGTGCTATGCACAGCAACCTGGCTAAGAAAATTACAGCACCTCTCTTCCTCCTGTGCTAAAGCTGCACTTGAGACTCTTTATCTGTAGTTTTCGATGCAAGTATAGTCACATAAATCATTCGTGCTGAAGTTTTTATGGCTATGTAGATGGATCATTTGTCTACGTAAAAAGAAGTAGAATTTATTCCCTAAGACATGGCACTTGGATGGTGAATGGTTGTTCACCTGATACGTGTGATGTGCACCTGTGGCTTGTTTCCTCAATAATCAGCTTCTCCCATCAGTAAGACTTCTCTAAATAAGATACAGCCCATGTCTGCTAAGTCTGAATTTTTTTTTGATCTTATTACCTATGAAAATCTATAAAATGTTTTGCAGTAAAAATGAATACCTACTGTTCTTAATTCTTACTTCTATTCTGCCATAATGGGAAGAGAAGTAATTTTAAAAATTGTTGTAAACTAAATCCTAAGAGAGTAAGGTTTCACCTCTCTCATAAAATCTACATGTTAATAGATCAAAAGTCTTTCACTATCTCAGTGTGACTGACATTTTCAATAGAACACATGCAGAGGAAAATAAGACACAATTACTAGGAAATTAACAGCTGAAAATGGGATATTGATTTGAACTGCAGTCAAACATGGTTTGGTTTTCTTTCATCTAATTTCGCATCATCTTTTGTTGTAGACTCCTGAGTCTTTTCCTATAAAGATATGTTTTCAAATCCTGACTTGCTTAAGGTCAACTTAAGGCAGTTGCTTAAAGCCCTGGTTTTGCCTTAAGCTCTACCAATAGTTGTTTGGCAGTGCCAGCATATCAGTATATCTTGGTCATTCAAAACTACCCAAGCTCAAGATACTCATTTAGGATCGGCATGTTAAATGGAAAAGCTATTGCCCTTGAATTGTCTGAATTTTTAAAAGACTAGTTCAGAGGAGTTGCCCAAGTGCCCATGTAGGTTTTTAATTTTGACATTTAGAGCATCCAAAATTCATTTAAATACAAATACTCTTTTAGAGTTGAACATTGCTTTTAAACCTATTTAGCTGATCAGATGTCAGGTCTGGACATGCTAAAGCAGTTTTTGATGGTGCAGAGTAGGCAGGTGCCCTGCCTTTTTTTCTGCTTTGTCAGAGTATGCCAGAGAGGTGTTCCCTGCTGTGCTGGCCAGTGGCTACAGAGCTCCCTGAAAAGAGCACAGATGTACTCTGAACTGGTTTTTATACCAATTTTCCAGTAAGTTTAAGTTGTGCAATGAAATGGTATGTAGAAGAACAACTTTGGCCATAATTTTTGCTCAGTTTTTCCTTTTCTTTAAGGAGAGCTTGAAATCCAGGGGAGTCAGTGTGGAATTGCCTTGGAACACTCGGAACACTTAGACTAAATCTCTTCATTACTCAGATTCCTATTGTAACTCTAAGAGCTCCAGTACTATAGTCTTTTGTTTTGCAAGATGGAACTATGACAAGTAACAAAACTGATCTTGGAAATGGAAATAATGAATGAAGATTTTCTTGGAATGAAGGAGTACAGAACAAAGGGAATTTCTGGCATTTGAGAGAGGTAACCATGGGTTTGGCATGAAATCACATAGGTTCAAAGGGATTTTGGAGCACACATTCATGTATTGCTACTAAGATTTCTCTGTATAAATTATGACTGAATAAAAACTGGTTTACAGACCTCTGCATAAGCACTGTAGCTTACTTAGGATCCTCAAACACATCTCAGGGCTTTCTTGATGCTACATTGTAAGCTTATGGACAAAATAGGTCTTGTAAACTATTCATTGTAACATCATGAAACTTCAGCAATAGCAAAAATTAAATTATTGTTTTAGCCAGATGTCACTGGAGCTGCTTTTTACTGCCTTCTGTGCATAGTATTCCTCATTTCTTCTTGGCTGTCACATTTCCCCATGTATGCAGGGAATGTTCATCTCTAAGATTCATAATTCTAAAACCTCCTTCCAATGCTTTTTTTTTTTAATAAATTATTCTAAATACAGTATTGTGTTTCATCTATGTAAAATTTTACATCTGCATGGAAGAAGTTTGCTCAAAGGAAAGGAATTACAGGCATTTTTCTATGCATTTCATTTCACCACTTGTTTTTGGATGGAGAAAGTTTTAGAGTTGTTTCTCTCAAGTGAAAGAAAAAAGAATATGAAAAATATTTGATTGTTATCGGGCTGCTGTCTGTAATATAGAAAACAAGTTGTTTTCAATTATCCTAGGTTATTTATATGAACTACTTGTAGATACACATGGGAAGTACCCTTGTGCTTCTGGAATTTGATATGACAGACCCACGCAGCATGGTGTTTCTTTGACTTTGTGACTTATCTTTTTCTTTCAGCACTTGGATTTTAAAGAGCTGTCAAAATATAACATGTGTGAGGGGCTTTTTGTAGGGGCTTTTTGTGTGTGTGTGTTGTTTTTTAAAAAATCATGTTAAGATCCTTTAGTTTACTTTTGTAGGTTTGAACTTATAGCCTTCTTTTTATGCCATGCTTGCTTCTTTCTAACCCCTGTGTATATTAAACTGTCTGTTTTTCTTCTTCTCCATTGTTTCCTTTTAGCAAGACCTGTATTTCATCAGCATATCCTTGTCCCACTTCCTTACCATGTGCTTCTTCAAATTGAGGCTCATTTGGAAGCATAGGCCCTTATCTGTGCTGACAGGCAGACAAAGGATCCCGTAATACTTTTCACGTATGTGGAAACTACACCTATAATCACACTGAAGATGAAAATAAAGTCATTAAATGGATATTACATGTCATTATTTTATCTCATCGTGTCAGCCCTCAGCAATTTACCAGGCTTAGGATATTTGGGACTAAAATGGGTCTAATTAATAGGCAGTGTACTTGTTTATTTTAGAATTTCCAACTGTCTTGTAGGTGACAAAATAAAATCTAATTATTTTGATATTTTATTAAGTGGTTTGTCAGCCATTATATAATTACTTCATCTGGAAAAAAAACCCAAAACAAAGCAATCTGAAAATTATAGCTATCAGAAAGGTAAAGCCTCTTGATATTTTTTGTGAGAACAACAATTGCAATGTAAGTCTTGAGGAAAGAGAAACAGATGAAGTAGTACTGTGAGACTATAGTGAATGTTGTTTTTCCTACTGTGTACAATTATATGTAATTAGATCTGTCCTTTTTTCATTATGCTGTCTCAAAATTATTTCTACCTATCTAGGTACTGAATAAACTTGTAAATCAGATAGCAAGATCAACATAGTCTGAAGAAATAATTAGTAACAATTTAACAGAAATTGTTCTGTTCAGGCTAAATCAATGGTAATGGAGATGAATAAATGTGTGGAAACCTTACATAATTACAAATCCTTTAATTTATTCTTGAATTAGAAAGCAGGAGAAAAGAACATATTTAATTACTTTTAAAGATTCATTGGAAGAGAACTTTCTGAATTCATTCTTTATTCTTTCTTCCCTAGAATACACTTTTTCAGACATCTGATATTCTGTTTCCTGTACCTTGCTGAACTTTTCATCCAACTTGGTTAGCTAGCCTAGACATACAAACCCAGGTAGTCAGTTTTTTCCCCAAGAGATGAGTTATAAACATTGCTGTGAAGAAGCAGACTTCTTGTTGTGTTAACTAACTTCTCCACTCTGCTTTCAGACTTCTTGTTTTTGGCACAGTTCTTATTTTTTTCATCACTCTAAGAAGGAAATTATTTTTTGTGTTCTGTACAGTTGAGAGTAACTTTTAAGAAATAATGAATTTACTTAATGAAAATGTACCAGTAGGTTTAGATGGGGCATGTAATTTTCAAAAAAATTATATCTAATAGTCTGCTTTTTTATTCATCTGTACCATAAAAGTTCAACTTGGACACATAAATATATTGACTAGATTGTACTTTTTGCATCACTGTTTTTAATTTTAGTTACAGAACTATTTCCTTATGGACTTTTGATATATATTCCAGTATTTATAAAAGATCTGCTATCTTCACAGTGTTTTTTTATTTTTGAAACTCTGGTGTTGCAGAAGAGTTATTAGCTTTATGGTGCATCATGAGAAGGAGAAATCTTCAAAGGGCAAAGAGATGTCAAGATTGACTCTAAAATTACTACAACTAAATTAGAATTAAGCAGAATGATTTGGGAAAGCAGGTACTCTACGGATCACCATGGAAATGCGAAGGTCAGAGAATCTTAATCCAGAGAGTCCGACTGCAACTTGGGGAACTCTCAAAACCTAAAACAGCTATTTTAGTTGTCTGGACTTTGAGAAGCATCATTAGAAAGATTCTGCATAAAAGCATTTGCTAATTGGCCTAAATGATTTTTTTGGGTATGAAATGTTACTGAAGAAGACTGTTCTCAATCCAAAGCTATGAAAGATTGCTTTCTTAGTTAGTGTTTTGGAGTTACAGACCACTGAGGGATTGACTCAGTCTTTAAAATAAATGGATGACTTAATTTTGTTTAACCTCTCTCCCTTCTTTAGCTGGAAAGGCAACTAGTACTGCAGAACCTGATGAGAGAGAGACAAACAGCCATGCAGATTGCTTGGACACGGGAATTTCTCAAGTACTTTGGGACATTTTTTGGACTTTCTGCTGTACTTTTAATAACTGGGTATGAAGTTTATTCCCTAACAGAAAATATAAATATATTGCGTATTTTGCTGGATCTTCCTTTTGCATTACAACAAGTGGTTATTTTTATCCAGTAATTGCTCAGAGATTGATCAAATGACAAAGGAACTCTAAATTCTGTCTGCTTCTGGATGTGTTTTGGTTATATCTGTACTGCAGATTTATTTAAAAGCAGAGACATGAGCTGACGATTAATTTATATGTCTAAAGTAGCAAAAATCCAGTGTAAAATAAAAGTTATTTGTGGAACAGGAGAGAATATTTAAAAGCCATGCTATTTTTTTGTCTGTACTGTGATTTAATGAACTATTAGTGAGTATCACATCCCTATCTAGATTTTTTTAATGCAATGAACAGGTGGACATATTCTGAAGTCTACTCACCTAAATTTGAATCAACTGACCCAAGGGAAAAAGAAGCCTGGCTAATAAAGCTGTGTTGCATAGGGAAGAACTTGGCCTACAATACTTTTGTTTGTTCACATGTTTTTCTTGTACTGTAACATGTTTAGAGGGAATGCAGGAAATACTTGTGGTTTTATGTGCATAGTGAAGACTAAATGCACCTTATGCATTATGGATTCACTGTAGACTCAGATGCATTTGGAAATGAACACAGAATCTACATTGTTACATGTTGCAAGTGGCTGGGTATATGTAGCTGCACTTGCATGCTAAATGAGTTAGATCATCCCATATTTGTTAGATATATTCCAAAATCACGATATGCATTTTTTTAAATACCCATGGGTTGAGAAAGAAGGCAACCAGAAGAAAAATATTGCTGAGGAAATTAAGACTTGTTCTTTGATTAGAGATTTTAGAAGGATACACAAATCCCAGACACTCAAAGTCAGCCTAAAATAACAGTGCTCATGTGCTGAATTTCCTAAATAATATTTTTCTTTCCTTGCACAGAGCAATAAAAAGGAAGAACCCGGCAGTTTTACTGCCAATACTTCCCTTAAGCTTTGTATTTTCCTATCAATATGATATGGGCTATGGGACACTGTTGCAAAGGATCAAAGGTATGTAAATCTGTCCTGTTCTCGTGTAGAACCATGCTTCAGATAACCTGTTATGTCTGTAAAATGTCTGGGAGAAACTTGTAATAGGTATTTTGGGTTTGGGGTTTTTTTGACAGAAATATTATGTCTCATTTCTTTCCTTCCGTTAAAATCAGATATCTTGCTAGTCAAGAGTACTCACTGTACTTTTACAGCATTTCTTTTCAGTTAAGACTGTAATTTTCTTCTCTTGTTTCAAAATATTTGAATGCTAAGATTATAAATACAGCTGATGTAAGCATTGCATATTTGGGAGAAATTACAGATCTAGTGATTTCCTTCTGTATTCCACTGAGGGGTTCCTTGGGAAAGGTTAAGGATTATAAGACAAATAAAGCAATGCAGACATGAGTCATGTCCTTACGCCTTCATGACCAAACACAGTCATCAGCTGATGATCTTACTGCAGTGTCATGCTAAGACTGAAGAAAGGTGAGGCCCAGAAAGTTGGGTCTTGGCTCATGATTGTTCCTTGTATATCTGATTAAATGATGGGCATTGAGGTTTATGGAGGTGCATTTATGTTAACCCTGATTCTTAGTGAAGGAGACCAGCTTGGTGAGTGTTGACTGTAAGAGAAGACAACATTGGGCCATGGCTTGTCACCTTCACAAGCTGTCTTAGTTAACTAGGTTGGTTGTCTTGTCTGCTACTGACACAACCATGTTGAAAATTAAAATCTCTTTCAGCTCTTGGTCTTTAGCCTCCAGATCTAACACCTAGGTTTTCCTAACACTGTATGCTTTATTGAAAATAATGGTAGATTAATTACACAAAATGTACTGTAGTTCCTGCTGCGTGCAGGTGCAAATACATTTAGGTGATGCAGGAATGTATACCTGTGAACGTTTCCTCAGCTTCATTGACTAAACTTCTTTGGTTTTTAATATGAAGAATCTGCTAAGCATAGGGAAGAAACACTGGGTAGTTCTTGGAAATCAAAGTGTTGAAAAGGAGATTAGTATATACAGAGAATCATTAGCAGCTGGAATTTAGGATTTATATGTAATGTGTTTACTGTGTACCCTGTGGTCCTGTACAGGTTGAAGAGGGGCAATGTGGTATCCTATTGCTTTTCAAACAGGAAAAGTCATCTTCATCCTTTCAGATCCATTAAGAGCACATCAGCAGTACACAAGGCTTGTGAAAATGTTTTGCAGAAAAGAACAAGTGGAGCCAAATAATATTTCAAATGAAATTGAATATGCCAAACTAACTGTCTTTTCCAGGATTTTTTTTTCTCCAAAAGAAATGTGGTAGATCCATTATAAACATGTGAAAGCATTTGGTGTGGTATTACACAAAGTTTAAGATAGTGTGAAAGATATGGAAATTAGTAGACAGGTGAGCATGAGAGTAAATAAATTATGTCAAATTTTGTGTTTGAAAAGGAAGTTTAGGCTTTATCTGGTTATTAACAATATTCCTCAAGATTTGATCTGGATCTTCTTTTGTTTTATATTTGAAATTATGAGTAGGTTATACTAATAGAATCTTTGGGTAACAAACTTGATTAGATTCATCAACGGAGAAGAAATAAACTGTAGTGCAAGAAGAACTGATGTTCTGGAGAAATGAGACAACAAAATAGCATTCTACTTGATAAGGTCAGAAAGAAACTAGGGACTAATAGGGATTTCTACCTCCAGAGCTCACCAGGAGGAAATGGTAGAAAAAGGGAAAACTTGAATGCAGATGATCACAGATTGGTGTAATCCAATAGTGGGATGAAATGGAGAGCTGAGTGAAGTCTAGAAACACTAAGTGAGGTTTTCTAGTACCATGGCATGGTTGAGGTTGGAAGGGACCTCTGGAGGTTGTCTGGTCCAACCCCACTGCTCAGGCAGGATCATCTATAGCCAGTTGTCCAGGAAAATGTGCAAAAGGCTTTTGATTATCTCCAGGGATGCATATTTCACAACTTCAGTAAAAGTAAAGATGGGAAGGTGCAGGAAAATAATATCTACTGTGGAAATTTACATGTAATTTAGATCACTTCTGTAAAGGGAATCTGGAATTCTACTGAAAAGCTAAAACTATTAGGGAATGACAAGATGCCTCGCAAGAGAAAAAAGTGTGATTGATTTGTTTAGCTTTGTAAAAGGACATGAGAGATTTGAGTCTACAGATCCTACTTACAGGATAGGATAAAGGAAAGTAAGAGAAGGAAATTAAACTAATTACCAATATCAGCACTAGATTAAAAGGAAGTGGAATAGCCTGAGTGAATCTGGTCTGGAAATCAGGTTCAGGAGTTCATTTTTATTTTTAGGTTAAAATTACATAGTTGAAGAGAAGGTTTTATGACACAATTGACCTGCAGCCTCAATGCTTATTCTCAATATTTGACTGATCCCTGTGTTCACTCTCACGCCTTTGCAACCATTTCCCTGCTTGTCTATCTATTTGGTGGTGCATGCCATGTTTCATCTCTCTGGTGCAATATTGAATGTATACACCATTCCCCTTACTTTCTTTCTTTAACTGGTTTCTTTCCTCCAGGGTATACCTATCATCAGCCTCATATCCAATTCCCTCTCCTAAGCTTATCTGCAGTCATTTCTGTGCTGCACAGTGAACCTTGTGTCTGAACTACCTTGATCACACAGGTCTGCATCTGCTGCCCTTCATCATTTGGAATTGTTTTATACCCCTGAGAGGTTTCATTGTTTCTCTTTCGTTAGGCATTTTGTCTCTGATCTTGCTTACAGTTAATTTTTCTGTTGTCTCTAGCCTTCTTGTCCAAAAATAATCTCATGATTGTAGTATTCTTCCCACATTGAAATACTGGAAGGGTGGGTTTTCCTGCTTTATAGCTTGGGCTAATTAAAACCGTATGTGAACATATAGGGGTAAATGCCTCTTTTGAATTCTGCTTGTGCTGTTGGAAAGCCCCAAGTTGCCAGGGCAACTTGTATCAGAACCTAATCTTTCGGGGATGTCAGGGTTACAGAACAGCCCTCAAACTATGTTTTCTGAACTTATGAGGACAAAAAGAATCAGTCAGGGACCTGCTATCTGTGTTCTTGGCCTTGTTTTGCTTTTTCTCCCAGTCCAGGCACACACTGCTGGTGTTTTTCACACAAATTATTAGAGGAGGGGAGGAATTTTGTGGCCAGCCCTTAGTTGCACAGAACTTCTCCAATAAGCTACAGAACTCTGGCTTCCTTTTCCAAGATTTAGATAGCTGAGTCCTTGTGTCCTGTGCAGTGTGAGGAAGATGGTGTTGGGGATGTGCTCTAGAATTTGCGAGGGACAGGCAGAGATTTGCCTGTCTGCATCTCTGTCATCCAAGAGCTCTTGCTATTTCATAATCAGATGCTATATGCAACTGACTGATGTCATGGGAGTGGTAACCAGTGTTGGATGTTACTGATGGTCCCAGGCACTGTAGTACTGTAAAAATTACCGATTTCAGCACTCAGACGTGGTTTATATAATGACCATAATCTTGACTGCATTGCAATATTCAACCAGGCTTATCACACATGAATACAGTTCAACATATCACACATAAATACAGTTCAAACAACTGCTATCACAATCATGAAGCTGGGACTTAAGGCACAGATAAACAAGATTCTTGGCCTTGTGCCAAATGGCATCAGCCAAAATAAATGCATTCTTTGCCTAATTTTTATCACTTCATATATCACAATCAGACAACCACAGCCTATGTACGGTGTTCAGTCTGTATCTTTGTTTTTTGGATTCTCTATCCTAGACGTTTCCATTCCAGCCCTACTCAGAAAATTCTGCACTTTAGAGCTTTTCTCTGCTTGCTTCATGTTTAGGATACTGTCTTAGAAAATCTTTTTGTGAGCAGTGTGCTTTAACCAGTGTTTCCTCAAGTTTTGTGCTGCCCACATTCTGGCACTTTTTAGGCCTCCCCCTGAGGCAAGAAGAAAAATTGTGCCAAATTTTGGTACATCTATGATTCTGTGTACAGGTTTACTTTTTAAAGCTTGTGTACACCTTTATGTGTATGTCTGATCCACTTTCTTCTCAGGTTCCTAATTACCCCAGCAGTCCAAAATTCCTTAGAGGAAGCTTCACTGTTGTATTGAAATCAGCTTGCTCGTAAAATACATAGCTGTGACTTGCTATTCTGCTATTGTAGTCCAAACAAGAATGGCTAAATCAGTTTCTTAAAGGTTTTTTTTTTTTTTTTCCTTTCTTTGCTTTCTAACTGTAAGGCTGAGGAAATTGACTTTTTTTTTTTTTTTTTTTTAAGGTGAAGCAGAGAACATACTTGACACACAGAGTACTTTGCTAGAATTACCAAAAGGAACTCTCACATATGAAGATTTGGAGAAAATTAGAGTATCTCAGAGTAAATTCTTCCTAGAAAAATAGGAAGATGTTATTAAAGCTATATATCTAAAATGGGATTATAATACTGCATTTCAACATAAATAATTTTAAAATTTTGTAAGATTGAGTTCTTGTAAAATCAAAATTTAATTAATTTTTAAAACCTAGTACTTTCTAAAGCACTTGTTTTGATATTATATGTGTCTTGATAATATTCTTTTTTGTTGTAGTATATTTTCCTTGTTTATAACAAAATATTGAATTTGCATTGTCTATTCAGAGTCTGAAAATAACTTTCACCTGTAGTAAAAATGTCTGGTACTGACCAAACTCAGTATAATCAATAAAGACACGATATTTGGTAGTTATAAGTGAGTGTAGATATATAAATTATATAAATAAATATATATATATAATTTTCAAATATATTTCAGGATACACAGCTCAATTTGAAGTCAGGACCAGGCAACCAATTTCTTTGAAAAATAAGATACTTTTTTATTTGCTGTTCTTTAGGCAGTGAGCTCACCATCTCTGCTTCAAATTCTGGAATAAACAGCTTTTATCAGAAGCAGGTTCAGAAGTAAACACATCACTTGCTAACTATGTGCTTTACTTTTAGGGAAAACTGTGTTAAAGTATGAGCAGAGATATTTTCTGAAAAAGAGAAAACAAATTATGTAGCTATTTCCTGAATCTTTTTCATGCTTGTTTGACATTCTGAAACTCAGGATAATTTGTTCTTTGATAATTGAAATCAGAGTTTCACTACTAAGATGAATATTAACTTAGGCTAACAGCAAGCAAAATTATTAATGTATGTTTTTATAATGAGTAGATCCAAGTGGACTTAGGAGTACTGAAAAACTGAGGATTTTTTTGCATGCCTTTACTCTAGCCTGGTGTATACTCAGAATATAGTTTTAGTGAACTTTAATGTTCTGATGACACACTTGGAAAAAAATGCACCTTTCTGTATTGGAAATCTTGTTTAGAACCAGATTATGTTGTGTTTTGGGTGGAAATTCTTCTAGTATTAATGTAATTATGGAATAAAAAACAAATGCATCCAAAAATGAATTAAGCCTAAGCCAGTATTGACAATTTGTTGACCTGAAAATTAAATTGCAGCTGGAGATAATGTCTCAGATATTATTTTGAAGGCTACTTAACTAAAATTTGAATAAGACAGGTAAATATATAATGAAACAAAAGCTTGTCAATACAGAAGAAATCAATTGCAAAGTTTCCATAGTTTGACTTCTGAAAGTACATTCACTTCTGCATTCAGTCACTTCTGTAATTGGTTCTGTCATCTGCATGTTAACAGTGTATACAGTCTGTAACTGATTTCAAAACTGATGTTTTAATATTCAGTGTAATAAAATGGGTTATAACACCTTGTTTGATTATAATGCCTTGGTGTACACTTGAGCTTTTTAAGATTTTAGGCAGTGAAATTTTCTTGGATGGATGCCTCAGCTCAGCCTGTGGTGCTACACCTGTTCTATGAGCTCACAAAATGCAGCTCAAGACTACCTCACATTTTTGCCTGTCGTGTAACATAATCCCTCACCACTTCCTGATATATTATGAACTACTCCTAGAACAGAAGTACTCTACTTTCTTGTTTTACTTTGAATAACAGAGAGTCTGTTATGTTTCCTCCACGTTCTGAAGTCTGCCTTGCTTTAATTTTGAAGAAGTTGATAACAGTCTTCTGTGTTTTGGTATCTGTCATCAATTGATACTCTTCCTTCCAAAAAAGAAAAACAATTGAACCAGGTTTTTGGGGTATTTTTATGTCTCCATCTGTGCCTTTTTGCCCGCCTTTAAATCCTGTGAAAGACATTTTTACAAGATAAGTTTTAACAGCCCAAACAACAGTTTTGCTTATAAATCGTAGAAAATTAGGAAATACCCTAATCATATCTACCGTGAATTAGGAATCAATATGTATGTGTTTGTGACAGATTCCTGGCTACAGTGTTAGATCAAAAGCCAGTGTTAAAGAGAGCAAAATAATGATCCAGATAGCAGTTTTAGAGGATAATAGGGTAGCTAGGTATTAATCCATCCAAACTAAATTTGATTTCTTTTCTCCCAAAGTTTGAACTTAGATCAATAGTGTTAATCTATTGCGTGACTCCACACTAAAAAGTGGCAGAATGGCATAAGTTTAATTCAGTATTACACAGTATCAGTGAAATTTACCAAATTTGTTAAGGAAAAGGCTCTAAGAACGACAGTCTAATGCAAAATGGATTTAAATGGGCTACATAGAATGGGCCAAAAATCATCAAGGGGTTAAGGATTAGTCACCTTTATTGCCCTTATTTTTTACCATTTGCTTTACTTTTTTTCTTGAAGTATTCATGCTTTAGTTTTGAAGAAGCTCCTTCTTTGTTGCAGTGTTATTCTACTGCCAGTGTATTAATCAAAATGCTTACATATGCTCTGCGCAGTAATATCTGTCACATAGTGACAGATATGGAATAATTGAATGGTATCACTTCCTTCAGAGAACAATGAAAGAAAACGGGAGCATATCAATGACAAGGTTTACTTTGGGAAAATAGATGTTTACAGCACAAGTTGTCCATACTCATCATTTTTGTTACAGAAATAAATAAAACACCTAAAACATCCTGCTCCATTCTGTCATTTGTGCTCGACTGGCCTCAGCTGTTAGACTTACTTTAATATATCACAACAACTGTCTTTTTTCCATCAATCACTGGGGAAAAAGAGAAGAGCAACTTCAGGGGCAGCTTGTTCTGGCCCCAAGGCACTATTCTTACCACCTTGATCCTGTTGGGGTTTTATGGTTATAATGGCTGATAGCCATATATCCTGATTCAGTATCATTTGAAGCAGAATTAGTCTGGAAAAGTGAGAAGTCAGTCAATGATTAGGATGTCAAAATTAAGCTAATTATGTTCTAATTATGTATGTGTCTGTTTTACAGAATGCATGGAAGTATGCATGCCACCTGCAAGCCACAAGTGCCTCCCCTTCACTCTTGTTTATCTGATTGTGATAGGATAAATGAATACTGAGGAGAAAGAAGCAAAGTCACTTTGGGGAGTCCAGTTCCTTACAATAAGGAATGTTGAAAATCACAGCCCCTTCCTGCATGCTTTGAAGTTATTTTATTGCTAACTGCATGTCACAGCTTTTAAAGGAAGGGGAAAGCATTTATGTGCACATATACAAACAAGATTGTTTCTGCACTGTTATTTATTTGCTTATTCAGCCTTGGACTTCTTTATGAAAAAATGCATAGATTTCTTAACTTTTTAATTATGATCTTTCTTAAGATTGAACTGTTTTCTAAACAGCACAATTCTCCAATGAAGGAAATTGAGTAATGCTGGTACTTGGTCACCAATCGCATTAATGCAGTGGTATTTCCCATTTCTTGTAGAATGTTGCATAGTACCGAGCAAACTTAAGAAATAATTTAAATTCATGTTTGGATAGCTTTCAAAAACTAAGTTTTCCTTGCAGCAGTGAATTCCATGAATTTGAAATGACGTCTCTGGAAAATGTGTAATCAAATCAGTAAGTTTTTGTCTTTCTGCTGAGTTTCTATGTCTGGCATTTGGGAGTCATGGGAATAAGACTTTCATTCAAGGTATTCAAAGCTACTGAGATATTGTTAAAAGATATATTTTTTTATTTAGCCACCAGTTTTCATGAAATCTCCTTTACCTTCCATAAATTTTGCTATTGGTGAACAGATTAATAATTTAGTGCAAGGAGAAAAATAGTACAATTATCTTTACCTTTTTTTTTAGAAATTAAAAAATACAAAATACTTGCATTGAGCCCGCACACTGGATGTACTTGCCTTGAAACATCCTACAGATCATGAATGGAAATCAATTTCTTTGCTCTGCTGTTGTCTTTTCTTCATTATAAAACAAACAGAAGTTATATCATTACTTTAGATTTGTTACATTTATGTTATTGATCTTCTTCTGCATGTTTTGTTTTGAATAGTAGTTTTTCTACTCACTGCCAACTCAGGAGGTACTTCCCTTCTTACCTTGTCCTGGTAGTGCTTTTTCACATTACTACAGCTATTCAGTCACGGAAAACAAATCCCTTGTCTAAAAGACTATTTAGAGTCCATGCAGAAGTCCACCTCATGTGATGGTATTTTCAGAAAAAGTCCATGAGACCAACAAAATCAAGGTACTGCTCTCAAATGCAAGTTGTAATTACCCTTGCACAACTTCTATAACAGGATCGTAGGTAAGACTTCAGCTCAAGGAGGAACAGATCAAGGTTTTGTTGTTCAGGAATTTCAGATTAGCAGCCTCCACTTCTGCAGATTGCATCCTAGCAACATCCTAGCAAACTAGTGCCTACTGTTGAAGAGGTACCATGGTCTAAAATACTTAAGACTGGATCAAAAAGGAAACTGATCCAAAACCAGGAGGTTTTGGCTGGGGTAGAGTTAATTTTCTTCACAGTGGCTGGTATTGGGCTGTGTTTTGGATTTGTGCTGAACACAGGGTTGGTAGTATAGAGATGTTTTTGTTACTGCTGAGCAGATAAGAGCCAAGGCCTTTTCTGCTTTTGGTAGTGCCACGCTGGTGAGGGGACTGGGGGTGCTTGGGAGGAGATCCAGCCAGGACAGGTGACCCAAAAGACCAAAGGGATATCATGCTGCTATATAAAGGGGGAAGTGGAGGGGAAAGAAGGAGAAAGGAGGGTACATTTTGAGTCACAAAATTTGTCTTTCCAAGGTGGCTGAACACCTGCCTGCCCACAGGACGCACTGAAGCAATTCCTGTTTTGCTTTGCTTTTGTGTGCAGCTTTTGCTTTCCATATTAAACTGCCAAGACCTTTTTCACTTCTCTAAGTCTCTCTCCAATTATACTAATTGAGAAATGAGTGAGTGGCTTAGTGGCTGGCTGGAGTTAAACCACAACAACTTTGCTCACTCTTTTAGCCCTCCATGGTCCTGTTCTGGGTCCAGCTCAGTCTAAAACACTTAGGTCCTCCTTGAAGAGGGGACTGGAGTCTATGACTTCTCTGCCAGCACAAGCAAATCATTTACCTTTGTACACTAGTCTGTAGATGTACATCTTCTCTGTGTTCTCCTTCTAGATTGAGTTTTGAGGGGTTTTTTTTATACGCCAACAATACTGAAGGGATTGGAAGCGTAGCCCTTGTGCAAGAGGATCTACAGAAAACAGCTTCAAAGTATTTTAACAGAGATAAACCTTTCTGGTTCTCCACGGTATGACTTTTTATAAAAGGTGACAGCAGCCACTTCTTGTCTTGTTTTGCTGGAAGAAAAACCAAACCCACAAACCAACAAACAAATCCAGAAGTAAAGTTTACTTTCACAGAGTGCATAGTTCTGCTTGGAGTACAAGGACCACCACCCTTGTCAGCAAGAGCCTGCTGGGCCCTGCTGGTGAGATGTGCAGATGTGGAGCTCCAATTCCCTAGGATGCCCACACTGGAGCCAGGATATCTCTGACACTCAGATGCCTATGGCTGCCTCTGAACTCAGGCCTCCAGTGCAACAAAACGCCCTTCAAGTATCATAACTGAAGTACTTCTGTGAAAGTGCATTTATTTCATTTTACGTGTTTCTGTCTTTTTATATCATGCAAAATTTTGAGGACATAAAGGAAGTTATGGAGATTCGAGACCTGCAAAGGAAAAAACAGTCGAGATTAAGTTTTTCCACATTTTCAAAGCAATTCGAAAGGGCGTCGACACTGCTACCTGGACACAAACAGGAAAAGCTGAGACGCAGACCCTGCGGAGGAAAACGAGCGTGTCTCCGGGCAGGGGGGGAGCCGGGAGCCCGAGGAGGGGGGCCGAAGGTGAGGTGAAGAGCCGCGACAGCTAGCAAGGGCAGGAGGAGGGGAAGGCGCTGCCCCAGCGCTCCTGGACGGCTGTTTGGCACAGGGACCGCCCGGCGAGAGACGACAGCCGCGGCACCGGGGAAGGGGAGGGGGCTCGGGGCCGGGGCCGGGGCGGTGACTCAGTGCCGCTCGCAGCGCATAAAAGGCGGGCGGCGGGCAGCGGCGGGGCTGGGCTGGACGCCGCAGTCGGGGGCGTTGTGGCGCCCGTCGGGTCTGCTGGGAACGCGCCCGCAGGACGGGGACGGCGCCATGGGGCTGGCCAAGCTGCGACTGCTGTGCGCCGCCGTGGCACTGCTGTGTGCCGCCCCGCCGGGGCACCCCGGCGCCGTGCTGCCCGCGGGCGAGGGGGACAGCTACGGGGTGAAGCTGTGCGGCCGCGAGTTCATCCGCGCCGTCATCTTCACCTGCGGCGGGTCCCGCTGGAAGCGACTCTCCCTGCTGGCGGTGGAGCCAGCGCCTGCGGCCGGTGAGTGTCCCAGGAGCGGGGCCGAAGGACAGGCAGCTGTCGGGGCGCTTCGCTCGCTGCCGAGCGACGGCCTGCAAAGAGGGATGGAGAGAATGGGAGGGAGCGGGGAAGGGCGAGCGCCCCGCGGCGCCTCTCACTCCTCCTTCCCTGGAGCCGCGGAGGGAAGGTCCCCGTCCCTCTCTCGCTATTCCTCTAGATCCTAGTTGGCGTTTCCGAGACTTCTGGAAGGACGCCCTCACATTCAGAGGGAAAGGGACGGCAGGCGCTGGGGCGTCATTAGCCGGGATAACGCGCAAAGTTTTCGGTCAAGTTTGGAGATACCGCGCGGCTGCGCAGGGCTGCGGGCGGCAGAGGAGCTTCTGCTATGAAATCCCACAAAATCACACTTCTCGCCTCTCTTGAGGAGGTCTGGTGCAGCCCTGGGGAGCGGTGGGGAATGCCTGTTGCTATGGCTTCTCCCTCTTCCCAAGGCTCGCTAATTCCTCGGGCTCCCTGCCGGCCGGGGTTTCCCTGCCGCACGGGAGCCCTGACGCCGCGCTGCCCGTCAGAGCTCCCGGGATGTGCGGGACTGCCACAGACGTGGAATCGCGCGCGGTGTTGTCACTCTCTTACGCTGCTCTGCATCAAAGAGTTGGCACTTGGGAGGATGGACTGTGGTGCTTCAGGTTACAATTGACACAGCAAGAACTGCTTTATGGTGAAACAGTTAATGGGTAAAATAGTCCTCATAGTTTTAGTGTCGCGTGTCCCAAGCCCGATGTATTAGGAAATTTTAAGTAGACGTCTTTTGGGCTGTTCTCAAACTGCGGTAATGTAACAGTAATTATAAGTGATGACTCTAATTTATGTTGTTATTTTGAATAGTGAAAAATAACGTTTTTAACAAGGACGAAAGCGGGGATTATGGCTAAAACGTGCAATGGAAAAGAATATTTTTTTCTGATTAAACACACAGTTAGTGAAATAACCTAAGACTTCAGGCAGCTAATGAAGCCAGTATTTTGCGTTTTCTGGGAATTTTTTTCCCTTTTTTCCCCCCAACATGTAGAGTAAAAGATAAAAGTAACCTTTGTAATTATAACAAATTACTTATGTACAGCCTCTGTGGGGATTATGTTCTTTCCAAGAAAATTTTGCTTTCCCTTTTATTAGCAGCAGCTTCTGAGAACAGCAGTCACTAAGGAGCCCCCACTGTGCTGCATGATGTCTAACTAAAAGTCTTCTCCACCCCAAAAGGCTATTAAAGAGCAGTCACTGTCTACTTAATAAAGTAGCTACAGCTACTTTTATTTCTGCACATACTCGGGCAGCTGTTCTATCAGAAAATTAGGTTCTATATATTAATTAGTCATATTAATGTAAATGTAAAGTTCGCTGGATGTTCTCATGTTCTTTCAACTTTCTGAAACAAAAAATTAACCGTTTTAACAGCATTCTTTTTAAGATAAGACTTGAAGAAGCTGCTTTCCTTCACATTAGCTGAAATAAGCAATGCTACTTGCCTTGCAGAAGTAAAAACAAGAGAAACAGTGTAATGAGAAAGGAAGTACAGCTGGATTTTTGAGAACGCTTTGGTCAGTGAAATGAAGCATGTCATAAGTAAATTCTGCATGCCTCTGATATGCCTTGAGAAATTAAAGAAATTAGTGGAAAGCATCAGTTAAAAATAGCTATAGAAAAATGCAGTCTAAGAATCAGTTTACGTGCAATCTTTGCTTATTTAGTCCTTCCTACATTTGTTCTTGACATGATGCTAGTTTGTGTGACTGTGCACAGGAGAGGATGGGTCTGATCTAGTTCATCAGACAATGATGTAGCTCTGTGGTGTTTCTGAATACATGTCTTTACAACAAAATTCTGTTTCTGTGGAAAAAATTGAGACTTCTCTGTTAATAACACTGCAGTTGTGATAGGATGCCTTTGCTTCAGCTGCAGTTGTTTCTGTGTACTCTGCGTGTCTAGCAGGAGGTATAGACTTCAAAACACAGATTCCACTAAAACCACACTCTGAAGTACTGACAGTTACCCTACGTAAGTGTTTCACATATTACTAACTGAATGGGTTTTGTTGCTGTTAGAGCTGTGTGCTCCTTTTCATGGTCCTACAGTCTGAATTTTAAAAAGTCTTCTCTTTCAACAGATTCTGCACAAACATCAAGTAACAAACTCCTGGGAAGCTTCAATCTGCAATCAGTTTTGGATCCTGAAGTGGAGCAGCTGCAGAGAAGCAGCCCATTTCTTGGATGGGAGACGTTTAAGGACTTGTATAGTTTAAATTACTATAATGAATATGTACCTGTGGCAGGTGACTTAAAAAAACTAGTTCGTCAGGTGGAGGAAACTGTTCAGAAGGACAGGGGAGGAACAGAAAATGCAAATCCCATGGAATCAAGCAGCTACCTTTGGGCCAGGTATCCCAGGAGAAAACGTGAATCTCTGGGTTTGGCAGGAATGTGTTGCAAATGGGGCTGTACAAAAGCTGAAATTAGTACTATATGCAGAGTTTAAAATCCTCTATGTTTATGCATGAAATCAGTGTTTGTTGCAGTACTACTTGATTGAATACTTCATGGAGGAAGGAAAACTCTTGCTGTATTTTATTTTGTCTATATGTGCCAATCAATATAGCTGGTTTTCTTTAAAAAAAAAAACCCAAACCAACAAAACAAACCAAACATAAGTGTAATTGCAATGAGTTTGTTTTGCTGCAGTAACTTCTACTCTATATTTTTTACTAAGTCTTTTCATTTTAATGTTGAGCCTTTACACTTATATTACGAATATATTATATCTTTGTAACACTTTGAGAAGAATTTCAATATTTCATTAAAATGTAATTATATTAAGTGTTGCCAAATTATTCTTCCTCTGTAAAAAGAATCATAGAATGGCTTGTGTTGGAAGGGACCGTAAAGATCACCTCGTTCCATCCCCCCTGACATAGGCAGGCACACCTTCCCCTTGATGAGGTTGCTCAGAGCCCCATCCAACCAGGCCTTAACACTGCCTGGGATGGGGCATCCACAGCTTCTCTGAGCAACCTGTGCCAGTGTCTCACCACCCTCGCAGGAAACGATTTTTTCCACAATATCTAACCTAAATTCTCCATCATTCAGTTTGAACCACTTACTTCTACTGTTGCTAAGTTTCTAATGAAGAGTCTCACTCCAGCTTCCTTGTAATATCCAATATTGAAAATGAGATTCATGGTACAAAGCTGTACAAAAAGATTATCTTGCCAACTGAAACCCCACTTAACACTGACTTGGCTTGCTGATTATTTTGAACACAAGTTTTCCATTTCCTTGTAATTGCTGAATTGTTTTTATGCAGTATTATCTTTATAAAACCTTTACCACAACACAACACTTGCCACATAAATATTTTTTTATGCTCATGGATAGGCTTAAATACAATAGAGTATTAACAGTTCAGTTATTCCCTGTTTACTTTACTTCTCCATTTTTTCCCTACTACTGCTGAGTGAGAGTGCTGGATGTACATCAGGTAGCACTGTACAGACACTCAGACATCTTTCTGTGTGTTTTTAAGGCATGCTGGTCTACACTACTTAAGATTTATTTCTAAGTTGCTAATTGCTATTGTTTTTATAAATAGCTGATTTAATCCTTGTAGTTTCTAATCCTTTTGCCTTCCTACATGTTTTTCTCAGTTGTAAAAAGTTCTCTTTCTAGCTATATTGTTCATGAAGTGAGGATTTTGGTTTTTCTGACCTCTGTGATGCTCATGGTAACTTACCTTTGTAGCAGTAGTTGACTCAGAGTATGCTCCCCAGCTCGGCCTGTGTGGTTGATGCCTTTGGCTTTGTTCTTCAAATTGTCTTTCGACAAGTGTTCCTTGATTGGACTACAGCTCCCTGCAATTATTGCATCATTTCTTTATTCCTTTTCTTAAGATATTATCGTTATTGCTGCAATTAGGCATCTATCATTCCTTTTTTTTTTTTTTCAGATACCAGTTTTATTCAGTAGAGATTGGGCAGACTAGCAATGCTGTTATCTTCCACATGAAAAGAACAAACTCTTCTGTCCTTGTTACAGTATTTATAAAGAAATGAGTAGTCTTCCTAAGCATCTTTGTTGTTGTGACTGTAAGATGCTTTTTGCCACTCAGAGTAGAAAAAGCAACTGTGTGACATTCTGCTATAGTTTGGGGTGGGTTTGTTATTGCAACAGGTTAGCTAAATGTCTGTTGTTGGCTTCCAGCAACTTCTCCTCACAGATAGTTTTGGGTTTGGAGACTCTGAGTTTAGATTAGGGTCTCCTAGAAGATTACAGGAGGAGTTTGAGGGGAAGTATGCCTTATTTTTGAGCAGTATCAAGAACTTTTGGAGTTAAGATTACTTACTAGTAAGGTGAGGAATAAGAGGTACATAGCATCCCTAAGAAAAGCCACAATATGAAAATTCTGTGCATGAAGAAACTGAAAATTAACCTGTATGCATTCATTTTGCTAGAAAACTGTCCCCCAAGCTTTTGCAAAGGAATATTGGAAAAGGTGAATATGGATATAACAGGCCTGAGTGAAATAAAGATGCAGTAAAAACCTTAAATTTGTGATTTTAAGCCTTGAATGGAACAATCTGGAATTTAATTTACTGGGTTAAGATGTAACCCATTGGTAAAACTATAAATAGTGTAAGTGGAAACAGTGTTTGAGCAGAACTGTTTCAGGCTGAGATGGGATTATAAATAGAAAGATCAGTCTTTATCTGATATGAACAGGCTTTTCTCAGAGGTATGAGTCAACCTAGAGAAAAGGTGAAATTTCTGTTTTCATTTGGTTTAATAGGCCTCATCATAGTCTGTAACAACTTTAGCAGGCAAGCCATGGCACAGACAGAAATTCTGTATTTTAGAGTAAGAAAGTATCTGTGTACATATTACAAAGATTTTTTTTTCTTTTCCTTTCCTTTCCTTTCCTTTCCTTTCCTTTCCTTTCCTTTCCTTTCCTTTCCTTTCCTTTCCTTTCCTTTCCTTTCCTT
>JACBWW010000008.1:9567309-9662204 GCA_020086605.1 Lanius collurio
GCGAGACCTTTACTGCAGTCACTGTGAAGGTATAAAAGTGCAGGGATTATTACTTTGTTCTGCTCCTCAGAGGTACCTTGGGCTTTTTCTGTGTTACTGCACCACTGGAGAAAGAGGGAGGGCCACAGATAATTAATTACCCAATCTCCATCCCTGGGTGAGCTGTGAGATACAGGAAAGATTTCAGCCACCAGTCAGGAGAGTCCCTGTTGACCCATTTGCTGCAATGCTGGGATATTGCAGCCAGCAATATGATATGAAACCAGAGGGTAGCAAAGCCAAGCAACTGAGATCCTTGTCATGTAATGCGAGCAATGACAAGGGGATTGGGAAGAGGACAGAAACCCTCAGCCTCTGAAGTGACTTCTGTCAAATGGGAGGGAGAGATACTTTTCCACAGAAGACCTAATACACAAAAGGGTGTTCACCACTGCCAACAAAAAAATGGCTTCACAAAGATAGCATCCAAAGGCAATATGGAGCAGAAAGCTCCCATGGCTTAATGTCCCTCCCTCCACTAGTCTGAAAATAACAAAGAGCTGGGACAAAATAAACTTGGCAGATAGAACATTTGTGTTGACTGCTTATTTGTTTTTTTTCCTGGACTGCTGAACTCAGTTGTGCTTGGCACTGCTCCCCTGGCTTGGCTTGGTCCCATGCGGCTGACTCCAACACCAGTGCCGCTTGGCTTTGCTCAGCTGGGGTTTTGGGGCTCTGCACAGCTGCTTCTGCTCTGCCAGAGAGAGGTGTTCATTCCAGTGGGCTGAAAGGAACAGAGAAGGGACCAGGGGTAACAGAGTGGGGCTGAATCCACTGAGCTGATCCCAACACCTTCTCGGCTAGGGAGAGCCAAGATGCCACACTTTCCCTTTTTTCTGATCCTTGGCTTCTCCTGCTGAAACCATATCCCCATCGATATGTGTGTGGTATGCAATAAACCATGTCACACCCACACAGCACTAAAAAGTCCATCTCTTTTCTCTCTAACCAGAATACTATGAAATGTGTGCTGCAATACAGCAGACCAGGTGGGTAAACCCTTGTGGTATGGTGGACAATAGTCAAAAGAAAAATAAATGGGAGGGCCTGGCCAATTGATTACAGCCCTCTCACACAAACCCACCAAGGCAAGCACTATGTGCTTACCGTAGCACCACAACCACTGAATGGCTGGAGAGGTACCCTGTGCCTCGTGCCACCACCAAACATCATCTTGGGCCTTGAAATTCAAGTCCTGTTGGGGCATGGCAGCTGAGAAAGAACTGGGTCGGACAACAGAACTCTTTTCAAAAATAGCCTCAGGGACAACTGGGCCAGAGAGCACGGTGTTGAGTGGGTGTATCACGTTCCTGTCATGCACCAGCCTCTGGGAAAAGTGAGCAGTACAATGGGCTGTTAAAAACCCCCTTGAAAGCAATGGGTAGTGGTACCTTCAAGCATTCAGATCTGCATTTAGCAAAGGCCCCCTGCAGAGTTAATACTGAGGCTCTACCAGTTGAGCTGCCTCTTCCCAATCAAAACCTCCACGTACTGTAGAAGGGACTAAAGCTCCGTGGTTAATATGTTAGGGACAACTGTCTGGATTAGTCCTGCCTCAAGCAAAGGCAAACTCATCTGTGAGACTGGTTTTGCTCAAGTACCCAGGTGCACTTGGTTGTTAATACCGATGGTCCAGTTGTGTATTTAGTAAGAGCATTCAACTCTTTTCCAGGTAAATGGTGGTAATTTTCATTAAAAGTGATGGTAATTTTCCTGTAAAGTTAAGGAAAGTCATATGGAAAGATGAAAAAGTAATGCAAAACAAGACATTAGGATTTCTAGCAAATTTAAGAAATGTAAGGCGGAGTAAGCCATCTCTGTCTTACAGACTTGCATCCCTTCAAATACTGAGAACAAAAGGAAGTGCTTCTTCATCCCACATTCATTTGCTTAGTGAAAACCTTCATAAAAAAGGGGTTTAAAAACTCCCAGTCTTACTGTTTAGGTAACACCTTTACTTTCACACATCTAAGTTTCTTCCAAAGGATAAATGATTCCTATGGCTATTCTAGGAAGGTTAGGAAGTTGTATGTGCTGTGTTCTACCTCATCAAACAGAACAGCTGCCTTCAGCAGTGATCTAAACACCAGTTACAAATTTTAGGTAGTGTACAGAAGAAAATGCTGGCAGGCACGTGTCATTCATTGTATTCAGTTATTTTATTTTCACTATCCAAATGCAAAAGAAACACACAGTTAAGTTTCAGGTATGGATTACACAGTTTTCTAAAAATATTCCTTTCATGTTCTCTTCAATAAACCATGTGTTCAAATGTTTACATTTCAATCATAAGTAGCAGATATCTTCTCCTCCCTGCTCCCTACCACCAAGGGACTTTTTCTACTTTAATATAAAGTACTGTAAACCTCTTATTCAAAAAGAAAAATTCAGAAAAACAACTTCTTAGTCAAACACCTTTTCAGAATTGTTGTCTGGCATGGCACAACATTTAGAAGTTTCTTTTGGTATAGTAATTATTGAAATTTTTTCAGTCAGGTTAGGGGTCTGTGAATATTTTACAATTAAGGCAGATAATACACAGTTTAGAAATATATTACCACATATTTGTCATGGTATGGCATTTTCAGTAGACATCAGTTTTTCATAATTCATTGTGCATTTCACATTTCAGAAAGCTTCTTCTGTGCTGAACATCATCCTTCTTCTTTTAGTCTTGCTCTTCTACACCTCTACTTTTGCTCTCAGAACTCTATCCTTAGGTGTTTGTGATCCTACAATCCTGAAAAGCTTGCTTTCTTTATGCAAGAGTTACATTTCTCCGTACTTAATACAGTAACATCTTTTCCCATACATTTCAAGGCAGCTGGTCAACATCTCAACTAAATGCAACAAATAAAAATTTAATTTTGGGGGAAAAATATAATTTTTACATATATTTTCACAGTTGTATTCATCAGTACATTTAGTAACAATAATCTAAACTATGGAAGCTTTTAACCAGTAGTAGGACTTGACAAGAACACGAGTTTCTTCTCCTGAAAATTCATTTCTCCTCTGGCTTACTACATGACTGTTGCAACTTTGTGGAATACTGTGTGGAATATATTTTAAAACTAACTTTGAAACTTAACATATTTATACTGATAGACAACAAACCAATACTACACAACACAATACTTGATTGCAGAGATTCTATAAGATATATTGTGCACTTATAAAAAATTCTTTCACTTCAAATATAAGTGCAAAGCAGTAGTTAATATTTTAATTCTACATTGTAGTAGCAGTCAGGTATACATAAACCAGCACTTTTTCTACCAACAAAACCAAACAGCATTTTTGAAGTGCATAATGATTACACTAAAGCATGACAATTGCAATGCCAACTGAAGACAGTTTCTAAAACAAAGTACTTAGTCTACTAATACAAAGGCTATGTAAAAATATGACATTAACAATGCTACTGTAGCTCTGAAAGCTTTCAAAATACAAAATACAGTGTTTTTTGGTTTTTTGAGGGTGGTGGGGTTTTTTTTTAAAGGTTAAACAATTGGCAGTACCAAATGAAGCAAATTCACTACACTTACATCCTCAACAGCTTTTTGAGAAACCCACTGGGTCTGCTCCGGGACCTAAATATCAACACTGCAGATGACTATATATCCCCCAAGTCCTAAGCACTACTTGGTCCTATTCTTCCAGCTACAAACATTCATCCCAAACGATCAAGCCCTGTGCACAGGCCTCTGATTGTTAAAAAAGGTCTCTGACGAACAGCACACAACTACACTGCAGTGTAAAGATATGGCTTTCTCTAAAAATGATATCGTATTAAAGTAAAAAAAAAAAACAACTCCACAAGACACTTAAAAATCATCCTTGAGTTCACCACTACATTTATGCAATCAAATAGACTATGTAATTAGTCATGCTGTAGTAGAACAAGAAAAAGACCTTTTATTCCCTTGAAAAATTAGCAGACTGGAAGATTTCTTCATTGCATTACACAAACTTCCCTGAGATTTTGACATAAATTATGTTTAGTCTACTATGTATTTGAAACCAGTGAGCTATTGAGTGTCATATACTGCAAATTTTACATAATTCCTGCATATGTTATCCAGCTAAAATGCTGTCTTGATGCTTTAAAGCTTTATCTCCTTTGTTACAAAAAACATGTACACATAACTGAGACTACAAATGCAAAGACATTTTTTGCACAAAATTTCAAATCCTCAAAGCAATGTATAGAAATTGAGAAAACATGTTAAGTTGAACAGAGCACTTCAAAGTTCTTTGCAGCTAAAAAGCTGACTGAAATTAGTTTGAAAAATCATCTATGCAAATGCTTGGTGGCAAGAACAGTAGCAGAAATAGTTCTAAATGCAATGGGTAGAGAGAAGGCTGATGCTTCTCTCCCTATTTAGCACTCTCTCGTACTATAAAATAGTGATTTTGTAGGAGTGATTGTGGGAGAGAAACATCACAGTGGTACAGAATACTGCTATACTGGCACTATGTTACACTAAGTAAGGATTTGTTGGGTTTTTTTAAAGTTGAGTTTCTTCAACCTCTGATAAGATGGCTGTAGTTAACCACAAATTTTAAGGAGGCCCCACAGCGAAAGTAACCTCTGTTTCACTAACTCACTGCCACAAATTTTAAAAATGAGCACTTAATTTTAAATATAAATTTGGATGTCAGGTCAGTTTGCCAAGCTGTATATCCCCTTAACTGAACTTCTCTCAGCAGAAGTCCAAGAAGAACAAGCATTTTACTTTGCAAACAATAATGCTTACGTAAAAACAAACAAACAAGATTATTTGAACTAAAAAGAAACAAACCCTGCAATTATACTGCTTTGAGATATGAGATTATCCCCAAGTTTTATGCCTCAAGGCAAAACCGAAGCGTTCTCTTGTCCAAAAAGCTTTGTTACTTATTTCAAAAGCTGAATTATACAGCATTCAGGTAGCTCTTTACCTCCTTCCAGTTCTCAGTAACTGGAATCATGTCCTTGCCCTCCGCTGAGTGCGGAGCAATTGCACTTGTAACTCCTCCTTCCAAATAGTCTCATGTTGGGTATTACCCCAGAAAGAAATAGGCTTGGGCAACTTCAATACAGGACAGGCTTGACGTGGTTGTGACTGGCCATATGAGATACTGAGTTGAAAGTATTCTTTTTCTGTGCTGGAAGGAAGATATTAAGATGATCGTCTTAACAGTGAAGTGAGGAATTGTGAGAGTGAGGGCATTTTCTAGATTTTTAATCCTGCTTTGAAGGTTCGCATTCATAGATATACTTATGGCTGCATGAAAACTACAAAGATGGAAAGAAAAAATGAGCAGCATTTAAAAGCAGTATGTTTAGCTTTTCCTTATTTAAACTGAAGACACTGCCTTGTGTAAAATGAATTCACTTCTATGTGTTATCACTGAATCTTCAATTCTCTAAAGGCAATCTAATATGCAACAAGGGAAAAGAAGAGTAAGAAGAAAAGTATTTCATCTTTTCTTTTTCATTTTTAAATTATAATTTTTGCATGGGTTAGTAGATTTTCTGTCTCCCCCAATTAAGCACAATTTGCTCCTTTTCCCTCTAAATACTTACAGTACACCACACAGCCTATTACATCTCTTTGGATATACTGCTGGCTGATAAATGATTCAGACAGGCACATTGAATCACTTCTGTTTTGTTACACAGAGAAGCTAGTTCTGCATCAACAATGAAAAAATCATGAAACTGTATTTACAGACAAAAGTCTTTGTGCAACACACAAAACAGGCTGCCAAGTCACTATACACTTGGTGTAAAAGTATTTCTAGAAGTCTTTTCTGGGCATCTCCATTTCAACAAGGAAATACATTGGTTTTTTATCTCTTAGTTTCATCACATTTTAAGTCACTTCTTTTTTGTATTGCCAAGTAAGGCAAATAATGGTGTTGCTGAATGACTACCCATTATTTAATTTAGAAAAATAATTTCTTTCCCTACTGAGAATTTCAGCATGTTCTCACAGTAACAAATATATCCTGATAAAAAAGCCCTAGCAGGATTCCGCAGTAGTCAGATTGAGATAGGGTATTTGCCACACAGATTTTACTGCCAGCAAGGATAAGATGTGTGCACATGTACATATGTCAAATATACACAGCTGACCAAGCACATTTTGTCCTGCATTCCAACTCATCCTCTGAAGGAAGGACAGTTTTCTCATCCACCCATGTTTTCCCTTATGTGATCCACTCGCTGAGCAAGATCCCTAAAGGTGGGGCGCTGGGCAACATTATTGTTCCAGCATTCTTTCATGATAGCATAAATCTGGAGAAGAAAAAAAGAAAATTGGTAGTAGGTAAACAGATACCACATATATTTACTTTGAACTGGTCTAAAGAACATCCGGCCTAACTTCATGCTTCCAAACAACAGCTGCAAAAGAGTGTGCCTAAACTTTATCTGCTCGATCCCATGGACAGCAAGAACTGAGGATAGGTGGCTCTGAAAAAACTCTTATTATAAAAGACAATTTTTTTTTAAAGTTAGCATGAAAATTCACTCAGCTGTTTTTCGAAACTTTTACGAGACTTACGTTATTTTGCTATGTTTTTTATGTTTTTGCTTGCTCTTTTTCTTTTTGGAAATTAAAAAAAATGACATGACAAATGCCAGTATGACCAGAAATGAGATTTACAAAGACAGTAATTCTAAAGAAGGTTTCCCCTGCAAAGTTAACATACACTTCTCTACATTTATATATTAAATTCTTAAGTATTCTTCACATATAATCAGAAATAAGCAAAAAAAAAAAAAGTTACTGTGCAAACTAAACCCACTTTGAAATGTATTTCCCCTATAATAGTTACACAGCAACAGTTTTCTTTTTGCCCAGAGATGTACCTGATACCTGGTCTCATACAACTTGCCAAGCTCTTCACCTGTACTCTTCTCGTTAATTCAATCCAGATTGGTACTACCAATTTCTCGTTCTTTTAACAGTTTTTCACATGTTGCTTAAGAGCAATCTGTACAGCTACCAAGAAATAAAGTAGAAACTGTTCCTTATCTTTCAGCAAATTTGAAACACCTGCATTGACCAAGCTGCTTTAGAACCAAGTCTCAAGCAGCTTGCAAACTGCAAGATAAAGTGCTGTAAGCTACATGTATCTGGAAGATTTATTATCTGTGATGACTGGCCTTTCAGGATCAAAAGGGGATGAATACAGTTTCTGACACAGAGACATTTCCACCTTGCTTTGATAGCTGGAGAAATGTCAGCCACTAATACCTTTGGGTTAGTTAAGATACAGTTTCAGTAAAACAGATTATGTATTATCTTATACACATGACATTCAGGTTATCTACAAAAAGCCAAACCTTTGCAATTCAACAGTTGCTGTACTGGTAAATAAAGTGGAAGAAAAGCTCTTTAAAGACTACTATTTCCATTCTCTCTATATTTTTTCTTCCCCCATGGCTTCCTGCCTCTCTTGTACCATTTGTTCTCATCTCTATTAGAGCACTTGACCCTGCTGTTTTCTCCTCTGCCAATTTTGAATGGATTATTTCTTGACTTATTCCTAAGTGTGCTTGACTTTAAAGGTATGCAGCAATTAATCTGAGCTGCAAGTTACATATGTAAAAAATCCACAACCCATAACTATTCTACTTCCTTTTTTTTCACTACTGATTCACCTACATAGCCCTACCTAACTAGTTTGACTGAACCCGACTTTGCGCACCCTGCTCTGAAGAACAGAAAACTGTAAGACTTAGTAGTGGCAAAAAAGCACTTTTTAAAGCATCTAGTTTATAAGTAAAACAAAAAGAACAGTGAATTAATTTGTGTGCTCTGAGGACAGCTTTAAAGCTATACTTCAGGAACTACAAAGAACACGAATACAAATCTGAATTCATATACCTAACTGTGCCTACAGTCTGAGAGTTGAAAATGCCTGACAGTGAATAACATACATGATAAACATGGGCTTTCCATACTTGAGAAGGGAACAGTAACAGAAAGGCAACAATCAAGATAAGAAGCTCTTTAAATTGTGGAATTAAATGTGAAAAATCTTAGGTAGCTATTGAGATATTTTTGCTAAATATTACAGATTTGAAAATAATCCATAGTTGACAGCTTTGAATGAGAATCTTTACATGGGACTTAATGGAACAAGTTCTATATACTAATCTTGTTGCCTTAGTACATATATCTTTTTGAAATAGAAGTGTGAGTGCCTAAGTACAGCAGTCAGTCATAATATTCCCACTTCATGTATTTAGCAAGACTACATTCTAGGCCTCTGTCTAGGCCTCTGAGGCAGTGCAAGCTAAAGAATCATAAAATAAATATGATCATACTCATCATGAAACTGATAAAATAACAGCACAGCCATTTCACTTGAATAAATACTTTAGTGGTCCAAGCAGAACAAAAGGCATTTACCAGGTACTCACCCTAACTGAGCACCTTTCACACTACAGTAATATTTTAACACAGTACTTTACCTCATCAGGGCATCCATCTGGTCTTGGTAGTCGCCCATTATTCTTCAACAGCTCTATCAAATGAAAGACAATCATCTGCCCTTGTTTATCATTGCCAATCATGCGCATGAATTCCTGAAACAAAAGGCCGACTGTAAGATATGATCGGAAAAGAAGATGCTACAATATTCTTTCCAAGCAAAAGTTCTTTCTAAGAGTAAGGAGAATAAATAGAATAGTACATAGCAATGATGAAATTATAAATTATATGTCCAGAGAATATATCTAAAATTACAGATTTTTTCTGTGTGTAGAATGGAATAATAATATAGAATAAAACTGAATGATACATACACAATTTAAATCACTAAGTGAAAAATCTTTAAATATGTTGATCATCATCTGATGATCTGGCTACCCTGGATAAAGAGGAGGCTGAGGTTTTCAATGACTTTTATGCCTCAGTCCTCAATGGCAAGTCCTCCAGGTACATTGTCCAAGCTGAGAAAGGCAGATGGAGGGACTGAGAGAATGAAGATCCTAAGCCCACTGTAGAAGAGGGTCAGGTTCACGACCATCTAAGGAACCTGAACATGCAGAAGTCTGTAGGACCTGATGCAATTCATTTAAGGGTCCTGAGGGAGCTGGCAGATGAAGTTGTTAAGGTGAAGGTTGTGATGACTGAACAAGGGAAATATAACCCTGATTTTTAAAAAGGGGAAAGTGGAAGACACATTGAACTACAAGCTAGTCAGTCTCACCTCTGCCAAGCAAGATCATGGAGCCAGTTCTCCTGTGTACTATGCTAAGGCACATGGAAAACAAAGAAGTGACTTGAAACAGAGAGCATGGCTTTATTTCAGGCAAAAGTTTTTGCCTGAGAAATTCTGGTGACCTTCTATGATGGAGCTACCTGGACTTACACAAAGTGTTTGACACTGTCCCAAATGAGAGCCTTGTCCCTAAATGGGAGAGACATGGGTTTGATGGTTAGGTGATTCAGTGGATAAAGAACTGGCTGGACAGCTGCACTCAGAGTTGTGGTCAATGGCTCACTGTCCATGGGCAGAACAGTGACAAGTGGTGTCCCTCAGGGGTCAGTTCTGGGGCCAACAGAGTTCAACATCTTTGCAGGTGACGTGGACAGTGGGACTGAGCGCACCCTCAGCACGTTTGCTGACAACAGCCTGTGTGCTGCAGCCACACACTGGAGGAAAGGATGCCATCCAGAGGGGCCTGGACAGGGCTTGGGAGCTGGGCTCGTGCAAACCTCGTGACATTCAACAAGGAGAAGCACAAGAAGTTCTACACCTGGGTCATGGCAATCCCAGACACACCTACAGGTTGGGAGGGGAAGTGATTGAGAGCAGCTGCTGATGGAGAGCAGCCCTGTGGAGAAGGACTTGGGGGTGATGGTTGATGAAAATTCAGCATGAACTCACAGCCCAGAACACCAAAGGTGTCCTGGGCTGCATCCAAAGCAGCGTGGGCAGCAGGGCCAGGGTGGGGATTCTGCCACTCCACTCTGCTGAGACCCCACCTGCAGAGCTGCACCCAGCTCTGGATCCCAGCACAGGAAGGACATGGAGCAAGTCCAGAGAAGGGCGTGAGGTTGATAAAAGGACGGGAGCACCTCCCCTACAAAGACAGGCTCAGAAGGTTGGGTCTGTTCTGCCTGGAGAAGAGAAGGTTGCATGGAGACCTCACAGCAACCTTCCAGTATCTGAAGGGGGCCTGCAGGGAAGGTGGAGAGGGACTCTTCATCAGGAACTGCAGTGACAGGACAAGGAGTAATTGGTACAAACTGAAAGGGGAGAAATATAGGTTGGATATTAGGAATAAATTCTTTACTGTGAGGGTAGTGAGGCACTAGAACAGGTTGGCCAGAGAAGCTGTGGCTGCCTCATGCCTGGCAGTGTTCAAGGCCAGGCTGGACAGGGCTCTGAGTAACCTGGTCTACTGAGAGGTGTCCCTGCCCATGACAGGGGCAACTGGGACTAGATGATAACTTTAAGGTCTCTTCCAATCCATAACATTCTATGCTTCTGTGATTAATTAGTTTTAAAAGGAAAAAACTTACAGGTGATTCTAAAGGGCTCTCTGAAACATTGAAACAATTTAATGCTTTGAAAAATGCCAAACAAAAAACAGGTATTATCATGCTGATATATAAAAAATGGTTAGTAGGATTAATCAGTAACTACATAGCAGAAGAAATATTATAATTAAAGCCAACAAAAGTGGCTTAGATAACCTTGCTGTCCAAAAACCCATAATAACCTAAAAAGCAGACTAAAACCTCACTCAGACTGCCAGACATCAAAAGTAAATGAGAATGTGTTATTAACTGAAATAAATTTCTAAGCACAACATAAAGGAATTATTTTTCCTCCAATGCTGCAAAACTTCTTTAATGATCCTTGATATGAAAGTGTGAAACACCTGTTGGCTGAACATGCAAATGGCCAAGTTGTAAAAATAATGTGTAATTATTAAGACTACAAGAGTTGAAGAGACCATTTTGGTTAATTTTAACAAATTACCTTTTCTTAATACATACCAACAGCATAACACCAACCTGATGAAGGGTGAATGCACATGTAGAATTGATTCATTCAAAGAATAGTCCACCTGAGCCCATAACTTACTTTATCACTTTTCATTTCATAATCCTGCTGAAGAACCTTAGGCATCTGCAACATTCATGTTCTTATGCTGGAAGAGCTGTCTTCAGTTCTTCCCTGATACTTCCGATAACTCATTGTATGGAATTACTAAGAGGTCCACTGAAGCCAGTGCAGAGGTATCCTCCAAGTGCATTTTTGCCTGTCATCACTATTCAGCTCTCAAAACCACATTTGCCAGGACTGAGCCTCTGGCTAAGGGTAAGACCAGCTCTAGTAAATATGGAACCCTCAAGTCTCCTCTGTTATGCCCATGGAGAACTGCTAGGTGTAAGTAAGATCATGTACCTTATTTTCAGGTAGAGAACTGCTAATAGTATCTTTCTTCACCCACCGTAAATTTGTCTCTAAAGACACCTGTCAACAGTCTACAAAAAGCCACTCCTTTTCTTTCCTGAACTTCACTAACTTACTAACTTAGGTTCTGCTAACATAAAAAACCTTTAAGTTACCTTTATTAAAGTTAACTTAATTTATACATATTTGTTTGGCTCAACCTTAAATTTGGAACAGCATTAAAAATAAATGTCATGCACTGGAATGGCTGCATCTGGGATAACTCTCCACAAAGGACGAGAAAGAACAACCTATAACAAGAGATTTTAAAATCTCTTTCAAGTAGAAGCTACAGAATGTCTAAAGTACGCACAGACTATAAAATAATTTTCAGATCTTCTTTCCTTCTTATGGCTTGATACCAGTACCTTTCAGTTACTGCTTCATGGATGTTGTCTTATAAACACTAAGGTATCTCCAGAAAAGGATCAGTAAATATAAAAGGATCAGTTAATATCAACTTATTGAAGTACACAACAATCATATATATTTTTGAAAATTTTAATGAACAAACAAATTCTCTGAGAAACATTAACTGTATACTTACAGCTGGTGGGCTTTTGCTTTTGTCAATATAGGTGAAGAGTTCATACAAGACCACACCAAAGCTCCACACATCTGAGGCCACAGAAAATTTGCTTTCCGTCAGAGATTCTGGAGCATACCTGCAACACACAGTAGCAGGAAAATTGTTCTCTGTAACATGTGTAAATTTGATTTTGGGTATATTTGTTTCAGTAAAACAGATTTCTTCTTCATGAGTAAGTATTCTTTACTCATAGATATTAGCACGTTCTCATGTCCTTTCAATACCTTCAATTTGTAACTATTTGTTTAATAATAGTTAATTGGTTTTGAAAACCAAATTGACCTTAAACAAACACAGTTAGTGATAACTATAACCAAGTTTGATTGTTTTCCAACAAGATTGTAGATATATTTTTATCTGTAGTGCAAGTAAACACAAATTTGATGTAATAAGACCTGCAAAGAAAGACAATTATAGCCTTCCATCACCTTCAGTGAGCCTTGAACTGTGTTGCAGGCACTTCTGGAATTAAACTGTACATCTCCAGTAACATCTACTAAGATGCCATTTTGTATCATTTATTCTTTAGGTAAACAATGCCCGAGTCAGAATTAAAACACAGTCTAAAATCACATGGATGGAATGGCATTTTCTTTTGGGGTCTACCCAACAGATCTCGGCTGGAAGACATGAATGACCAGTTTAGGGAACGAGAAGGCCTAAAATTTGAAAGCATCCAGAGGAATAGGCCATTTCAGATTTCTTTTATCTCTGAATATATTTTCTGTTGGATACTATTTCCTTTAAATATGTACTTTTAAGGGTTTTGTTTTGGGTGTTTTTCTCTTGTTTTTTTTTTTTTTTTTAAATATGTTGGAAAGCAGATGCTACTCTGTGAAGTGAAATATCATGCATGTGACTTTCACAGTCCTGGAAAACTGATGAAGAGCTTCCAACTAAGAATTCCACAACATGCAAAATGAATTGGAAGAAATGTCAAAAACTGAAAAGAAGCCATGATTTCACATACCAAAAGAAGACTTACCAAAAAATAGGACTTTCACCAGGTTCTTTCACTTTGTAGTATTCTTTGTCTTGTGGCAAGACTTTTGTCAATCCGAAATCTCCAATTTTAACTCTGTTCTCATTTTCCACCAAGATATTTCTTGTTGCTAAATCCCGATGAACATATCTTTTTGTACCCAGATACTCCATGCCCTAGGTGTAGAGGTTACAAACAGAACAGGAAAAGAGTTACTTTCACCATTATTTGGCTGCACTTTCCCTAAGAGGATGAGTTACCCTCAAAGTTAAAACCAAAATCAGGTTTGTCTTCTCTGAGGAGTTAACTTTTCCAAGCTCAGGGACTTCCCTTAACTGGAGGGAGATAGCCTGAGCCAAGTATTTTTTGATTATGTAGCTGGATAGAAGTTACAGCTCCTTTCTGTGCCCAAATGCACTTTGGTGGTGTATGCAGAAGGAAAACAAAATCTGGGCTAAGCTACACAATCCAGAGCATATGAGAAGACTGTCAACCTAACCATTTCATTACACTTTTTTATTCATTTTCTTTCCTGATTGCTTCCATGAAATTCTGTATTATGACTCCCGGAATTTGACAACTATTCTCTTACTTGTGTGCCTTGCTTCTCTTTTGTATGGACCATTATTCACCACCACCATTCTGCTTATTGTTGTATTTTCATAGATTGCTGTAACAACCCTGGTCTGAAGCCACATTGTGTTTTGTTGCTGATGATCCCTTCTTACCAATACATTTAATTATCTTCATTAATGATGAAATTTGGAAGAAGCCAGTCTGTGTAGTAGCATTACTAAAACAAGAAGGTCTTGCTTAGACAGCAACAAATGAAGGACTGAAAGTAATGGTGCACAGTGTCATGAGATACCCAACTTACACATGAAAGGAGTCACAAAGCATGTTGTCAGTTTCACAGTTCCGTAAGAAAGCGTATCACCCTCTCAACACAACAGAAAAGTTAAATTACACTAATAGCATTGGTGATCTCAAAAGTTGTATTATTCATGCCAATAGTTTGAATAGTATAATGCTATTATGTATAATAGTATAATGCTATAATGCCATGTTACTTCCCTATTTCTTTTTTTTTTTTTTTAAGGTGAGTAACCTCAGTTTACGAAGTGCAATCTTTCTCTCAGAGTCTAGTACCTCCCAGCACCGCTGGGTGGCATCGCTGTTCACTCACAGACCATTCAAAACTGTTCAAAAATGCCCCCTTCCTCGCCGCCAGATTACCCACTGCCATAAATACCAAACTTAACGTCTTCAAAGTGAGGCTTCTATGCTTCTGGTACAACTAGCCTATGAAAATGCGACATCTTTGTCTTACTACGATGTACTATTCTGAAAATGGTCCTAGTGTTTGATGACAGTAACTTTCCTGCTAGCCTGGAAGACATCTATTCTAAGACAGATCTTTAATTGAAATCATGTAAATTCTAAGCGGATATTCTCTGGCACTAGTCTAATAAAAGAGTTTAAATGTGATTTCAAATGTTTCTGTCTTTAAAACTGGGTTCTCCAGCAAGGACACCTGAAAACACACTATTAAGAGAAGGAAACCCCCTTCCCAGTATAGTAGCAAGGAACCAAAACACAGTGAGCAACCAAGCATATTCATCTTTACCCTCAGGTACGGGCATGCCTTCATTTCTCTCATACACTTCAGAGGAGAGCAGAAAGGCAGAGATAGAAAAGTTTTTGAGCAAAACTCCCTAAGATTACAGAGTGACAGAAATGCACAGCAGAAAGATGTAAGATGCTGAAAGAGCAAACACTGTAAGAGAAGCAAAACCAGCTGAAAAGTGAAACATGATCAGCTACACGAAGAAAAAGTATTCAGATCAGGTACTCACTGTGTTTATAATTAAGTTGTTTTGGAGTAACAGAATGGCACAGATTAGAGTGAAATCTTAGAGCAATCTGTTATAACATCTACTTTGCAGGTCGTACAGCAACAACACTCCAAAGTAGGGCACAAACACTGTAACTCAGATTTTCTTTCCTTAGAAGCAGACTTTCTTTAAGAGCAAGTTCTATGCAGATTTCCCACATTTTCATACTGTTTGTCCCCATGGTTTGTCATTTTCAAAGCAGGATGTTTTAACACTTAAGTATCTGTAGACTACAATTTTAGCTCCCCTTCTCTTGGCTGGTGCTTGGCACTTAGGAAGGAATCATCTTACCTGCTACTTTGATTTCTCACCATCCTAAAGACCTGTAATATTTTGAAAGTTCTTTTATATATGTGTACATACACACATACTACGTAGTTTCTGAATACAGTTCCTTTCCCAAAGATTTCTGCATCCCAAAGAAGGCCAGCAAAGGCCAAAATCCACCTCCCAGTCGTCCCAACGGATACCTCAGACCAGGGTCCTGAGACATGTTGCCACTGTTGTTTCACCAGGCTTTGAATGAAGGCCTGAGAACTTCTACATGCTTTGCAGATTCTTATGAGAGAGCACAAGGCCAGCACCTTGAGGTCACAGGCTAAGATGGACACAGAGTAAAACAGCTAAGGGGCTGCAGCCTTCGTGTGTTCAAAAATCCATGTTGTACCTCTCTTCTGTGAAAGACCCAGCCACCACCCTCATAGAAAGTGCTTTGTTCAAGCAGAGACTCTTCCAGGTCTCTGCTTGAACAAAGGTTGTTTATAGTGACTTACTAGCATTATAACAGTAATTTTGTTGCAGATATAAGTATGAGATAATTTCTTAGGCCTGTTACTGGAGAATTACTTCTTGTTTTGTAGACAGATCAGAGAGCTCTTCAACACTGATGTTGACAGTCATACGTTCAGTCCTTTCTCTTTGCAAAAAGATTGACATTTGCTAACATTTTTTGTTTTCCCACATTCCACACTGCTTGCCCACCAAGGAGCTTCTCATGGAGACTACTCACATTGCTGTGCTTCAGTGAAGCATACAAACAGGTGAGATAAGCTGGGTGCAGCATTCCTCTGTATATGCAACAGGTTCAGCAGCTAAAAGGTTAGTCCAGTTTCAAGCAGGGAACCAAAAAGCTCTTTTCACAATGTGAAAATTTGAATGGCAGAAGATCTTGGCTCTGGAAGAGACTCTCCTCTGATTCTTGTCAGATCTTTTCTGCTGACGTTGCAGAAGCTATCTTAGGATCTTAATGTGGCAGGGCACAATTACCAGACATAAGAATATTTGTGGCAACATACCCTAAAAATATCCTCATTCATTGTAGGTTGATGAGGAAGCTGACAGAAGAGCTCACCAAGCCACTCTCCATCACTTATCATCAGTCCTGGCTCACTGGGGACATCCCAGATGACTGGAAGCTGGCCAGTGCGACACTCATGCACAAAAAGGCCCAGAAGGAGGATTTGGGAAACTACAGTACCGTCAGGCTCAGCTCTGTGCCCAGCAAGGTTATGGAACAGACCATCTTGGGTGTCATCACACAGCACCTACAGGATGGGGCTCTGTAGTGGGTTGAATCTGAGTTGATAGACAGATTTTTAGACCAATGGCGCTTCTCGAAAATTTGCGCATTTAAGCCGCACAGAAAGGCGGGAGTTCCTCTTGTTCCACCCGCCGGAGGAAGGTGGGGAGGCCTCGGAGCCTCCGAGCCCCGCCGGGCCGAGGCCTGGCCGGGCCGAGGCCTGGCCGGGCCGGGCCAAAGCCCCGGCCCCCTTCTCCTCTTCCTGATGCCGCAGCACGGACCCTGGGCCACCGGGGAAAGAGCCATGGACTGCTAAGCTCAGCCGTGGACTGCCAGACAGCCGAACCCGGCCATGGACTGCCAAACTCAGCCGTGGACTGCCAGACAGCCGGACTCGGCCATGGACTGCTGCGCAGCTGGGACCTTTCCAGAGCGGCTTCACCGGACCGGCGGGTTCTTTCACCTCCCCGCCCCCGCTCTCCACGTGGAGCCGGCGGGAGCCGGCAGGAGCCTCCCTTCTGCAGCCAGCACACTTCGAGCTGAACCACCATGCAGCCAGCAGCACAAAAAGAGCGAGGTTTTCTTCATAAAGCTTGCATAAGACCATTTTTGAACATAGGAATTTCAGAGTCAGAAAGAGTGAGCCATGTGAGACAAAGCTGAAATGGCGGCGGAGAAAAGGGGCGGTGCCGCGTTCCTCGCGCGGAGCTTAAAAATACCTCTTGCATGCGGTGGTAAGAAACTGTAATATCTCAAACTGTTTGTCTCTGTAATCCATTTGAAGTATATGGGGGGATGGAAGACTTATGTGCGGCCCTTAAAGTTTGTGAAGGGAGAGTGCCTATGCCCAGATATACATAGAAGCAGTGAGAAACTTCTAAAGATTTGTAGCAGAAAAAGCCTTTGTGTTCAGGCCGAAGTGACCCATCCTTAAAAAGTTGATTACCCCATGTGATGGCGCATGTGTGGCAGTGTGAAAAAAATGATATTTTTTCATAGAAGAGATATATTACACCACAGCAGATTGTTTCTTTTCCGGGCGGATCTGTTGTTGGGGGGCAGTTTGAGAAACCATGTGAAGCAAGAAGAAGAAACCCTTTTTTCCTTAAGCATAAGAAAGAGACCTTTTTTTAAGAACTGTAACACTGACTAGAATCCTATGTTGTGTTATCTTTTGTGCTAGTTAAAAAAAGAGAGTAAAGTGCTGAAAAGAAGAGAGCAGGAGAGAGGGTGTGTGTGTGTTTTAATTTCTTGTTAAATCTTTTAACTTTTAATTCTGTTAGTAATAAACTTTTTTTTCTTTCTTATTATTGCAACTGTTTAAGTGTGAACCTGTTTTTTTGCCTCGCAGCCATCTAGTTTTCCTCAATATTTTCTTATTGATACTTTAGATGCTTGACGCTCAGTTGTGTCAAACCACAACAGGCTCAGACCCAGCCAGCAGGGGTTTAGGAGGGGCAGGTCCTGCCTGACCAGCCTGATCTCCTCATGACCAAGTGACCTGCCTGGCGGATGAGGGGAAGGCTGTGGAAGTTGTCTACCTGGAATTCAGCAAAGCCTTTGACGCTGTCTCCCACAGCACTCTCCTGGAAAAGCTGGCAGCCCACGGCTTGGACAGGTGCACCCTTTGCTGGGTTAAGAACTGGACAGCTGGGCCCAGAGAGTGACGAATGGTGCTGCAGCCAGCAGGTGGCTGGTCACGAGTCATGTCCCCTAGGAACCTGTGTTGGGCCCAGTCCTGTTTAACAATTTTGTTGATGACCTGGATGAGGGGAATCAAATGCACCCTCAGTAAATTCATGGACAATACCAAGGTGGGTGGGAGTGTTGATCTGCTGGAGGGTAGGAGGGCTCTGCAGAGGGACCTGGACAGGCTGGATCCATGGGCTGAATCCAGCAGTATGAGGTTTAACAAGACCAAGTGCCTGCACTTTGGCCACAGCAACCCCAGGCAGCACCACAGGCTGGGGACAGAGTAGCTGGACAAGCAGAAAAGGACCTGGAGCTGACAGCAGCTGAACATGAGCCAGGGTGTGCCCAGGTAGCCAAGAAGGCCAGTGGCATCTTGGCCTGTACCAGCAACAGTGTGGCCAGCAGGACCAGGGCAGGGATTGTTCCCCTGTACTTGTCACTGGTGAGGCCACACCTTGAGTGCTGTGTCCAGTTCTGGGCCCCTCAGTTGAGGAAGGACACTGAGCTGCTGGAGAAGGGCAACAAGGCTGGTGAAGGGTCTGGAACACCAGTCCTGTGAAGAGCATCTGATGGAGCTGGGGTTGTTTAGCCTGGAGAAGAGGAGGCTCAGGGGTAACCTTATCACTCTCTACAGCTCCCTGAAAGGAGGGTGTAGCCAGGTGGGGCTTGGGCTCTTTTTCCAGGCAATCAGTGACAGGACAAGAGGACACCGTCTCAAGCTGCGCCAGGGGAGGTTCAGGTTGGACATTAGGAGGCATTTCTTCACAGAAGGGATGACTGGGCACTGGAATGGGCTGCCCAGGGATGTCAGGGAGTCACCGTCCCTTGGAGGTGTTTAAGGAAGGACTGGATGTGGCACTGAGTGCCATGGTCTGGTTGAGAAGGTGGTGTTCTGTCATAGGCTGGACTCGATGATCTCACAGGTCTTTTCCAACCTAGCTGATTCTCTGATTCTGTAATCTTTTGTAACCTACTGTTTCTAGGTCTTCAATGTAGGTATTGGGAAAAGAAATTACAAAATATTCCTGCTGCATGCCTTGAGGGGGTACAGTTGTATTTTTTATTTTTGTCTCTCTCCCCCTCACCCCCATTTTTTTTTCTTTTCCCAAACATGTAAACATGCAATGAAATGTCAGGTGTCTCTAGTTTCTTCTATCTAAAGCATAATTACAGAATAAAACTAGGGAAGGCATAAGCCTTCTTTCTAAGGAAAATGAGTTACCACAAGAAAGATCAGATGTTTGTACTGGTTTTCAGGATTTTATGAATTATGTTCAGTACCAAATAATCTATTACAGGTTTGGGCACTTCTACAGCCTCTAGCTCTGCATACAGAAATCTTGGCTCTTACTTACAGTTTAAAGTAAATTGTTTAAACATATACAGGTTGTTATGATGTTTTTATAGCAGAATGTCAACGTTCTGAAAATTCCATTATAGAATGTCACAAACAGGTTGCCTGAGTGAGTATATTAACTCCTACAATATTTAATTTCAGGTCGCCTTAGTATAGAGTATATATATATATATATATATATATATATATATATATATACATAGAGAGAGTATATTCTGCCTCAGTCAGCAGATAGGCCAGTCTCAGCATCCTATATTACGATACTCAGAAGTTTTTCCAACTCTTGTCTACATGAATATATATTGCTACCTTTTTTTAGGGTTATGTGGTGCTAGCAGCCCAACAGCATTATAAAAGATATACCAAAACAACCAGTTATCTCATTGCAAGATGTATATAATTTGAAATGTCCTACCTTGCATATCTGAGATGCATACAGCAGAAGCTTCTTGTGGTCCAGCCTCTCCTTGTGTTTCTGCAGATAATCTCGTAAACTTCCATATGGTAAGTATTCCATAATTAATCTTAGATTCCTACGTCCTTTTACAAAAATAATGAAAAATGCAAATTAATTTTTCCAGTAATTTTCTGAATACAAGTTTTTAAATATAAGTATTTTAAAATATCTATCATTAGTCATAATACAAAATGGACTTAACATAAAAATATTAATTTATGATCTACACATCACCATGCAGTTTTTCATATATTAACTTATTATGCCACTTATTTAAACTCAATAACAATGTGGATATGCTTGATAAATTAACACACCACTAATCAACATAATCTCATCAATCCTTCAGCTATTATTGCTAAGGCATAGTAGAAGTCTGTATGTCTGTGTTGTCAAGACGAAACTGAGAATGGCAAGTGATATTGACTTGTCACCAATTCTGCAAACTTTCAAAACAGCCTGATTTGGAACTGAAGATTATTCTTTTTACAGTAAGATCCTGGGCAGAGACAAAACCCATGCTTTACTTCATCATCTTAAACAGCATCAATTCACTCAAACAGACTGGTTTCTGAAACATTTTCCTGTATACTCTTTTACAGTATAGGCTATACAAAAATTGGCAACATCCACTCTGAAATATTACATTCAGAAAAAAAACCCCAAGAACAGTTACAAAATCGTGCATTCTCCCACTTAAACCCTAAATTCTTTTCTAGGAAGACTTATTTGCTTTGAAAGAATGAGACTAGGCAAATAGTCAAAATGATACTTTCTCTAAATTAATCAAATTCTGCAATGAGGTGACTGAATCAACATCCAATTTGTACTGAGATGTAATATATAACAGACATTACTTCCTTTGTTTTGTACTAAGTCCTAGTAAATTTAGGACAAGTTGGTGACTGTCATAAACACTACCTCTCTGAATTTCTCAGCATGCATATTTAGGTGTATTCAATATAGCACATACCTGCACTGTAGCATACTCCTTTGTATTTAACGATGTTATCATGCTGCAGAGATTTAAGTATTTCAATTTCTCTTTCAAAGTCCCTAAGGTGCTCTTCAGTGCTATGTTGCAACTTTTTCACAGCAACCACCTCCCCAGTATTATCCTGCAGCGGGTCATACCGGCACATCTCAACACTGCCAAAATTTCCCTAGGTCACAAATGGAAACATCTGGGAATTAGGAACATGTCCACACCATTCTCTCTTTGTGTTTCTTAGCGTACGTGTTTATTCATGCCGAGTGTAGTTTTTGTTCAGTGCTCACTGTACTAAGCATTAAGGTGATGTGATTAATTATTTAAGTGAACTGCCACAGAACTTCCCTGACAGAAAAAATGCAGGATCATGGGTAACAGTTACAAAAGAAACATGTCCCATGAAAGGACGCAGACAGAACAGGAAACAAAGACACGGCAAGATGGTGATGTGTATTTATTTTGTCTCCTTTCACAAATTTCCACTTCCACTGGCATAATCCTTTTCCTGCACTTTCATAAATCCCTTTGTCTTGGTTCTTAATTCTGCTTTGTTTCTTTTTAGCTTATATTTGTTTCAATGTTCTGTTTTCATCTCTTTCTCAATTTTTATTGCCTTTAATCTTCTTTTATGCAGCCATGACCTACCACTCTGCTGCTCTCCCTATGCTACACTATCACAGTCATCAACCAACCATCTGCGAACAGAAGTAGTTCTGCTACTTCCCTTTCAGGCTGCCTCAGTACTTGAAGCCAAAGGAATATAAAACTAGCATGTAAAATTCAAATAAAACAGCAAAGAACTACTCTAGAAAAACAGTGCTTGGTGAAGAACTGCCAGCTGCACTTGGTCAGCTGTCTAGGTATGCTTTCACACAGCCAGGCTGCAATGACTTACAAAACCAGTAACCAAATGCTGATTTCTAAAGGCAAAAAAGTTCAAGGCCTACATGTTTCTCAAAGACATATATCTTCCTTTTGAATTTCGAGACTATATTCAGACCTCTCAGAATATGCATGTACAAAACCCCCAACCCCACTAGTTCTGTGCAAGACTGCTCCAGAGTGTTGTTAACTGAATATCAAACTGTGTGTGTACATCTGTGTATCTATGTATCTGTATATCTATCTATATAAAAATTATGTCAGGCAGCTCTGCATTACTGAAAAATACTTCAGCCTTTTGGTGGGACTGGATTCATTGTGGAGGTCAGCTAATTTTCTTCTGTGTAAGGATACTGTGAAAGTGAAAAAAGAGCTAGAAGGAATGGCACACGTTGCTCAGATATGACTGAAATTAGTAACTTCTAAAATAAAAGTTTCACTGTAAATAATGTATATGGGGTCACCAAAAGACAACTGAAAATCACAGCTATTTCCTAAACAATTACAGATTTTTGAAACATCTTACCTTGCCAAGCTGCTGTAAAAACTTAAGATGTCTTTCTTCAAATTGTGTTGGGTCACGATCTTCAAAAGCACCAGAAAATCCAAGTGCTCCAATTCTCATATTTGGCAACATATCACTTTCTGTCAATAGCTCATAATCTGAGAGGTAGAAGGAAGAAGGGAAGAAAGGGAACAGAAGGCAGAAGGGACAGAGTAGTGAACAAGAGAAGGAAGAATCTTATTACAATCATGGCATGTTCTACTTCTCTTTGGCATACTTCAGTAGAATATTGACAGCCACCTTTATTTCTATACAGTTATTTGCAGTCAAAGACAATGATGTATTGTAAAAAACATACTAAAAATAAAGGGAACCAGTAGGAATCAGGATTCTTTTTGATCTGTTGTATCACAGACTCACCTGGAGTGAACAAACTATTCAAATCACGTATAATTGCTCTAAAAGAAGGCCTGAAATCTGGCTCATAATCCATGCAGTTGTTTATAAGGTTTGCAAGTTCTGTCCAGTTGGGGGCAGGAAGCTGGTGCCTATCTTCATAAAACTGTAGTTTCTGGAATTAAACCAGTAAGTAATTTTACATTTTACAACCATTAAGAGCTACAGAAGCCTTAACATTCTCAACAGAGTAGCCAAAAATTACAGCTCTAAACCTCGACTTGTTATCTCACCAAATGTACATCTAACCAATTTTCATCAATAGCAAGGCTGGTATAATTTAGAGTGATCAGTTCAGACACTTCCAGTCAGTTATTGGTGGAAGACAAGAAGATAGAGGAAGATGACAAAAACGGTGTCTCCTTTATTGGTAATTTCATAAATCGTCAACTGGATATGTGCAGCGGAAAATTCTACTGACCTGTGAGCTGGCTGAGCTCACAGTTCTGAAAAGCTTTTTGAGTATTACTAAAGAATATAGGGCAATTTCTGAAGTACTTAGATATCTATAAGCTAGGTCTAGGTAAACCTTGGAAATTATTGCAAGAGCTGACTAAAATACCTGAGAAACCCCATCAGGCTTTATGGGAAGGTTACAATACCTTTATAAAAATAATACTACCAATATTTTTCTATCATAGTGAAGTATTCTTTTTGCTTCCAACTAAAGAAGCAAATACATATGATATAATATATTTATGGAATATGTTTCCCCTCCATCTCCTGCCCCTACCTGAGATAAAAGTTAACATTCCTGTTTAGCTAAAATAGTAGCATTGTTGGAACACACAAAGTGCTACTGTGTTTAAGATGTTCAATTACTAGAATGTCAATTAAAATCCATGCACGCTGTCAGGAATACTTTTTGTTTGAAGTGATATACTGCTGCAACAAAACAATAAAAATATGAACTAGATAATACTGACAAATTCTGTACTTTGTCCCCTTAAAATCAAAACAAACAACATAAAAACAAATTTCAAATAATCTTTTCTGATTATTATCTACAAGCAAAAATGTCTTTTTCCTACAGTGGTCATAGGCCACACCACTTTTCATGCTGATGTGGTTACAACAGTAGATGTTCTAAATTAGAATTGTTCAAAGAATTGCTATGACTGAAGACCAGGTAATACTCACCCTTGAAGAATCCAGTGCGCTCAGTGGTTTGTCTCCTCCACTGCAGATTTCCCACAAAGTGGTACCAAAACTCCATTTGTCTGTAGCTAGGCTCAGTTGTTTGGGATTCTCAATACATTCAGGAGGAACCCATGGTATTCTCTCAAGAAGAACTGTGCAATCACATAGATAAAATTTGTTAAGTTGAATAACAAAAGAAAAAAACCTCCTTAACATATCTGATTTGGTAAAAATTACTTTAGTATACATAGGTATTTCATTCTGTAATGTACTATTAATACTTTTCCAAGTATTTGTTCCCACCTAAAAAACCAAGTTATGGAATATGGACAAAAATAAAATCATTCTGAATCAGAATGGAGGACCATTAGTTTTACTGTAAAATAAGCCCAAAGGTATAAAATTGCCTTAACATCATTTCCATGTTACATTGTTTCTCTAATTTCTGTATTTCCCCCAATGTTACCAAGACTAAATAGCTACCACAGGGAACCAAGACGTCCAAGAGGAAAAAGTACTTTGCTAGTGATTGGCATATTACGGCACAGCAAAAGGCACCACGAAAAGGAATTTTACATTATTCTATTTTTAAGCTATTGCTACTCACTGTAGTAACAAATTAAAACGTGGGATTGCACTGATTCAGATTTAGAGCTCCTTAAAATGATATCTCATAAGAATAATGCAAGCTTCACATTAAAACACAGAGAATTTAAATAGTTTACTGGCAAATAATGACACCACGTTAATTACAGGCTGTCAGATACATTATTTCCTTAGACATCTATAAGAGTACCAAGTACAGAGTGTTTTTTAAAGAAAGAAAGACCACAAAAATAATAGTAAGGTTACTTCCATTCCGTTAGCGTAACAATTCCATTGCACACACTTTCAATTTAATTAATTTTGCTGTTTATAAAGCATTGGAACAGTCTTAACAGTGGATGAAAATCCAATATTTTTAATATTATCAAGTGGCTCCAGGCATTCACCAGGAAATGCACTGAAGATGTTTTTTAACTGCCAGCCAGCATTTTCAAAAGTGCATTTGTTTTCACTTTTGAAAGTTCCTGCAAGCCATAAAATACTTGATCAATTACAGGACACTAAATACAGCAGCTATCTGCAAAGGCAATGGACTATATTATACACTTACTACAATATTACAATAGTACTACCAATGAAAAGAAATGGAAAATGAGAACAGCAGGGGGAAAAAGGTCACACAATGGAGAACACATTTCCTATAGTTATTTGCTACTAAAAAAGATACACTCAAAACTGCTTGGCTAGAACTGTAGAGATAATTATAAAATGACAGACAGATCAAGGAACTTACTATAATAGATGGTGGTCAGAAAAAACCCCAACCCCAAACTTATTTTTCAAGTCAGAAGCAATAAACAAGAAAGCTGATGCAAAGACTTACTATCTCTCGGCAAAACTGTAATACTGATGCCAGGATCACTTAGCTTTATAAAGGGAAGGTTTCCAGACTTCCTGTCTTCCTCTCTGATAAGCAAGATGTTTTTTGCACAGACATTTCCATGAACAAGGCCTTTATCCTCCTATAAACAGAAATTAATCTTTTATACACTGACAAAAGAAGTCTTACTGTTGAAGAGATAATTAAAAACAAATACTGTATAGCATGAGGGAAACATCAGCAAATAAAATAATGATAAAATAATAATTAAGTTGATCAAAATTTGGGCACTGCAATAATTTCTCTCAAAGTTACAGTTTTCAGCCAATTTTCATTATCTACCTGAAGTCTGAAACAATTTGATATGTGTTCACTCAGAAGAATACTCATCCATCCATTTAAAATGAATGTAAGAACATTTAAATTCTGTTAAAGGAAAGACTTATCTAGACATTCTGTCTTGAATAATGGTCTTTGTGTTGAACTAGAAAGATGCTAAGGTTGAGACCTAATGCCCAAGATGAATGCACATGCAGTGTGAAGAGTACAGTGTCTTCCCCTCCCAGAGGTTAACACTACAAGGAAATAGTTTTTTCTCAGCTTCATGAGCTGAGGTGGGAAGTCCAGAAAAGCCTGATTTGTGGGAGAGGTGGGGAGAAAGTATTACTGGAAATCTGTTTATATTTCATGCTGAAACATAAAGCATGAAGAAAGAATGGATATTCAACTACACTTTGTGCAAGATACAAAGTCTGTCTCTGGGTATCTACTAAATAGCTGGTATATCCCCAACCTATTACCAAACATCCTCCAGAGTTTCAAGAATTCAGGTAATAGCTCAGGCTTTTTACATGCATTAGTCTGAATCACTTGAATTCAGCCAGTAACAAAACTGAACCACTTACCAGAAAATGCATGGCTAATGCCAACTGTTTCGCTACTTCCAGCTTCCACAAAATATTGATATTATTTTTGTTCTTTTTCAAATATGTGTCCAGGGATCCAAATTTTACATATTCTTGCACAAGGATGTCTGATTCATAATGATAAAAAGAGTAACAATTAAAACCAACAACAAATAATGAAATTTCAGGACAGATTCAGGACTCTAGTACTACTCTTTTTTTGGTACCTTGTTGGTGATCTAACTATAAGTTTCAACCTCTGTGGTATCTGAGTACTGCCACAAATATTCTATTTTCTTTATACTTCTCCAGGGTGTGGAAGTTCACCTGATTTATTCTCAAATGCAGAGTTACTAGATTTAATCTCTTAGGTTTAATTATTTAGATTTAATCTTTTACAGATTAGGTAAAAGTCAGTGACCATCTTTTCACCCTCACCTGGAAGTCACAATAACATAACTGCTTATGAAGCACAGTAGTGTATAGCACTATCAATGTGGTAAGTTGAATAACATTCAACTCATTCATGGTTGTTTACAACCTATATCTGTACTTAAAAATCCAATGCTTTATTGACAAAAGATGCTTTTCTTGAAAACAGACAAGTATTTGCCCTGAAACTGTATATATGTATACGACATATGCCCTCATGCAACCATCTACCAAATAATTCCAGAAACAGGAACTGCTGTCTTCATCATTTTCAACACAACTTCAAATCACACGACCGAACACTTGCCCTCAGCTGCAAGATGCTCACACTGGAAACTACTGGTATTATATTTGGCTGTAACAAACAGATTTTTTAACAAATTCATATTACAGACAGCAAACTCTTTCTTTTTTTTTTTTTTTTGCAATAATGTGAAACAATTTTTATCAAATTTGTACATCAAGTGTGTAAACCACAGAATCAATAAGAGATGCTCTATTTCTTAGAAACTGCCTTTCCTTAAACTGTAATAGGTCTCCTGCCTCCAGAAAGAGAACCATTTCTAGAGGACAGCTGTGACCTAAAGGGGAAATAAGTAACCAAACACCTCTGTCATCAATTTACTTTAAATTATAAACTTGAACTACCCAAAATTTTATATATAGTCCCTCTGTGTGGTGCAATGAATAAAACAGAAAAAAATCCTACATGGTTGTTTTGGCACAAGTTTTTGGCCAAACATAGTGCTGTGCCTTTTCCAGCCTCCTAAGAGAAGTAATTTCTGATCACAAATCTAAATTATGATTACAGAATCCACTGTCTCTTTTGGAAATTCTTTCTTTATTTACCTTCATTTATTACGAAGGTAACCACCTACATAATATGGTCATACAGTTATTACAAAATGCTTCCCTTCATACAAATTCCTAAATTTGTATGAAAAAAAAATGAGTTTAGGGCAAACTGACATTTCAGCCAAAGACTGAATGAAGAGGAAAAACTGTTCAAGTGAGATCCGGCAGCGCATATTTTAAAACAACACATATTAGAATATGACAGCCACCCACAATTAAGATTTCATTACAAGGTGGTAAAAATGTATTTCAGGAGTTCTTAGAAAATCTTATTAATACATAGTCACAAAGCAGTAAGCTAAACTGAAAAGACATTCAACGTTTGCAGACAATGCAAAGATTTTACTGCTGCTAAAATTTCGTTGTGTGTTTGTTGAATTACCAGGACCTCATGTTTTCAGAACGGGACCTCTAAACCAAACTTCACAAAGTTACATTTGCTCTCACAGTCAGCATGTGTGGAAAAGGGTGGCAATGTCTGTTTCCACTCATAGTAAATGAAGATTTTTTTGGGTAGCACAGCACCTCCCTTTCTAGCTAACCACAGCTGATACAATGTAGGGCTGCAATTTTTCTGGTATTTTAAAAGCTCATTTAAGAGGCACAGAAAAACTGATCTCAGATAGTACAGACATGACTGAGTCATTTACAGAGGTTATATTCATACTGACTGTACTTTAAACAAGTTTTCCCTTTTCTACGTTTTTACTATTAATTAGTTCTCAGATACCAAGACTAATAGTAGTGCAATGTGACCGTGTATTGGCTGTCCAGTTGGTGTTGAACTTGTGCTGTTTTGGTCATTTTTCCCTGGTTTTACCCAAAAACAATGTCAAACTCTAACGAGACATGTATAAAAATTGGTACAAAAAGATGATTAATTTCTACTTACTCTCTTCTCCACAGACGCAAACTCCATAATTTAACACCAAATGTTTATAAGAAAGCTGGCTCATCATACTTGCTGCTTCAAAAAAGGACTTTTTGGAAGGAGAGGGAGAGATTGACAAAGAAAATATATCGGTGAAAACAAAGCCCCAAAATTCTAATAACTAAAACTATTCTAATTACTAAAACAATTTTTTAAAATATTTCAATTTCCAAGTCATTGCAAAAACTCTATGTAACATATTTTATAGTGTTTGTTGTTGGTTTGTGTCTGGCAACTGTTTCTTGTTTGGCTGATTTGTATTTCAACTTTTTGGTTGTGGAGGGTTTTTTCTAATTTTCTTTTTCTAAATAACAGATAGTACACATTCCAGATAAATTAACAATCTCTTTTTCTCTGCAAGCATGTGTATCTCAACATTTTAAAAATAATCTTTTTTTTTCAGTGTCAATTAATTAAATAAAGTAAACTGAAGGCAAATTCATCATACATTATTCACTTTCTAATTTAGTCCATCATAATGCACTATTAAGTTTCCAATTTATTTCTTTGTAACACATTATTAAGTTTAAAGACAAAAAGTATTATGTAATTCATCCATTACTGCAAGACCTTTTCCAACTTCATCAGGAAAGTTTCAAATGCTTTTATTTCTTTCCTAATTTTTTATTCCATTCAGTGGCATCTCTACCTATGCTTACTTGTGTACTGATTATTCACCCAGCAAACCAAAGTGAAAATGAGAGCATTTTCCTCCAGCTGACTATATTTTTATTTCTATATGCTGAGCTTTTAGTAACTGATTTATACTTAACTTTAGAACATAAATATATTACCTGTGTTATCAAAATTGTAATTGTTTTTTTATTGTTTTCAACAGTCCAAGGTGTATGCCTATACTGTTTATGAATACACCCATCTGAAACGTCTCCTCCTTTTTCGCTCATATTTTCATATAGATTTATGTTAAATAATTGAAAAGTTCACAAAATAGTGTACTGGTTCTCTTGGCTTGCTTAAACATAGCTAGATAATTAGAAATTTGAATAAATTACATAATATAATCAAATAAATAATAATCAGTATTTAAAGTATATATTACACTCGTATAACAAACACTACTTCATCTTGTTAAAGTCTTTAAAATTAAATTCTCACATACACAGTCTTGGGCTCAATTACACTACCAGTTCATTATTTTTTTGCACAAAGGCATTTCAGGTCTGCTAAAAGCTTCACTCAAAAAGTGAGATGTCTCAGTGATTAGGGGTGAATCCATGTATGGCAAGCTTTTCTAACACATAAATACTTCTGATTATTTGATTTTACTGGAGAATCTGAAGACAGTCTGCGCAGAGGAAGTGTTTTTTCATAAATGGTGGTTCCTTGTCTGTAAATACTGAATTTACTGGTTAAGACAATCCTCTGGCCTCACCACCTCTCCCCTGGTACTATAACTGTATAAGTGAATTGTTCTCCAGTTATCAGTGGGTATCTCTGAATTCTCTCACAAAGGGCAGGAACAGGGGAAATAAAGTACAAAGGTGTACTTCTCCAAGACAGTCTCAAATCCATACTCCCAATGTCACAAGTCCAAGCACGAGCTTGGTTCAACATACAACCCTCTACCAACCATATAACAAATACTCATTTATGAAGTAAATGGGTAATGCTCAAGAAAAGAAGCAAAGTAATGCTCAGCAAAGCATGCACAAATGTAGCAGTCAACAGTCACACCAACCTCAGAGTAGTTTCTGTGCACTTTATCCAGCACCTTTAAAAGAACTTCAGTTTGATGGAGTTGGCCATAGTCTCCCACTTCTTTCCTTACACCTTTGAAAATCTTAGTAAATGTGCCCTGTCCAAGACTCTCCTCCTAAAAGGAAAGAAGGATACAGACAGATAAAAAAAAATCAAAAATATCTGTTTTAAAAGATACCTTAAAAAAAAAATTCCAGCATAAGCATATGCAAATCTTTAGAGGTGTCCTGGCTGTAGGGTTCAGCTGAGAGGGAAAGGAAGCAACTATATCAGAAGTATCTTAAAATTTTGCTTGTTTTTTATTGACTACTCAAGGATCTCAGAAAATAACTACCTGCAAGAACCAGAGAGGAAGCAATTCCATTAAATCTGTATTTAGACATATCTAGAAGCAACTGCTATTGCAGTCAAAATGATGCTTCTTAATTATAAAAAAAGCAATTATTTGCATTACTGGAAAACAAAATAATTTTTTTCCACAACTCTAAGGAAAGATTACAGCAAAATCTCCTAACTCAGGTAAGATTCTTTTAAACACATACTGAGGTTTTTAAAACTTGGTGTGTATTAAACACAACATCTGCAGTGGAAAAAGCAACTAATGGACTTACGAATATCAAGTCTTCATTACGGATTTTGTGAAAGACCATCTGATTGACATTATTGTGTCTCTGTAGTGTAGGTGATGAAGGTACATCAGAAACGCTATTGCTTCTGAAGACTAGGAGATTTGATTTATCTGGGAGAAGAAAGAGGGAAAGGAAAACCAAAGTAAATTTGTAAAATGCAAAACTAAACCAACATCATTTCAGAAGGGTTATTAATGAGGGGCTGCTAATTCAACCAAACAAGATATCACACTGGGACCAGTTTATTTTAAAAGCCACACAGTATTTAATTTAAATCAAAGTCTGATATTTTCTAATTAGCAAAAGCATCTAGGTTCACTCATGAGTTTTATGTTTTTTAAGTATTCCTACTTTTGACAAACATTCTGAAAACATTCCTACCTCCATTCACATTTTAACTGCTGCAGTATTTGTAGTAACAACTGGGGATGGAAAAGGGTATGTAAATTACCTTCTTTTATATTACAAAGTAGAGCAGTTCTGATACTAAAATTAAATCTGAAAAGTATATCTTTGTGGGTATCTGCTACACATCCATGATTATATTTATTCAATAATTTATCATTTTGATGCATATAAATTTTAGGTTTCAATGGAATCATGCTACAAAATTATTCCCTGTAATGTGCATACATATTTGCTTGTTAAATTTTTTCTAAGGTTTTGAATCCATTGGCTATTTTCAATCATATTGGAGAGAAGTAAAAGTTATATTAAATAGTCTGTTCTGACAAGTTTTTTTTTTAAATAGGGACTGACAGAGACAAAGACTAATATTAACTGTAAGTAGTACTACTTAGAAGGGGAGAAGTTTACAGATTTAATGAAGGAAAAAGATATTAATATCAAAGGTAGGCAAAAGAATTAAATGCAAATTCCAGAAAAATCCAATCCTCAAGCAGGAGCTCTATTCCATGTGTATTTTTCCAGTGTTAAAAAGAAGCTGAAACCACACTGCAGACTTAGCATAATGCAGCTAGGATCAACAATGACAGAAATTCACTGACACTGTTGGTTCCATTGCCTATGGAAGTATTCTCTGCGACAAATAATCCATTTAGTAGCTCTTTCCTTCTCAACACATGAAAACACTTGGTGGAAGATGAAATACTGCTGCACACAATCCACTGCAGTTAAGAAAATAGTTTTGCTTCTAATCATGAAACTTGGCTACCATGATTACTTCCTGAAGACTATCTTACACCAAATTAAAATTTGGCAGACACTGGAGCTGAAAACTATGACTAAGATGAACAAATAGGTCAGTGAAATTTAAAAAACCACACACAAATATATCACAGAAACACAAAATGCTCTGGGTTGGAAGGATTATCAAGTCCAACTCTTGACCCCACACATGACATTCCCAAGAGTCACACCATGTGCCTGAGAGCATTGTCCAAACACTTCCTGAACTCTCTCCAGCTGGTGCTCTGACTACTTCCCTGGGGAGCCTCTTCCACTTCCCAGCCACTGAAGAATCTTTTTCTAATACCCAGCCTAAACCTCCCTTGGCACAACTTCAGGCCGTTTCCTCAGGTCCTGTCACTGTCACCAGAGAGAACAGATCAGTGCCAACCCCTGTTCTTCCCCTCACAAGGAAGTTGTAACTGCAGTGAGGTCTCTCCTCAGTCTCCTCCAGGCTGAACAGACCAAGTGACCTCAGCTGCTCCTCATACAGCTTCCCCTCCAGACCCTTCACCACCCCTGTGGCCCTCCTTTGGGCACTCTCTAGCCTTATGTTAGGCTATTGTGGCACCCAGAACTGCCCCCAGCACTGAGGTGAGGCTGCCCCAGTGCAGAGCACAGCAGGACAACCCCATCCCTTGCCTGGCTGGTGATGCTGTGCCTGATGTCCCTCAGGACAGGGTTGGCCCTCCTGGCTGCCAGGCACTGCTGACTCAGGTTCAGCTTGCCATTGACCAGGAGCACCAGGTCCCTTTCTGCAGTGCTGCTCTCCAGCATCTCATTCCACAGGGCTGCCCATCCCAGATGCAGAATTTGACACTTTTCCTTGTTAAGCTTCATACAGTTGGTGATTGCCTCACCCACTAATTTGCTGAGGTCTCTTTAAAGGGCCTCCACACCTCCGACGGATCAACAGTTCCTCCCAGTTTTGTATCATGTATCTAACCTAAGAGTCATTTAGTATTAACTTATTTTTAAGTCTTTAATCTAGAAGTTAGAAAACCCTCTGCTTAAAAATAATCTTTCTTACCTTTTGGTTTTGGAGGACAGCACTTGATGAACTGGAAAATTATGCTGTCTGAACGGACAGTTTCTGTCTGGTAACAGGTCAAGAGATCCTTAAGATTACTGAAACTCCTCTTGGTTCCACTAAGATTATATTCTCCGTTTTCATTCTTCGTAATTAAGCAGTGCTTATAATCTGTAATACTGTCACGCTGCAGAAAGTTTTTCATTAGAAATGAAATTGATTAGTATTTAATATTTGAAAGCGTACTTAAATGTATAGCAGTCTACTAATTAATGAAAGGATGCTTCAGGATAATAGGATAATAATTTGTTATTTTGTTCTCACTATGTAATATGGATTCTGAGAAAACATGACTCTACTCCCATCACTGGAACTAGTATGTTGATGCTAGAGAAAAACAAATGTTAATGAAATCTGAAAAGATGGAGCTGAGAAAACAGATAATGGAACCTAGCAAAAATCCTTCAGAGCTATAAATGAAAGCTTATTCATCCTGACATGGGGTTACATCAAAACAAAACTCTGTTGGAAGCAACAGCCCTAATGCTTACACTCCATGTTTGTTTGGCAGGCATTTGGAGATCTCAGATGCAGTGCTGCTTTCCTGTCATCTGCAATACAGTTCTAAGAAACTACTTCCTAATACAAATTTTCAATATGCACTGAATTATTTTTACAATGAGTCTTGAAAAGATACCATTAAGCATTTTTAAACAAGCCAAGTTCTTACGAGTGCTTTTGTGGTCCTGTGTTTCAATACTGCAGGAAATGTTCCAGCAAATTCTGAATATAAAAAGCCTTCAGGTGACTTGCACGAGACTCAGAAAAAGGAAAAAAAAGTTGTGGTGAAGTCACTTAAAGGCAATGGTAGCCATCTCTCACAAGCTTGACTCTCAGCTTTGCCTCTCTAAGTTTGTTCAGGGACTGATTTCTTTGTCAAACATACTTCATTGACTGGACATGACATTTCTCCCTATCAAACAAACTTCATTGACTGGACATGACATTTCTCCATTCACACATCAGCATTACTTGGTCATTTTCAGAGATATACTTATCTCTGACAGTATTAGCAAACTTATTAGCTTGCTGTACACCAGCAGGAAAATTTATGTATTACCTTCCCCAGCTAAAAATACAAAGGTATCTCTGCTAATGTAATTAAAGGAAACCCATTCTTGAAACAAGACCATGCAATTATTTAACAGCAATATTAAAGCATTATATTATCACCAGCTGCAATGTCACAGAGAAGAGGTACATCTGGTTCTCCGGCTGTGTGAGAACCATATGCACTTACAGGGTGGTTTTCTCTCTAGCTAACACCAGATACACCCAGGAGATTTGTGTTGATGTAACAGCTGCCAAATAATATGGCTGGCCCAGCACTGGGGATGGGGACAGGACCCAAACCCAGAGGAACCTGTGAAGGAGACAGTCAGATCACCAAAGGCTGTACACTCAATCTAATGAAGCCCTAGTTGTGAGGGGTGAGGAGGTGTGTGAAAAACTCAGGGAAAAAGCTCAACGAAAAACCCCCAAACTTAAAAAACAATACAAAACCCACCAAATTGCTCCATCTCTCAAATATTTACCACAGTCCCAAGATCCACACCACTATCTCCAGAACCCTTAAGCTCTCTTCCCTCGGCCTGTCTTGGCCTCCTAAGCATGTGGTATGTGCATTAGCAATTCCGTACCAACTCTGATGTTTCTCACAAGACCCTGAAAGTTGGCCAGTCTGACAAAAGTAGCTATAGAATATACACATCAGACAAACATTCTGGAGGGAAAATTCAGAATCATTTACTGAACATCTCATTGTTATATCACAACAAAGATTAAACAGGCACTAAGACAGAATACAAACCTCAATAGCAAAGGTAAGGAAGTACTTTTTAAAATCTTTAGGACTGCAGCGAAGGACGTAGAAACCAGTCTGATTACCCGCTTTCTTCAGTTTACTGATAGCAAAGTCCATGCTACAGTAAAAAGAAAAAGTTTAATATTTCATAATTTCAAAATTCAGCATATCAGAGGTTGAGTAATGAGCAACATTAACAGATATCTAATATAACAACAATTCAAACTTTCAATTTTGTACAGCCTTCTTTAAGTTAGTATCTTTGCCCTTTATTTTCCAATATATAGGGTGGTTGCCTATGTCAAGAGTAGTATATTAAAATTTTTAATACTGAACCATCAAAATTATTTATCCAATGAGAAATGTTAGGGGCTAAAAATCCTATACTGCCCACAGCTGGTTTTCGTCGTGCATTATGACAAAAGCTGTAATAAAATTGCCTAACAAATCAGCTAAAATTACCAAAACATTTGTGTGGGTGAAAAAGGTGGGTTTAACTATGAAAAGGGCTAACAAGAAAGAAGCGCTGAAATAAAACATTCATTATAATAAGAACAAATTTCCTCTTATACAAGCCTTGCTAATTATTTCTATCCATGTCAAGGAACGATCCTTCCACTTAACTTTTATAACATGTCAAGATGGCACTGAATTTTCTGAAGTGAAAAATAAAGAGGAAAAATATAAAGCATTTTATGTTACGTAAGTGCAATAAAAAATATTTTAAGATGCCTACCACAGCTGACAGACATCTAAAGCTCATCTTCCAAAAATAGTATCACACTGTTATATTACTAAAAAAATACTTACAAAATTGGTCCATGACAGTTGCTTTGGATATTTTCAAGGACTGATGGTGGTGCTACCTCTTTACAGAGATAATGATGGGCATCTGCTGTTAATCTGTAATATCCATCAATTAATGACACAAAGGAGAGAGCTTCTCTTAATGACTGAAATTCAGCTTCCTGTTTGATTGCCAGACAACAATGGGGTGTGGGGGGGGAGAGAGAGAATTTAAATTTTTAAAAGGCAACAGAAAATTTCTGGATATGATAATGCTATAAAAGATATGCATATTTGCACACATTAAAAACATGAATGAAAGCAGTTTTTAACTGATGTTACTATGTTCTACTTTCTTGTTACCATTCAAAACTTGATAGCAATGTTCAAAATCAAACCCAAACCAAACAAAACAGAAAAGCTGTGGATGCCTTATCCTGAAATAGGCTTTTGAGCAATCTGCTCTAATGGACTGTATCTCAACCCACGGCAGGGGTGTTGGAACCAGATCATCTTTAAAGTCCCTCCCAACTCCAACCATTCCATGATTCTATGAAATCTGCCAATTAAAAAAACCCCTCACTCTAAATATATGAAACAGCAGAGGAATGCCAATATGAAAAAGTATTTGAAAGGGATAAACAAGTACATGCAACTCAGCGTGCAGATATCTACTGCACTGCCAATACAGTCACTCTTTTTCCTAAAGGAAAGCCTTCACTTACCAAAGATTCGTACGATTGTCTTCAAGTAGAAAAGGAAAATCTCTAGGAAAGTACCTGCCTGAAAACTTAGCTACTAGTCAGCAAAAACTGGCACCCTGAGCTGGACCATAGATAAAAGATGAGCTTTTACTACTGTGAAGACAGATGCACTGGAGAGAAGCACAGAGAAAAATAATGTGGTCAAAGGAAAATGGGTATGAAAAAGGTCTTATGCACAGTGTGCAGAATAGATAAAAGCAGGACAAAATTAAATCCATCTGCAACAACGTATTTATTGCTGCAAATAAAACAAAAATAAAGAATCATTTTCTGAGTCACCTAGGTTTCATTCAGTAGTATAACCCAACAGAACAGGCTTTTATTATGTGTTAGCCTATGGCACTGGAGACCCACCTAGCAGCTGAACACAATTATTTGGCAGTTTCTTTGCTAGAGAGTAATAAAAAACCCTGGTGTTTTTGAGTAAGTGTCATGAATTTGGAGCCTTCAAACCCCTTTTTAAGAGGATCTGGAAATAACTGCAGGCTGTAGGGCAGACCATGGTGAGGCAAATGCACCTCTGCAGCCCATGGAGATCCATGGTGGAGTAGAGATACACCTGCAGCCTGGGAAGAATCTCGTATCACAGAAGGGGGATATGACTCGAGGAGGTTGTGACCCCACGGGAAGCCTAGACTGAAATATATTTGTTGGCAGGGCTTGTGGCCCCATGGGCCACTATGGACCTGTGGAGCAGTCTGCCCCCAAAGAACTGCACCTTGCGTTAGAGACCAGTACGGGAACAGCTCATTAAGAACTGCAGCCTGTGGAAATTACCTCACACTGGAGAAGTTCACAGAGAACAGTCTCCCATGGGAGGGATCCCTTGCTGCAGCAGGGGATGAGTGTGAAGAGGATTGAGAGGTTAAGACAACATGTGATGAACTGACCACATCTCCCATTTCCAATTCTCTGCACAGCTGAGGGGAAGTAGGTAGAGAATCAGGAATAAAGCTGACCCACAGGGAAGGGAAAGGTGGTGGGAAAATGTTTTAAAGATTTTCTTATCCTCATTACCCTACTCTGAATTGATTGGCAACAAATTCAGTTAATTTCCCTGAGACAATTCTGTTTTGTCCATAGCAGTAATTGGTGAGTGATCCTTTAAGACAGAACCTGGTAAGGACAGATACCTATCTCAACCCACAAGCCTTTCATTATATTTTCTCTCCCCTGTCCTGCTGAAGAGGGGAGGGATTAGAGCAGATATGGTGGGCACCTGGTGCTCAGCCAGGGTGAGCCCACCCCACAATTCTGTGACAGTTATACCTGATAGAAAACCTGACTCAAGTGCAAGGTTGGAGTTAAAGCAAAAAACTTTTTACATCCGCGTATAAAATACTTTCTAAAAGAACTTCTTCAAAGTATTGTAAACAATAAAAGCAATGACATTAATTTTGTCTTGATACTTATTTTGTATCATCATTGCTTCGGAGTATTTTGAAACCTTTTTCAATGTGTTGGTCTCTAGCAGGCAGCTTATCAGGACACCATGGAAACAGCACACTTGAGAACTGAAACCATGGACTCAGGTTTAAGACTAATAAACAAAAGAACCAATCTGTGTACCAGAAATTTTCCTCAGATATAAATGTCTACTTCTATTTCATTCCAAGCACACAGCTTTGAATGCAGAAGAGCTTTAGTGTTCTGATACACCACTTACACTGCTGATATGTGTTTAGTTTTACCTCATGCTTAATTGACATGGTCATGGATTATATAATACTATGCATACAACAATCACACAGCCTGCTCAAAGCAGTATCTATTTTAAAGAACAGCAACAAAATTAACAGACCAGATTCTTGCTGTCTTGTTTGTGAATGGTGACAATTCTTCTCTCACTGGAGCCTTCTTGGCTTGCTTGTTTAATGCTGACATCAATGATATCAGGAAAATCACAGTATGTTTGTAAATCCTGCAAACAAATATTATATAATTTCAGTAATAACATAAACGGCAATTAAAAAGCCTCACATATTTGCAGCATTGGAATTCCTACAACTCCCAACTCATAAGCTAGCTACAAAGAGGATTATAAAACCTTAAACATGCCATTAAAAGTAAATAAAGGATTTTTTTTCTTTATGGAATCATCACTAGGAACATAAATTAACGAACAGACAGAGATCCAGAAACTGTGAACATTAATAGCCACATATGAGTTTGAGTTTTCATAACTGTGGATATTTCTTTACTCTGTAGTATTTTGTGAACAGTGGAACATTTTAATTACTTTTTTGAGAAGACTATTTTTTGTGAGCTTATTATTGGCATCCTGATTAAACAGGTTTACAAAGCCTTTTATCAATACAAAATGTCGTAACTCCATTCATAGTGATACAAGCTGCAAACTGTGTAGGAGGAATGAAGAAAAAATGTAAGAAAAGGTTGTCCTCTCAGTCCTATCTACTTGTTCATCTGGTTGTTTGAAATATGAACTTACAAAACAAATTTCTTCACCATCTACTCCACATATGTCATCACATACAAATAAATAAAAAATACTTTTCAATTTGGTATCTGAATGACAATTCATCAGTAAAGTTTACTGAAACAAGTTATGATCACGTTTACAAGCAACCATATTAATTCATTCAGTTTTCAAACTACTTATAAAGTTTCTTTCCCAGTGAAACTATATGCAGTATATTATCATTCCATTATTATCATAATGGAATGATAATATTTTTAACCATGAAAAATTAATATGGCAATCTTTAGTAAAAAATACTATTCCTTCAAACACTACTCCTAGTAAAGGCTTGGTTGCCAAGCCCGAACAGCATAGTATGCCTGAATTTTGCACACTTAAAATCTAAAATTGCAAAATCTGACATTTATGATAGCTCCAGCCAGAGCAATTGGCACTTACAGGAAATTAGGCAAGGCAGAGGGCTGATACAGAGCAATTATCAATGAGGTAATTGTCAGTCTACAAATATTCTAAGAACACCACACTTAAAAAAATATGGGCATGTAATCAGGTTTACTATTTGCTAAGTACTGAAAAAACCCACTAGTATATAGCATTTTTACAAATTATTACAGCACACTGTAAAAATACCACCTTTTATAGTTTGGTCTTATCTGCTATATATTATGAATCAAAAGTACCAAACAGAAGCAATTACTTTGAAAAACTCACACAGGCTCCACTTTGCCTTTACTTTTACCTTTGGAAAATTTCTGCACTCTTAACGCATACTGCTTTGAGTTTCTACCAGGTTTTGGTAAACTCAGCATAATGAATAGTTGTGATGGGAAGTCATATACTTATATACATATACACAAAATAATATCGATAAATAAAAATGCAGCAATATGTGCTTACAAGGCATTAGGAACCATTACTGGTCCAATAGGAACCATTTAGCACCTAATTCCTGAACAAAGACTTTATGGACTCCACAATCACAGAGATGTCACTTTAAATTTGCTGAGACACTGGTAGGCATCTAACAGCAGCAGGAAAGCAGCATAGGGAAATTTACCTTTGTTTGGCATCCTTAGACCCCTGTTTTCAAAGAAAATTTGGGGAATTTCTGCATTTTATCTATGCCTGGGGCCACGGTCATTACTTTTCCACATTTTTCATATGTCAAGCAGAGAAGTATTACACAACTTTCTTCTAGTATTTCAATAAAAACTTATTTTAAAATCTTGCACTGTTTAAGTCAATATATTTCTGTGATCCTCAGCCATGTGTAAATTGTATCACTGTGAAGTAAAATTTTCCTACCAAATTTGCTTGAGGTAAATCTAAACTTCTAAAATAAGCTTATTACTCTGTTCCATAACAAACTGCACAGTTATTAATTTTTAAAAATTACCTGCTCTCCAAGTGTCTCACAGTCTTTAAGTTTTCCCCTTGAACACTGAATTCCACCATTTCCAGTTATTACAACGGTTGCAAAACTTTCCTCTCCAGAAGGACCTCCACCAGGTTCTTTTACTTCAAAAACCTCTGAATAGAAGGCAGGCTGAAGGGTTTCCAGATTTATGAGATACTTAAGTTTCAAGTTTCTGGCAGTGGCTTTGCATTGGCCAAATTGTTGTATAAATTTGCGGAACCTGTACCTTATTCTTTTCCGTGTCAAAATATGGTAGTCTTGGATTTTTGCTCGCACACACTTAGGTAAAAACATTTTGTAGCTGTGAATACATAACCAGAAAAAAAGGCAACTAATTTTATCCATTAAATCCAGCAAAGATAATTAGTTCTGTGCTAAACAAGTCAATTGAAAACATGTTTTCCTCTAAATGTACTGTTATTTTTTCAACTGTAGGATAACAAGGATCCTCCCTTACATCTATAATATGTTCTTTTAAACAGAGCCCCCTGTCTTCTTCCACTTTCCATTTTTACCCTCACTCAATTGCAACATAAATTACATAACTCATTTTCCATAAATTCAAAGATGTCTGTTCTTTCATTAGTGAAGTTCTGAGGTAAGGCAGCAGAAGTTACATAATTACTTTGTTTGGTGTAGAAGTTGTGAAGAGGATACTGCAAGGATAAATGACAGATTTTCAGCCTGAAAATACAGGTGGTAGAATATAACACTGTGGTTGGTTCTCACCAAAGTTCCTATCTCACAGTCCATACTCTGTATCAAGAGGTAAAAGAGCTGCAGTTATCACTCTCAACGAGTGGCCTCATTCTAATTCCTCCTGCTAGGTTTCATTAAAAAACAAACATCAACCAAGTACCAAGCAGAGACGGAATTAACTCAGCTGAAGTAGAAACTGATAGGATGGATACACCTGAGCAAATTGATAAACTCAAGAAAGTTTAGCAGAGATCTGTCCAAGATGCTGAAGTGCCTGGAGCACATGACATGAGAGAAGAGGCATATGGGAGCTTGATTTGTTCAGCCTGGAGAAAAGAAGGCTCAAGTAGGGTGTTCTACTCTTTGTCTCCTAATAATGTGAAAGGATAAGAGAGGATAATCGGTATCACAGAGGAGACCGATTAGGTACACAGAAAATCTTTCAGAGTGACTGTGGTCATGCACAGGACAAAGATGCACAGAGATACAGGGGAATCTCCACATCTGGATATTTTCAGAATTTGACTGGATGAGGCCCTGAGTCACTTCATCTAACTTTGAAGTTAGCCCTGACAGGAACAGGGGGTTGGATCTGATGACATTCAGAAGGTGTCTCACCTCAAATTATTTCTTATATATTTTCTCAGATAAGAAGCTGCTGCCTTACCTTTCTTTCTGAGAGTCAAATCCACATCTCCAAATCATGAATGGCCATCATGACACAAATTTTCTTTTAATTTCTAGTTTACACAATAGGTAAATTTATGTAACCATTAGAATACATCAACTGCCAACAGCTGAACACCTCCTCCCAGATACTAATGTGCAAAAACACATTGTTTAGGTGTCAGATAAATGTGAAACAGTTACAAATGATGGAATCACCTGACTGAATTGTAAATGGCCATTGGGGTTTGGTCCTTTTCTTTGGCCACTCTCATCATATCTAGAACAGCCATTCCAAGGCATTCTTCTTGTGTTTCATGAGTAACAGGCATCTGTACCCATCCATCCAAGAAATCAGCTCGCCACTGAGAAAGAATGCAAGAAAACAAATGAAAACTGTAGCACTGCTGCTTATCAAGAAGAAGGATTTAGGTTGCAGTTGTTGGGGGGAGTTGTTGTTGTGTTGTTTGATTGTTTATGTTTGGTTTGTTTGGGGGGGGGTTATTGGCTTGGTTTTTTAAAGACTGAATGACCTACTTCATCCACAAAAAGATGTACTTACTCATAAGGAATACCAGCTGCTATCATGCTTAAAAGCACTGTTTTGAACTTCATCTCTCCAAATACACAATAGGAGATGGAATTTAATTTCAAGCTTGAGAGGGCTTCAAGCTTTCAAGAGCCTACAGAATTACTAGGAGATGATGGAAAGGGAATAAATACTAATAACCTTTACCAATCTGCATTTAAAAATAACCACACAAATCATACCTGTGCGAATAGGTAAGACATGACAAGATCGTCAAGGACAGGGCTTTCTGCACCACGAAGTATGCCATACCGGTATGCTCTGTTGCTGCCACTGCAATACCAGTGGGGAAAGTAAAACCTGGTAGGAAATAAATTCAAGCAAACATCAATAAACAGACACTTTGGTTACCAACATCAGACACTGCTGCTCTCATACACATGTAACTAGTGCTGGCTGGTCTGGAGGACCACTATGAAACCCCAGTTGGTCAATGAAGGCTTCAGATCCAGTTCTTGGTGTTTTAAAGTACTACAATATTTAAGCAGGGTAATATACTGTACTGATAGGAATGAGGACCTTTGCTAAGTTATTCTCACTAATCAGAACACAGAGAATTTTATTCGTATCTTCCAGTTTCTTTTGAAACAGTTCCTAAAGAAACATTCAGGCCAAATTATACAATGTAAATAAACTAAGAAATTTACAAAAGGAAATCTGTGACTATAGTTTTAGCTGTCCTGTTCAAATACAAGGTTAGGGGAAAAGGGTTGCATTGCAGAAACATGCATGACTACACAGGGTAATTACTCTGCATTTCAGAAATGCTACTTATTTCAAACAGGCAAGCACAGAGGAGATGAGATGGATCATATTAAGAAAGGTAGTGTTTTTACTTCTGTATTTTTATTGTTTGTTTCTTCAATCTGACACTGGTAAACATATGGGATAGAGAAAATTAATAAAGTACATAATTCAAATCACTCCAATATTTTTGATTCTTTTAGCTCCCTGTTTTCCAGAAAGCACCAACAATCTGTCCATAATTTCTAAGATAAACTACAGTTCAACTATATATTATATTGGTTGTGTTTTCTCACACAATTTTGTTTTACCATGAAAAGTGTGTAACATTTTATTTAGATTATTACCTTATCCGGTAAATTAAGACGAGTCTGGTTGCTTCATCTACATGGAAGATGTGATTTGGGGGATACCACATTCTGTCTGTTTCACTCATGAGTGCAAACATGTTATGATACACTGGCATGATACCTACATGAAGAACAGAGAAGCAAACATTTATAGGAAAGTGTTTTCACAAAGTACTAAAAAAGTACGGTGGGTTAAAAGTAGATTGCCACAGAGCTCTACTGCTAGCAGCAATGTGTATCAGTATCACCAACAACACTGCAATCATGATCCCATAACCTGCAGGCAGCTTTGCTAGTTTAATTTCTTGTTCTTCCTTTTTGTTTTCTCACTGAAGACTGTTCACCTGTTGTCCTATACCTCACTGTTAGATTATAAGATTTTCTCTGTATTGGCATTTAATAAAATGTCTTTTTTGCCTCTCAGTTTAGAAACATCTTACAACAGTAGATTTTTTTTTCTCGCCTTTCCAAAATCAAATCATTTGATTTGAGCTTTGATTTTAAGACTTTAGATTGATCAAAAAATTAGAAGTAAAGCAACACAAAATTATAATGACTATGACAACCACCAGCCATTTCAATTTTAGTAACTCAGTTTAGAACAAACTCAAACATATATGATTAAAATAAAACAGGACTGGAAAATATTTTTTTCCCTCAACAACTTTGAATTATGCTACTGATAAGTGAAAAGCAATCCTACTTAATCAGAAACTACAGAAATCAGCTGAGCATCAACTCTTCAGCAGCACCAGAATTTTAATTTGGCTTTGAGGCTCCCAGCTGAAACACAGCGTAATATACAACACAGCACTGTACTGTGCTGCAGTGTTATGCATCCATGTGATGCCAGTGTTAGAGTTGGCAAACAGATTAAGTGCCTGAAAATTGACAGCACAAAAGGATGAACTGCAGGTACTGACACATATATTCTGTCTTTAGAATTAAAGACAGGAAGAGACACAGGCCTAAAGGCCAGAGAGTAGGATGAAAAACTACAATGTCAAAGTCACAGTAAGTCATACCTAAAGAAAACTACATTAAAGCAATACACTTCAGGGTAAGAAGGGAAAAAAAAAAAAAGAAAAAAGAACAGGTAAAGACAATAGAAATAATTTTAAATGACCTTAAGAGACAAAAGAGTTCTGGAAAAAGGCAAAGTACCTACACCCTTGCTCAAAGACTTAGAATGAAGTAATTGAAATTCTCACAAGAAACCAGAAGAAAAAAAAATCCTTTATTTCTTCCTGTTCTAAACAACATCTAGGTAACTACTGAAGGGGGCAGACCCCACATTTCTTTCATGACATCTAAACTGCATGTAAGACAACCAGAAGAAACAACCAATCAACTCCACATATGAAATCACATAACACTTTGGAACAAAACATTTTTCAGTCTTAAACAACAACTAGTTTATTAACTTTTGCCTCTATAGAGGTCCAGTAAGAGGGCTAAGAACTAGAGTTCTATTGTGCAGTTGTGAAGATTAAACTGCTGAAATCTGTAGGCTAATCATCTAACACTTTCTTAAACCAAAGCTCTGCAAAACATACCAGAGTTGCAAGTTCTAACACATGACTTTCTATGAAAAGAAGTCATAGACTTACTCAAACTAGAGAAATGGGAAAGAATTATGTAAGACAATGAAAGAGAAACCAAAACGAAACAAAACCCCCACAGAAAAAAACCTGAAGGGATTAGTAACTGAAAGACTGGCTGTAATTATAAATGTTGCAAATCTATGGTGTAGTAAGACATATTTGATCCATCCAAGTTTTGAGAAATTTTTTTATGGAGTTAGAAAGAAACCTATCCTATGCAACTAAAGATGTTTCTCATTTGAAGTGTGAAGTGGGATGAACTGTACTATAGTCCATGTCAGTCATCCACAAAGCAGTAACTCAGCAGTCACTAACTTAGCAGTTTTAAGGCTGTGTGGTTGGTGTCTGTATCCCAAACAATTTCAGTGCAATGCATGTGAGAATCGCTATGCTGAACATCATTCAGGGCAATGCTGAATATCTACCTATATACCTAGTGAGACCTACCTAGTCTCATGAATACATTGACCCAAACTAGTAGCCATCCCATGTAAGCACATTGAACAGGAAAACATTTCAAAATAGTATTAAATTCAAATGCTAAGCTGCTGTATTTCACCAAATACACTACAGACACCACAACCATCACCCCACACCATGTCTCAAAAAAACCCCACAGATATTTCAAGATCATTGCCATTTTGAAACTTTAACCAAGCAAGGGGCGTGACTCTGGTACTCCCCCTACAAATCAGAAATATTTATATTAACCCCTCCTCTTTCTTCCTTTGTATGAAAAGTAAACTGTACTCTTCCATCCCTAATACTTTGGCATTTATGGTTCTGAATGGTAACCTGCACCGCTCACTGACAGTGTTCAAGGACATAGAGATCATACATATTTTTCAAGAAAAATAGTTTCACTTTTTTATCCCTTCCCCTTGAGAACTATGCATTTGCTTTCCTATGCTTAATGCTCAACAATCATAAAACAGAGCAAATCCCTTTACTAAATGGAGTCTTGAAAACTGTCCACAAAAATCTGACAAAAGCAAAGAGGCCAGAAACTTCTCTTTTCATGTAATTCTTACCATTTCTATTAATTGCAGGGACTTTTCAAGTGATAACAACTGCAGTACTTAAAAGTTTTCTCTAGAAACAATGAAAACTGAAAAACTGGCATGGGGAATAAAAGTCTTCTGCTGAAGCCTAGACATGTCAACAACAGTGAAACAGTGAAAACTTATGAGAAATGTATTTTTCACCACAAGTAAAATCATAAAAGACATTGACAACAGTTACTGAAATGCCTTCCCTGGATTTTTGCGTTGCATTAACCATGCTATCAACTCCATCAGTGATCAGTTAGGAGAAGATAGTGATTCAGACATAATTAATCAGAATTTTCTCTGCTTTGCTTCTCCAGAAAGGACTATCAAGTAAATTTTCTGGACTATTGCAATGAGAAGATTTCTTTATAATTTATTTATTATACAAGGCTAAAGAAAGGAGCCTTGTCATGCTATACAGACTGTCAAGTAACATTACAAAAGACTACAACACAGCCTAAGTTTATACTTCAAACTTCTGTTTCAATCCTAATAATAAAAGTAGATTCTTCTTTTCCTCTATGATTTTAGAGCTTCATATCCAGACAAGTCTCACTACATTTATCCTGAAGCAGCTACGAAAATACAGTTTTTCTGTCTCTCCTCCATTGGAATTAGGAATCCTTTTTCTCATACTGTATGTTTCTACAACCTAATGTCTCTCTTTTAAGAAAAAATAAAAACCAGAAAGTGTGAATCACAACAAGCTATGACAACACTATGAAATGTGAAAGCCATGCAGAGTCTGCTATAGAATTACTGTTGTATGAAACTCACAATTCAAGTGTGTAGGTTATTAGACATAAAAAGATTAAAGCAATTAGTTGAATGACGAAAAACTATTTTAAAAATCTCAAAAATTTCTATTAAAAAGGTCTAATACAAGTGAAAGTAAACTATTTGAAACTTATGTAGCCTTGCACATACCAGATGGAAATTTGCTTGTCTTTTCTGACATAAAAATAGTACCTTGCACTCATCATTCATACAAACTGGAGGCTTACCAAACCCTTAACATCCTATTGAATATCACTATCCTGTCAACAAAATGCTTTCTGAATAGTCAATCAAAGCTTGTATTTCTTTTCCTGGAAGAACAGAATTGCACAGAATTCTGATTAATTCATTCCCCAGCTATCGGGGGAGCAGCAGGGGGCTGCATGTTCTGTGTGGATTTTCAGGAAAGGCTATCACCTAAAGAAAGACAAACAAACAAAAACCAAACAACACCACCACCCCACAAAAACAAGCAAACAAACCCCCTCCCCCATTTCCACCCCCCCAACCCAAACAAAACCACCAAACAGAAAAACCAACCCCCAGTGAACAGTTATACTCAATGATAACTGGGAGCCATGTGAATCCTAAGTCATGTCAATTCTGGTTAGAAAAAATTGGCCTAGAATACCCTTGCTAGTAGCAAGGAATCTGTTCTCAAGTATACAAGCAAGTAGGAACTACAAATCATCACACCATACAATGCAGTCTCTCCCTTGAAAACACTTAATTAACTGCAAACACTGCCAGCACTTCTCACATTAAATGCCTTGAAATAGTGTTTTTAGTTAGTTATAATTAAAAATTCTCTGCTGTTTTATGGTTTTCCAGGAGAGATCAGCATTTTTCAAGGGAAATATGATGGAACTTCCCACCTATTTGTAATTCAGATAGTGAGAATTAAAATGTTCCTAGGTGGAGTTTCAGGATATCAACATTAAAAAAACCCCACAAACACAGAACCCAACAGAATCAAGGTCTTTTGTTAACTGCAAGCTGTCCAAAACTCAGCAACCGTGTCAGGATTTCAAAACTTGTTTCCTCTTGGTATTCTAGTTCCATTAAAAAGCTTATAGATTTAAAAGTTTACAGATTTCATTAAAAAGATTACAGAGTTTACTGATCCTAACAGAGAGGGATGTGGATGTAAGAACAAAGGCAGTAGATAAAATCAGATATATCCTACAGAAATTCAGGGTTCTCATACACCAGGGGACAAGCCATGACAGAAATGCAATATTATGTTCCTTCATTACCAAAACATTTTTCATTGTGCTGTTCAAATGTTCTGGTTACATTTAAAGTGGTTATCTCTGCATACTTGGCTACTAATTTATTAAGATTTTCAAGAACATGGCACAAATTTATTTGCATAACACCAAACAACACAAAGCTTGTAACTGCAACTCTTTGAACCGTGATTTACAAACTCACCTAAAAACATCTTCAATTTGTTAACTTTAATCCTGTAAAAATCTGGATTGCACATACAAGTGATGCACATATTTTTCACTCGTGTTATTCAGACAATGGAATAAATAAACAAATTGTTAGTTTATATATTAAAAGAAAATTCTTTTGCCATATTATAATCATCTTCTGTATAACTTAGTATTCCAGTAAGTTACAGTGCACAGTCCAAAGTTGTTTATGCTTTTTATTAGTTTGTCTAATGATAAAATCTCTGAAATCCACTTAAAAGACATTGGGAAGTATCTTATTGCAAAATTATTGCTATAGCATAGTAACACTAATGAAGTATACAAATCAAGTATGTTTCTGTATATAGTTAAACACATTCAAGATTCAAATTCAGACTTCAGATGTTTCTAGCAGTCTGTATCTGATTTACCCATACCACAACAAAATTCATGTTATTTTCAATTACACAATTTTTAAACTGATTTCTAGGTTTTTTCATAATTTAGAATTTGAATAAAATAAAAGATATTACAGCTTTTCTGTAAACAATCATGTTTATTTATTCTGTAAAACATTACATCAAGCTTATATTATGACTCTCTTGTATCACTGTGGTGGCTTTCTCAAATCATTACTTCAACTTCTGTTGAAGCACTACAAGCCTTCACTGCTTGACAGTCTTATAAATTGATTGTAAAGACATGAAAAAGAGCCTAAAAGAGAAATTCTATTTAAGATTTTTTGGCAGAGAGCAGAGAAGATTAAAGGGTTTAAGATCATGATTTAAGAAAACAAGTCTCAGATTCTGAATTTAGAAGATACACCTATCACAGAGATTCTGCAACCTCTAGAAGAAATTCTCTGTCATATTTTATTTCCATCATCAGTTCCTCTAATACCACTTTCCCCCTCCCATGCTGAGAGCAATACCTTTTCTTCAATTTGGTGTGACATTTCTAATATTTTACTTGGCAATTAACTAGATAACACACAAGAACTGAACCACAACTGACTCATCAATTTAAACTTAATTTCAAGACAACTTATTTTTTCATTTCTGTTTGGAAAATGTCATATTCACTTTTATGTTCAATTTTCCTTACAAAAAATACAAACCCACAAACATTTTTATATTTTTTATATTTTTCCAAAACCAGAAAACTGTTTTCCAATAATTTTCTTTTAAAAAATAGCTGAGCTCTTGTGTGCATGTATGAAACAGGCAGAATAATATTTAGACAGACTAATGTTTTTATAGCTAATACATACCAGATATAACAGACCTAATGTCAATTCACCAGCAACTGCAATCTTTCAACTGTTTGAAAGGGACATAACAAGAGTCTCTCGGACTGCTTCTGTTTGCCTAGATCTAGTCCTGCTTGCCACCATTAACAGTCATATTGGATATAATCCACTCTGCTATCAAAAGATCTATCAGTTGTTCAGATCACAAAGTTAACAATTCAAAATTTGCTGTATTTCAGTCTTGCTTACTACCTGAATCACTCCCTCCCTAATCAAGTATTCTGACTCATAGCTAACTCCTAAAAGATGAGTCTTGCCATAAACATTATTTGACTGTATGGTGACATACATGTTCTGCTGTACAACCACAAAAACCTCTCAGAAAAAAAAAAACAACACAAGAAACAATACCACATGATTTAAGCACTAATAACTGTTATGAAAGAGAACAAAAACCTACAGCCATTTCAACCTTTCCCACTAATTTAGAAAGAAAAGAAGTTACAAATTCTTTTGAGAAGAAGGTTGTACAGTACTGCCCTAGTATCTGCTTGGCAGACGCCACTTTTCAAAGGGCTTTGTTTACGTCAGCTCTACAAGGATAAAGTCTTAACATGATGAAACAGTTCCTTCATACAAGTAAGTATAAATCACTAGTAATGTATTTTAGAAACTGTGGTGATCAAAGCTGAAGTAATAGAAATTTGTAAAAACAACCTGATAAGGAGTACTGTTCAAACAAAATTATATTTAAAACAGTCAAGTATAAGAGGATACACATAGGAGTTAGAGTACTAGCCCTCCTAGCAAACCAGAAACTATCTCAGAAAGCTAGAAGACTGGAGAACGGCTGGCGAGGTCTGAAAAAATAAGTAACAGAGAATGAAGTCTAACTGGATTTGTAAATTAGCAGGAATTCGATTTTCCATATTTGTGATGTTGATAAAAAGAATATCATACATGACATGGGCTGCACATTTTCCCAGGAATGTCACAAGAATCTAGCTAAAAAAAAAAAAAGACCTGAAGACTGGTGGAGGGAGCTGATTCTTCCCTACTACTCTGATCTCATGAGACCACATCTGGAACAGCTCTGGTGCCCCTAACGTAAGAAGGACATGGAACTGTCGAAGCAAGGCCAGAGGAGGCCACAAAGTTGGTTAGAGGATTGGAGCACCTCCCCTACAAAGACAGGCTCAGAAAGTTGAGTCTGTTCTGCCTGGAGAAGAGAAGGGTGCATGGAGACCTCACAGCAACCTTCCAGTATCTGAAGGGGGCCTGCAGGGAAGGTGGAGAGGGACTCTTCATCAGGAACTGCAGCGATAGGACATGGGTTGGTAGCTTCAAACTGAGAGTAGGTTTAAAGGAGATACCAGGAAGAAATTCTTTACTGTGAGCATGGTGAGGCACTAGAACAGGTTGCCCAGAGAAGCTGACAACATCCCATCCCTGAAGTGTTCAAGGCCAGATTGGATGGCGCTCTGAGCAACCTCATCTTGTGGGAGGTGTCTCTGCCCATGACAGGGGGCCACCATCAAAAAGATACCTTAGGTTCAAGAAAACTCCCAGGTCCATCTGTCAAACTCCAACCTATGAGGTCATTAGACAAGAAGAACCTCACAAAGCTAAAGCTTTGCAAACCTCCAAATACCAATTTCCTCCTGGTCCACCAGAATGAATACCAGGCAGTGTTTCTACTGAACTCATCATATGTGCTTATCCATCTAAAATTCTCTTGTTACATGAAAAGCAACTCTCTGAACTCAGATCTTAGTCAGACTTTGAAACACCTAAATGACTTAGAGGAAGAATGGGCCTTAAACCCAGAAGAATCTTTGTGAAACTAGCATATACTAATAAATTATCAACTCAGAGCATGTAGCTCAGTCACTGCAAGAAACTTATCAGCACAGGAAAAAGGATAGATTCCTCCCAAAACTAAAGTCACTACAACTATATTTAAAAACAGTAAAGCCACAAAATTACAGAAGTCTAAGATCGTTTGGCGACAAAAAATGTACAGTCAGAGTCAGTAGCTTCATAATTGTGACCCACGGGAACAGAAGTATTTCACAGAATCAATTAGGTTGGAAAAGACCTTCGAGAACATCAAGTCCAACTTATGACTAAACACCACACTGCTCAACTACACCACGGCACTGAGTGGCACATCCAGTCTTTTCTTAAGCACGTAATTGGAATTATAAGCCTTTTTTTTCAATTCATTTGAAACATTTGGAAAGCTAAAAGATAAATCCATCCTTGTAACACTGACAATCCAAAGTAACATGTGGAGAGACTGTGTACATGTTTGTGTGCGCACACATGAGGAACAAAAAGATGGTCACTTTCATGCCCAGAGATTATTGGAATTTTTTTGTCTTATTAAAAAATTCAATGTACTTTTGCAAAGAAAGGAAGATGCATGCACAAAATGTATGCTTGAATTATTTTACTACAGATTATTGGTTTATGCTAGACTCTGTTTAAATGTAACAATTCAAAGGTATTCTTAGATATCAATGTATTATTTATTTATTTAAAATATACCACCATGTTAGTCACACTTTATTTCATAAACTATTATGAAGGCCATTAACCACACATACAAGTAGTCATCTTATATCCAATAGAACAGTTTCCTTCTGCAAAGTGATTAAGCATGTATAATATACAACATATACAAAACTTCCAGGAGAAATCTGTTTTGCAGGCCTGCATCAGGAAGTAATTCGAGTTATTTACAGCTCCTGCAATGATTTAACTATTCAAACTGAATCTCAGCTTAATGAAAGAAGACTTTCAGTTAAAGGATGGTATACCCTTAAATTATTTTTAAAAATACAGCAGTCACCCAATTCAGCTTCACAAGCATTCTAATGGGAACAGTTTTACAGTCTGGTGCTAATTACTTCTGAAAGAATGGAGAAATTAGCATTTTAGTCTAAATGCCACCATTTTGATGAGTTCTGTCTGGACTGTTAAAAACTTTCTCGTATTAAGCTGAATTTCACTGCATCATTAGATCAGCTGTTAGGTACACACTTACCACAGGCTTTACAGGCAACAGCGCAAATCTCTTCTGCAACATACTCTCCAGCTGAAAATTGAAGGTAATCTCCTTCTGTCTTCCCAGGAGAATGATAAAGGTACACTTGAAGCAATGGTTCTGTCTGCTTGGGTGCACTGTTATTCCCATGGATGTCACCATTCTGGTGGACAGTAGAAGTTGCTGCACTTTCCATATTTGTCATTGTAAGACAAGCCATAGCTTGTTTTTCTTCTGTTCAGAGCATTTGTCTGAAAAAAATGTAAGCAATACTTCTTGACTAACTGTACTTGGTTTTATTCGTAATGCTCCTATTTAGTGACAGTACTGTTCTGATACTGAAAAAACATTAAAACTTGAAGACAAGAGAATGGCTTAGGCAGTTTATGAAAAGCTAAGTATCTCTTTGATTTACTATGTCACCCCAGAGGAAAAGTAACAGACAGTATTACAGAATAAAACAAACTATTAACTGGAAGTCCAGCTAGAGGATTATCACATTACACTGAATTTCAGACAGCATGTGCTCATTTGTCCAAATGCAACATTCTATTTAAACCTGAAAGCCAAAAGAGATCTGTTCAACTCATTTTATTCCCAATTTAAACCTACAAGACAAAATAACTAGTTGGGTCACAAACTGGCTCCTTGAAGGGAAGCATAGAAATAGCACCTTAAAGCAAAGTTTTCACTGTAAGCAAACACGTCAAAAAACAAGTGCTGAGATGAGAATTTAACAGACTTGGTTTGTACATATGAATGGGAGATCTTCCAATACCACCTTCCTCCAGAAAAATAATTTAATCTGCTCTCATGATAACAGTCCTCTCTGATAAATGTAATCAAAGAAAAGAAGACTTTAATAATGCAATAAACAACCACAGGTATATCTGATAATGAAAAAAATGGTTTAAAAACGTGAGACTAGACAGCATATTTCAAAAGACAGTTGAAGAATGTCTTTGCTTCTCTGTGACTCCATCATAATTTTAATTAGTATAATACATGCTTATGCCAAAGGCTTCGATCACAGTCTAAAAGCTTGCTTTTATTAAAAGTGATTCCACATAGCCACATGTCACATTCTGAAAATAGGTCTAAACAAAACAATTATAAAGATTTGATTTTTCAGAATCAAGGAATGATTTGGGCCACAATAAGGTCTCCCTGATGCCTCCTTCTCTTTGAGCTGAACAAGACCAATAGTCTTAAATCTTTCCTCACAGAAGAGGCACTCCAGCCCTCTGATGTTTTTGTGGCCCTTCTCTGGTCTCATTCCAACTGGTCCATGCCTTTCCTGTGCTAGGGGCCCCAGAGCCAGACACAGGACTCCAAGCATGGTCTCACAAAAGCACAGCAGAGGAGAAGAGGATCATACTCCTTGCTGGCCATGCTTCTTATTATAACATAAAATTGGTTTTCTGGAGTACAAGTGCACATTGCCAGCTCATGTCTCATTTTTCATCCACCACAATCCCCAAGCCCTCATCCATAGCACTGCTCTCAAATCCATTCATCCTCCAGCCTGTACTGATCCTGGAGATTGTTCTAACCCAGATGTAATTGCTCTTGTCAAACTTCATGAGGTTCCCCTGGACTCACTTCTCAAGTCTGTCCAGGTGCCTCTGGATTGTATCCCTTGCCTTAATCCCTTCAGATGCACTAGTTAACTTGGTGTCATTCCCAAATGCACTAAGGGTCTGCATGTCACTGCTGAAGATATTGAATGGTTAATAAAGATACCGTACTTAAAAATGTAACTGTTTAAGCTAAAAATATGTTTATTGTTTTGCATACACATATGAGTGTTACATTCTTAATGCATTATTTTCAACAGCTTTTGTGTGTATTGAACTATGTTCCTTTGTCATAAAAGAGCTGTTTAGAGCATGTTTTGGTTTTGTTTTAAATTTTCTGTTCCTAACTGCAATTACTCATGAAAGGATGATTAAAGTGGGCTAAAAATGATGTGTGCTATGGAAATCACAATGGTTATAACAGCAGGAATAAAGACCGAACACCTTAAATAAGGAAAACATTAACTTCATGAGTTATGAGGTGACAAAAATATTCAATTACACAAACAAGAGGATAAAACTGTTTACCGTAATGCTAATTCTGGGGGAAAGAGAAAATAAAAAACACACTCGCACCAAGTGAAAAATGCATCCTTTTACTTCCCAAACTAAGCAACACAATCGGATATATAAAAATTAATGTCTAGATGCAAATGTCATTCATTATATTTCTTAGGCCCTTATGTAGGGGAAATATGGATTCCCTGTGTCTCATTTACAGAGCCAGCCACCTTTAAATGAGAAAATATGTGCTTTTAGCTCCAAAGGTAGCACAGGTAACAAGTAAGTGTTTAACTAAAAAAAAGCATCTCTCTTAACTCAACAAGGAAATAGCTGATTGTTAGAAGAAAAAAACCACCACATTACTAGAAACATTACATTTAAAAGACTTCTCACTACCTGTGTCAACATTATGCAAGATGTAACATTTGTGCTCTACAACCTGCTTTTATAAAACATTCACAGCTTTAACCCACAGCTTTAATCTCCACAGGAGGCCGTCTTTAACTACTACATCAGTTTTCCCAACATACTCCAATATTAACCCTCTGTTTTTTCAAACCTTCACCTGAACTGACACATTTTTTCATCTTGGTCACTTAGCATTATGTCTATCCAACACTGAATGGAAATATAATTAGTAAACCTAACTAAAAACCTGGCCAGTTTCAGAAGTGTACTAAACACACATATTTGTGCTTACATCTCCTTCATAAAGTCTGTGTATTTACAACTATTTGTCCTTTCAAAACACTCCCATCATTCCCTCTTTGTTTCAGTATAAAAAAACTCAATAAACCAAGAAGGGAACCTTGCTAAATCACACCCAAGAATATGAAATAGCAATAAATTGCAGCAAAAAATGCAAAGTAAATACTGTAGCAGAACATTCTACTCTATTCTATTTGTTGCACTAATTTCAAAGGTTCCATGAGACAATGTGAAAAAGTCTCAAGAGATACTACTTGTAAAACTGTGTCATGACTTCAAATTAAATAATTTTCAAGTTCATCTTTTACGTCAAAGTGCAGACAAAACAGATGAAACCAAGAAATACTCCTACATCCTTTTCTTCACTGAAAACAGAAAACACATTTTCTTGGCGTCTTACACATGTAACTAAAGCAGTTATATGGACAGAGCTCCATATTCAAAGTAACTGAAACACAAGGTCACCACTTGCTGGTGGTGTGAAAAACAAAACAAAACTGCTTTCACCTGTATATCTCAGCAGACAAGTCTCCAGTTGGACATACTTGGTTTTCCCTGCTTTGCTCCATCTAGAGACCACTATACTAGCACAACAGAAACACTAAACATGGTTAAAAAAAAAAACCTGCTGTTGATCCAGAATAATTAAAATACAGCCTATTCTTCTGATGAAGTTAAGCATTTTGAGACTAAATATACTGGGAGACAATAACCTGTTCGCAGAACACACTGAATATAATTTTCTGGGTTATGCAGATTTGTTATCATACTGTAATTCAAAAGAATTCCTATGTTTCTGTAAAGAATGTAAATAATTCTCACAGCTGTATGAAAGGATTTAATATACTGAGAATGGGACTTTTGTAGATTAGTTACTAGGTACCACAAAAGTATTTGGCACAATAACCTATACCAAGTCCACACACATCTCTAAGTGGATGTCTGACATAACGAAGACTCAGTGAAAAAAATGGCTTACCCAATTATCCATGTAATAAGTAGGAATAGGTAACAAAATCTGAGATATAAAGATGATATTTTGGAGATGAAAAATACTAGCTGTGAAAGATGTGATTCTGGTATTGATGAACAGATGATTTGGTTCAATAGTATTATTTTATGTTCCTAATCCTGATAACATTTTAAGTCATTGTTTCTAAAGGATAAGATTAATCATTCCCTGTATTGCTCTAACCACAATTATCAGCATCTATGACAGAACATGTTTACATATATTCTCTGTTCATGTTTGCTCCTCCAATGCATCTGAAAATTATTTTCACCAGCCACACTGGGCTGGAGTCAACCATCAAGAAACTGGCTAATGAGATGGAAAATCATGACTTATGGACAACGCTTCACTAAAACATGGAGGACATACAAAATTCTCACAATTCAATAATACAGCATTCACAGCCTTCAGAAGATTTTTTTTCAACTTATGGGTTTTTTCTTTGGGGGTGGTGGGGGAGCAGGGGCGGGGAGCATTTGAGGTAATATGTGGCTGTTGAAGGGAAGCCTCCTGAGCACGGGTCTTTAGCCATTCCACTTCAAATGTACAATTTCAAAGGTTCAAAAATGAGAGCATCCTCTCACTACAGATAAATCCCCAACAGTTAATTACCTTTTTATCACTTGAAAGATCTCTGTATTAAATATGGGAGTGATGAAGCCCTTTAAATAAGCATGTCAGAAGCCATCCACTTGCTTCAGGAATCCACAGAAAGTCAGATAAAGCATGCACACAGGCAGAGGCGGAACATAATGTATCTGCAATAAAAACACAATATTAGAAAATGTTAATGGCTGTGAACAATACACAATGTATGATTACTGAAAAATTCAAATCTGCATTTAGATACAAAGTGATCCCCTTCTATTTTATTTGCCCAAATTCTGGACATCTTTGCCGAGAACTTCTCTAATTTAGGCTTTCTAAAATACAAAATCTAGAAAAAAATTAAACCGCATTTTTGGTACTGAGACTGCTTCTCAATTCTAGCAAGAAATTGCTACAGAAGCCAGATAAGTGACTTCAAATGTAATTACCAATTTTTCTTTGCATAAGTGTTTTTCTTTTCTGTGAATACGGCATCAGTTTATGAAAACTATTGATGGCATTTCACCGAAGAAAAATGAAAAGTAATCACAAAAAGAGACATAGTATGCTCACTTCATGTAGCAATGTCCCCTTAGCCACAACCATTAATTCTGTTTGAAAACTGAAAACATCCACTCATTTCAATTCATGTGGAAGTAAACACCAACTGTCTTGTAGCAGGAAGGGCAAGGGTACACCCACCCTTGCTCTCTTTGTGCAACACTTCTGTGGTTGTGGGAAACCCTATTTGAAAGCGCTTAAGCTCAAGAGCAGCTTCCTGCAGCAGTGAAAAAATACATACATTCCCTTTGTGACCCTCCCAACACAGGAAAGTGCCTGAGAGAGAATGAAAAATTAATTTTAAAACTGAATTAAGGGGGGGGAAATACCATGGAAGTTCAAAGGGGGAAGAATTCAGAAGGAGGGAACTCTTCCAAGTTTTATGTTTGTCCCTGAACTGGAGTGAAGATATCAGCACAGCTTCCTCAGTGCCATGTGCTGTGTTGACTGAGTCTATCATGAATACCACACTCCCTCCCTTCTTCCCTCTCCAAAAAAGAATGCATCTCAATGAGCAGTTCTCAATTCAGCTTCTTTCCCCACAGAAGTCAAACTGATGGCAACGATTAGTGTTTCTCCTCTTGCAATACTAGCTCTAGAGAGAGAGACACTTTTGCCTTGCTTGGACAGCTGTGTATTTTGTATGCACCTCCTCCAAGTGATTCCGATAATACCAGCATCTGATCGGAAGGCCAACAGAGTCAGTGCAAGTTTTCCAGACCTGTGTTGAAGTGCCAGCGGGAGAGAGGAAGGGTTGTTTGGGGGAGAGCTGTCTATCTCTGACCTACTGAGCACACATTCCATGCACACTGATCTGAGAGCACGACCTTCAAACAAAGCAGAGAACCATCACCTGTTCACAGAGGTTTCAGATCAAGGGACACCATGGGTATTCTAAATTATTTTCTATTTTGAAATTACTGTTCCGTGTTCAGGACTATCTACCATTCCTAATTCCCAGTCAAGCTCATGACTTTAAGCAAAACTGCATGAATATTTTATCTGACTTTGTTTAACCACACAGTTTTTTCACAAACCCAGCAGAATAAGGATTGCAACATTTTGAATAGCCTCAGTGACACTGCATCTTGCATTTCAAAGGCAAAAAAAAAAAAAAATCAATAAAGCGGCCTACTATCAAGTCTATTCTTCACATGACAAACAAAAATGACTGCTTGCTTATGAAAGGGCAGCTTATAGCTGTGAACAAGAAGCATGGAAACTTAGAGATGAAAAACTCCAAGCTGAACAGGTTCATATAACACATTTCTTTCTTTGTCTCCCTACCCTTTTTTTTAAAGGAGTCAACTACATTTTCTTCAGCACGCATTTACTGACATACCCATTTAGAGGATCTGCATCAAGGCCTCATAAAACTATTCAGTTCACACACTTTCAGACTGAGTAAGTCTCATCTGACACAACTTACTCTTTCAGAAGCAGAGCTGCTGTACCAATCTCATAGTGCACCATTCTGTCAGTGACCTAGCTCCCCCCTTTCCTCCTTCCTTCGACTTGTTCAAGTCTACACCAACTTAGATTTCTGGTAGCTGCAAGGATTTAAATGCCCAGTTTCAGAACTAAGCTTAGAGTCTAATAAATCTTAGTCAAGATAAATTAGTCCATCATCTCCAAGTTGCCACTGTCTGCAAAGAACAAAATACAGAATTTGTTATTTCAACAAGCCTTCAGAACTCCTATAAATACAGTTAGTATTTGTGCCTATGTCACCAACTACTCAGTTTACTGGTGAAAGAAGATCAAACAGCATTTTCTATTGACAAGCAAGGCCTTAAATACATAGGCTATCTCCCAAGAACTCACTATGTTTATTGCCAGTAATCCAGAGATGACAGCAATGAGCACCCTTTCCATCTGCTTATACACACCTCCTTCTTTCAAGGAACTTGAATGAACATCAATACTGAAAGCCTTCCCAGGTGATGGTGGGTAGGTGGTGTAGCAGGATGCTCCGCCTGGAACGGAATAATGGAACTTGAACAATGCCCTGTTTTCCAAAGCCATCCGTAGTGAATTAAAAGGGGCATGTCATGCTACTTTTGGTGTTGAATTATGCTAAAACCAGTCTCACTCTTCAACACCAAAGTTAAACATCCTGATAGTGAGATGAAGATGTGGCAGATATGGTAAAACATCCTCATCTAATAATGCTAAGGTGACACAGTTGGCCTGGATATGACTGACAATCACTTCACACTCTAAGAGTCCAGTTCCACTTTCAAAAAGGTTGTTCTACCATATCCCTTCTTGAAGTGTGTGTGGAGATTCATCCCTAGGGTGAGGATACCCATCTACTCCTCCAGGCTAAGTGAAACAGATTTTCTCACAGTAGGTGCTATGGGTAAGTAACATCCATCTGTAACTAATAATTTTTAGGGGGCTTCTTTGCTAGCTTTAATAGAATTGCTTTAATATAATTGCTCTGACTTAGTACACTGTACTATCCTAATTTAGCTTCTATACTGGACAGTAAACAACTCTGATTAAGATCATTATGCCTAATCATTTTTATAGTAAATAATTCATTTTTATATAAATATATCTGGTTTGCCTTCCTTAATCCTGTGAAACAAAGTTGTATAAGGTTCAATCACAACCCTATAATTCCTTAGACTTAAAACTCTTAGTCTCGGGCTAAGATTTGATCCAGCCAAACTAAGCTTCTCTCCAAGGAAGAGTTTAGAAGGCAAGGGGGTCCTTTCTGCACCTCATAACTCAATGGGAGTTTCTCTAATAAACTTTGTCTGAAGGGCTCACTCTACTTGTGACAGGAGATAAGGATTGCAGCAAAGTATCACAAAAAGTGCTAACACGACTTAAATTACTCAGTAGTAACAGAACATCACAAGGTTCTAAAAGGCATTGTGTATCTTGTTCCAAGACCACCAAGATAAAATTTTTACCTCTAAATCCAAGCTTTGATTAAGAAAAAAAGTCAGTCAGTTTCCTACTTCAAATTATTTTGGCTAGTTTGTTTCATTTACGCTTAATATGTATACCTAATATTTAATTACAGTCTTTGCAGCTCAGTTTGAATACACAGGCAAAAGGAGCACAATTAAACTTTCCCATAACATGTGCTCAGCACAGCTTGTTATGCTACAAAAAGTTTAAAATCTTACAAAGATAACAATAGTATTCATAGTCTGCACATACAAGGTGGTATCCTTGATAATCTGGTCTGATTTTCCTTGCCTATGCGGGTTTGTTTTGGTGGGTTGCTTTAAAAACAAATGTATACTAAATTCAAGGAATCAAATACACAGACTAACTTGACAGGCAATAAAGTACTGTCTTTTTAAAACATCACCTCGTACAGAATGACAGTGCTTTTTTAATGCACCAACAAGAGGTTATGAATTCTTAGTTGAGTCAGAACACGCCACATCAGCTAGAATTTCATCAAAAAATTCACATCAACAGATTAATATATTTTCAATGTATATTCATGTGAAAACATTCACCTGACTAACTTTGTCAAAATATTCAACAATACCTTTAAGAATACTAAGCAATCTGGAAAACCTGAGAACTTTTTTCCATTTTTTGGGTAACGGGTACAAGTTCATAAATAAAGTTAATCTTTAAACTCTGTTGTCTTTTCTCAGGTAACATTTAGTCTGACCTTAAAAACAGCTTTCACAGAAGCATAAGATATTGTCCTAAAGCATATTCAAAGAAGTTTAGTGAACAAGAAGCGTGCCTTCAGTTTTCATGGTCATTTTTCTAATATACTCTGTCTATTGTTGCCCTGCCATGAAGTAAAGCCAACAAGAAAACAACTGCTCCTATAAGAAATAATTGCAAAAAAGTTAACTCCAAAGGAGGTTTCCTGTTTTATCTGCTTTAAGAGCACACAAGTATTTTTAAGACACCAAAATTTGAATGCATGTGGTAGCAAGCAAATACATAAGAAAGGTGAAAGATTAACATAACAATGACAAAACTTGCCCCCCCCCCAAAAAAAAAAAAGAAAAGCAAAGATAACTTTTGCTCATAGTTTTCACTGGAAAACCACTACCAGTATCCACAATTCAGTCCATGAACTTTTGCATAAGGAAAGAGTAATGATCCTGGCCTGAGCCACTTGAATGACACACAGGGACTAAGTGGATAGAAGCTATTAATATTAGGATTATCATACTTCCATTCTGATTTGAAATTTAAAAATTGTGATTTCTAAGTCCTTCACAACATGATGAAGTAATTGCTGTACTTATTGCAGGAAGACAACTACCTGGGCCTGCTGTGAGAAAATGAAAGAATACCACATTCAGGCAGAAGCCTGAACATCACATTAACCTGCCAAGCAGGTGAGGTACCAGAGAAGTAATCAAATGAAAGACCTGCCCACAAGCAACAGCTCTGTTTAAGTTCCATTAGAACTTTGGCAAAAGTTGGTCCATATCTGCAAAACATTTCAGTTTCACCATGGTGATAAGTTTCAGCAAGCCTTTTCATCAGAAAATTTTCAAGCAATTCAAACGGTTGTCCAATCATTTGGCACAGATTATGTCCACGGACAATGGCATTTGAGGGTCTTTAGTCCATTCAGAGCCACCATTATCTGCACATCTTTATATGCACAGAAGACATAGGAAAAATAATGATAATGGGGTAGGAAGACTGTTTGCATGAAGCATATGAAAAATATCACCAATTTACCATTATTCCCTTTTGTATCTCTCAAATTCTTCTAAAGTGATACAATAAAAGACGACAGCACCAAAATTAGGACTAAGTGATATTTTCACAAGTATGCCACATCATACTGGACTTTGTTTTGTTAACTGTACTGAAAATTGAATACTGTTTAATAGCTCAGATCATGAAATAAAAGTTACTTACTAGAGCACAGGTTTTCCTTAAATGATTCTTTCTTTCAGAAAGACATTAAATAGGAATTACCAATATTCCTGTGTACATGGAGTAAATTAATTCAAAGTAAAAAGCAGGATTGCTTGCTACTGGTCTCATTCTGCCTGGTTGGCTTTTGGTTACAAAAAAATAGTGAACCACTTTTCTACATTAAACAATCAAAGCACCAGTTTCAACATATGAAAAACTACCAATACTTTACAAAGAAGTTAGGAGATGATAAAAAAAGTTTTGATGAAAAAATAACATTTTGATGTTGAAAAATATTCCAACAAACTGCCAAAGCAAGAAAAAAAAAATTCTATTAAAGGGCATTTTTGTTAAAAATACTGTCTTGAGGAAAGCCCCTTCAACAAGCTCTAGAGAATATATAAGACTTACAGCTACACTCATACATTAATATAATTACTGGAACTGCAAACAAAAGCAAAAAGTACAGTAACAGCAAAACAGTCTGTGAAATTACTTGGCTTTCTTAAACATTGCAAGACCGAGGCAGTGAGGAGGTGATGCTGGAAGACACTTTTGAAGAAAGCTAGCTTTTCTTTCCCAAATGCAGCTTCTGCTGTCATAACTGAAGAGTGATTTGTGAAAACATGAGCCAGCATCTGCTGCTACAGTACTGTAGGGGCAAAGAATAGCATCAACAGTAAGTTGCAAAACAGATATACAGGTCTACAGAATCATGAAGGCTCTGCTAAGCTGTTAAGGAGTCATATACATTTCAGGCTGCAGTTAGTGAGTGCTGAAGAGTGGCACAGTAGACACCAGCTATATCACAATGGAAAAGGTTTCAAACCAGTTACTCTTCTCTCAGCCTTCTGTGGCAGACAGGGGTTTCCCAGGTACACTCTGTTTTTAACAGCTTAACTGTGGAATAGAGAGAACAGAGAACAGCCAAGACCCATCACTTGCCTTAGTCTGGTACTCCTGAAAGACGTCAGATCTTTGAAAAAGTTCTTTATTCTCTCCCACTACAGATGAGCTCTGGAGTTCTGAGTCTACAAAAAAGATTACCTTCTAAGCAAACAGCAACACAACAGTTTCGTCAAGAAGACTTATTTACTGGTAGAAATTACAAGGTTCTCTTCCTCGCAGAAGAAAAATAGTTTCTCACAGCAAACATTTTGGTGAGGAAAACCAGTTATAACTCTTTCCAGTCGCCATTGGCTATTAGTATAAATTGCCCTGCTTGCATTTGTTCAGGAAGCTTTTACCAAGATCTGGATTTTAAAAAGTTAAAGTGTTTTGGACTTTCCTTCTGAATTCTGTCATCTCTGTTTTCCTGCACTCTTATCTCACTTCCCCAGTGTGGCAACTTCCCTCCTCAGAGCTTAGTAAAACTACTGCTTCTACAGTAACTGACTCGTGTTTACACTACACGCAGCAACTCAAGAAGGCTGAAGAGCGAGAATTTTCCTCAGAACTAGAAGATTACGTAGCAGGGGGAAAAGGCAGTGACACCACTAAGTCTCCTCTAGGCAAGTAGAAGGTAAATAGAAAATGGAAGAGTCATTATAAAGACAAGACGTGTCAAAATGGTGTTTAAAAACATGCTTTCACCTTCAGTGGTGTATTCTTTGGCTTTTCTCTTTCAACACAGATTGCATTTAGTAACATTAAACAAAAAAAAAAAAAAAAAGAAAAAAAGAGAGGAGAATGAATGAAAGATCCTGATTCCTGCCCAAGAATCAGAACAGCTTAAGAAAAAATCTGTTACTCAAACCTCAAGGACAATTTAAGGAAATTTGCAGTCATTTAAGTGAGAAATAATTCCATGAAACAGCATCACTAGGTCTTTTCATTCCATCGTTCTAAGTGAAACGGTGCCTCCAGCATCAACTCCAGAATATCATGACTGAAAATACTACTCTTCGCTGAACTTCTAAATATCTACCTTTAGAGACTGAAAGTACATTTATACATTCTGCCATATACAGTAAAGTATCATGGAGAATATAATCATAATCCCAACCAGCCCTTCTGCCCACAAAAAAAAAGAAAACAAAAAAAAGATCCACTGTGTTCTCCACAATGTTACATTTGTAAGATGTCACCTCTGATGCTCCCAGTTTCATAGGTTATTTGGCTTCTTTCCTCTCCCAGTTTTCATCACCTGACAAAAGCAAAGGGTAAAGTAGTCTTGGACAAGAAAATTGCAATAATAGGCTGCATGATAAAACATGCATGACCTTGATTCCTGTAATATTTTTTTTCTGTGAAAAACATAGGGGAAAACAAGCCCAGTAAATCTGAGATAGAGGCATCAAAAATATGAAAACATCTGGATGAAGGAACTACTCCTATGCCAGCTACTCTACCTGAATCTGGAAACATGCGCTTCAACAAATTAGCCCTTTGCAGAAAGAACTGTCAGCATGTAAACAGGATAACAGTTAAGTCAGAGTGAATCAGCAAACTCTTCTGAACAGCCAAGAGCAACAGATGTCAGTGTCTCCTTTGGACTCTCCAGAAATACTTTCTTTAGCCCACTCCACTTTTTCAGCTTCAGTTTAGAAACTATGTATCAAAAGGTCAGATCTAATGCAAATTTCATCGTACAAATTCCCTCCTCAAGGTGTGGGGGATTCTAAGGGATTTGGTGTCATTGCCTGCCTTCTTCCTCATCTTTGAAAAAGTGCCTGAAATCTTGTAAAGGAAACCAAGCTAGCTCTTTACAATGACACATCAGTTACAGGAACCTGGGACACTAGTATTATTTACAAGTGCTAATCTTTGGCTGTAGAAATTGTAATTCTATACAATGCAATCTCCATAAAATGTCTTCCATTTTTATTAAAGTTTTCTTTAGTATTACAGAAGCAGCTAAAACCCTAGGTGAGACTAGGGCCTGAAGTTCTCAGCCAGCTAATACAAAAAAAAAACCCGCCATAAAAAACACCCGCCCCTTCCCCCCCAAAACCAAGCAAACAAACAAACAAAAAAATCCCCCAGAAATCTCCCCAAAAATCCAACCAAAGGAAAAGCCAACATAAATCCACAACACTTCTCTCCCTGCTCTCCAAGTTAGATCTGATACAGTGTCAACAAGGCTATGATTGGGTACTTTTATAACTCCCTAGAGAATCAGGACCCGGTCACATAAAATGAGACGACAAAACACAAAGAAGACCATCTGAGAGACATACAAGCAACAATCTGAGATATACAAGCAACTGCTACAGAAATATTTCAAATCAAATGATTTCTGCAGAAGTTTAATTAAATAGTAAAGACTACATAAATGCATTCACGAGCCTATCAAATAATGATTCAAAGTTCAAATAGTGTATCAATATCAATATATAAATCAATTTTGTATCAATATACAAATATTGTTATTATATAGAGAGATATTATAACATAAAAATATGGCAACTTCTTGTTACTCTTTGACAGAAGAGCTGAAGTATTTTTACAAAAGGAATACATTCTTTGTTTAAACCCTATGTTAATACTTAGTATTGCTGAATAATTTATGACAACATTGTTGATATTTTATCTTTACAATTCAGGAAAATGCACTTGCTTGATAGATTACTTAATGTTTCCTTAAACATTGATGGCCTGTGAGTTCTCCACTTGTTCCCTATCTGAAATACCAGACAGCTTTTGCAAAGATACTGCACTACATGCTTTGCCAAGATCATGTTATCTCTATAAACACAGATTGTCAGAAAAAATGCAGACCAGAAAACCCAGGGCTCTGAAAGTAAACAAAGGTTCTTCATAAAACATACCACCAGCAGAGATTCTGCTAAAGTCTAACAGAAGTGACAAGGAGAAAGAAACATTTCAGTAAGACAAACATATCTTCACAATGTAACATTTCAAAAAGTCTATGTTCTCTTGAACATTTTAAAAAACCAAGAGACTGGTGCTTCCCTAAACACTGCAGAAGAGTCAAATTATCATCAAGTGTTTCCAGTGCTTACAGAGAGTTTTGCATACGATTAAACATTCAATTGTACACTTCACTTTTGAAGAGAAAGAAAATATTCCAAATAAACTCAGAACTGCCCATATTCACACTTCCTTTCCCCCAAGAGCTGAAATAAGAATGACACAAACCTTTCTTCATGTTCTGAAACACTAAGAAAATTGCAGAAGTTAAGAGCATGAAATCTGTGCCCCAATAGACTAAAAAAATCAAGCAGACTACCTGACAGGTTCAAGAAATTAAAAACATAGTGGAAAAGCAATGAACTGTTTAAATGGGATATACAATAGCTTTAGAATAAATACCTATTTAAAAAACATTTTTTTCTCTCAGAAACAGGAGTGTCAAACTACTGAAACAGTCAAGAAAGAAGTAGATTCTGTATTTCCTGAGTTTAAAACATGAAAAGTACATGCACTGTTACAAAATAGGTTTTAGATAATCCTATGTTACTGAACTTGATGAAGGGAGGAAGAGAGTCAAAATGTAACTGACTGGTCTATGTTAAGATAAGAAGATACAGTGCTCTTTTCTGGATTTTAAAATGTGTTGTTACAGATTGTGCTATTATCAGTTCATTTACGACAAGGCATTATAAAATAAAGATGAAACACTTAGAGCATAACAGTATTTAACAACCGGTAAATTGTTTATAAAAATGTTACACTACAAAATTTCCACTGAACAATTATTTAACTCCTCCTAAAAGTCTTTCTGATGACAGAAAACTAGAAAAAAATACTGAAGTCTCTTAGTACGTAACTCCAACATAAGTTTCACATCTGAGCCCTAAAGTCTAGGGCTTTCACCTACATTTCAGCGTCTTCAGCACTGTGGGAATTCACCCAAAAGATTTGCAGACACATGCACACAGTAATGTGAATCAAGGCGCCTCCCTGCAAGTCTCCTCTCCAACTCAGCAATCATACTGTTCCAATCTTGTCTAAAAGTGGTACTTTCCCATCCACTTGTGGATAGGACATCTAAGGTGATCTGTTCAAAATCTAAGATACTCCATTCCCTAAGTTACAGAAGAAGGACTTTTTCCTAGATCAATCTCACGCTTACAAGCCACTTCAGTTTTCCACAGAACTTTTCAGCATATGCTGCATACTTACTTGCAGCTTCACCTCAGCTCTGATGAAATAAGAATTTCGCACCTCTCGCAGCGTTTGGAACAAGCTGTTGCACAGAAACATGGACCCCAAGAACCACTTCCCGAGGCAAAACAGAACGTGACTAACGCAAAATTGACAAAAGCAAACTTGTGACCATGATGCAATGAAAAATCCAGCTAGCCCCCCCGAAAATGCCTGTAAAAGACAGTGCAGACTCTGTGACAGTTTTTATTTCATTGAATGCAAACAATTAGATAGGCTGGAGCCAAGCCTAGCATACAAGAGCAGTACAGTTCAGTACAGGCAAGTTTCTTCATAATTTGCAAAGTATCCTGAGTGAGACCTGTCTCCATCTGAACTACTTGCTCTAAGAGGGAGGGTTCTGTACATACATTTTCAGGTACAAGAAATATTGCTGAGGCCCACTGAAACGAACTAAAAGTCTAAAACCAACCACAGTCTCTCCTCTCTTTATGCATGCTTTGAGCTCCTTAAGATAGTCCTAAAGAAAGTACAAATCACTAAAAATACTAGTAGATCTTGAATTTGCTAAATATATATTCTAATTAGCAAACAAAAGCCAGTCAAAAATCCTAGGCAGGAATTAATAATGTTTGAACAGACCACTTCTGACCAGACATTCCTGCACCTATAAATGGACATCCCTCACCCCTCCATGGCCCTTCAGAGTTTGCCACATCTAATAAACAGTATTCTAAACACTTTTTTTTTTCCTTAATTGGTACCTAGTAAGGACTCTGATCACTAGTGGATGCAAGAAATAGCCCACCCACATCTAGACCCAAACTACACATCATAATATTTGTCTGCCAATCCACCAAATAATTAAGTTCCATTTCATTGAAGTAAATATAGTAACAGGACAACTCTATCTTTTTGACTGCCATACAGACAAAAAGAAAATGTAAAAAAAAAACCCCAATCAAATGAAAGGAGAAGTCAGATGAAGCCCTTAATTTTTTAAATCCCTAACACCACTCTTTAGAATCACATCTGGTTAAAAACAAACCCACACAATGTGGCTTTGCTACAAAAGAGAGCACGCTTCTGTCAGTGACAAACTTAGCCTCAGTGTCACCAGAGCCCTTCCCCTATTCTAGACACCTTTACATATTTGCACAAGTCTGTAACAACGCATAGTAACCTTAATATTTTCAGTTTCTATTGCAGTTCAGTTCTAGAATTCTTTAATTAAACACTGTCACTTTTCTTACTTTCCAGATCTAATACAAGGGTCTAAATAATTTCCCTAGGTTCATACTGTGCACAACTGGTAGACCAGATATAAACAAAATTCCTTGTTTCATAAAACATATAAGAGAAAAAATTTCATTGCAAAGGAAAATTTATCTCATAATTCTTTTCATATTCTTTTCAAATAAGGTAAATTGTTGAAAAATCTTCAAATTACTTAAACACTGCAAAAAAATCCATTTTAAAATTCAATCTTTATCATAACTTTCCCCCTACAGTTGCTCACATTTCATTTTTCAGTTTTAGTATACAGAGAAAACCTCAGGGAGAGGAAAGAGAAAGAAACTCTCCTGAACAGAGTTCAATACAAAGGGCATGAATAAGGAAGAAATCCAATCATACCAAGGGGAAAAAAAAGCACTGAGGGAAAGATATAGATGTAATATATCAATATGTTTAATATCTTACAAAGTAGCACAACACAGCGATTCTACAAAGTGTTTATTACTTCCATTCTCAATTACTCTTTAGAGCTCTGAAAAGATATAATTCGAAAACAAATGTGACACTACTGTGAACAACTCTATCAAAAGCTGTAGGTGAATTGTTCAGTACCTCATATGTGACCAAGATATTCTTCATGCCTACAACAGAAACAAGATTCTTAGTGACTACTCTCTGGTACTGCTCCACTCTAAATGCCATTACTATGTAGGACATAATGCCCTCTGCATTATTTTGAACAGTAAATAAAACAAACTCACAAAAACATGCTCTTGTTATTCTTCCATTTGCACTCAGGAATAATAGGTTTTCATTACCCCTTTCCACTCCCCTGCAAACTGTTCAGAAACAAAGATCACCATTTAACAGCCTCATTAACTACAGGCATAGGCAGCATATGTCATCACGACCACATCTCAGGATAGCATGCAGGCTGGGACAGATTATACCAGTCACTTCAGACAGGCAGTCAGAATTTTAAGAAGGGTCTGGTGGGTTGACCTGGAGGCCAGGTGCTCACCAAGCCACTCCACCACTCCCATTCTCAGCTGGACAGGCGAGAGAAAATAAGAAGGAAAACAATTCCTAGGTTGAGATAACATGCTTTACTAAAGCAAAAGCAAAAGTCTGTGCACGCATAAGCAAAGACAACCCCCCCCCATTCTCTACTTCCTGTCAGCAAGCGATGTTCAGCTACTTCCCAGGAAGCAGGGCTCCAGCACACATCACAGTTGCTCTGGAAGGCAAACACTGTAAATAACCAATGCTCTCCCTTCCTCCTCCTTTACATGGCTTTTATATCTGAGCTAACATCATACAGCATGGAACATCCCTTTGGTCAGTTTGGGTCAGCTGTCCTGGTTGGCCAAGATTTTGCCCATCCCTGGGCTGCTGGTGGGAGGGTGGAATGAGGGAGGGACAGCACTGATGCTGTGCAGAGGTGCTCAGCAGCAGCCAAAACACTGCTGTGTCACCAACACCTTTGTAGGTACCAATGCAAAGCACAGCACTGTGAAGGCTGCCGAGGGAAAATGAACTCTATCTCAGCCAGACCCAATACAAAGAGTTGCAGCAGTTTCTTTCTGAGAAAAGAGGTCATGGCAGTTAAATTGACAAAGTATGTTAGAAACACTCTAAAATAAAAATAACATAAGAAGTGGCTCTTGAGCTTCTTTTTACCGGAAACAGGCTTTTGGGGACAACAAAACAGTATAATGGAAGGATGCCTCCTCTGATGAAGGATTCTGTCTCGTCTGATATGGAAACTTCCTAAAACCAAATTAGCCCCCTCTCAGACTGTGTCCTGTTAAGCAACATAAGCACAGCAGCTGAGTCACACTGAAGATTTGAGATAATTTTATGTGTTTACACAGTCTCCACCAGAAAGAAGAAAAAGCGTGGGCAACAGGAAAAACAAGCAAATCATTGAGGGAAAAAAAGAGTGAATTGAGAGAGAAAAGACAGTATGACATGTATTAGAAATTGACACAGCAGAACATCAGATCTTTCAGAAAAATCTGAGTACCTCTTACACTAAAACTTGCGTGTTGCTTCAATAGTCTTCAAGTTTAGAATGCTTTACTAGGTCAAAAGCACAGATTAGTATGCCAAGTCTGAGCCCAAACTTCTCTCAAAAGTAGTTGCTTTTCCTCCTTGCACATATCCACTCCTCTTCTCACCTAGGCTTTCCTAATAAAGAGAAACTCTCCTCTTTCATCCACAATTGGGTACAAAACCAGGATCAAATTTTAGCTGAAATAACCTCAATGATTTAGCATTTACTCCACCTTGTTTAAAACTAATTCAAAAGTAATTTAACTTTTTTAAAACTAATTAAAAGTTCATGGATTCAAAGACAGGCATAAACTTAATACACACAACGTGAAATCAATGATTGTGTATAAGCAAATGAGAAAAACTAGAAGGTTGGAGCCTGCCTCATTTTGGTGGGCACAGGAAAACAACAACTACTGAATGTGACCAAAAGTCTGGATGCCACTCAATGCCTAGAAAAATCCAAAAAGAGGAAGGAAATGAAGTCATCCTACCAAAATTAAGTTCTTCCAGAGCATTATGTTTTAAACCTTGGAAATGTAACTGAACACAAATGAATACTTGGGAAGAAGTTTCAACTGCTTCGGAGAAGAAAGTATCTTCTCATGGATTACTTCCCAGGAGGCAGTGACAGGCTCAGAAGGGGGGATATTCCATGACAGGAGGATTAAGTGAAAGCATGAGTCTCAGTTCAGGTGGAAGATGAAGACAGCGCACTGAGTTGTATGTGGGACAGAAATCAAGAAAACCAGGAAAACTGTAGATATTTCTCCTACTTTATCTCCTGCACCTCTACATCATTGTCTTGTATAAAAGAGTATTTAGGACTCTTCCATTCCCCTTCCATCCCTGGCAAATACAGTCTCTCCTCATCAGGTCCCAGGCTCATCCAACTAAACCAATGCTATGTCACTCCCCACTGAGAACACTCCTTTTCCAGTTCCCTTGGGTTCTGTTGAGTCTGCCCAGCATTCCCAGGGTACCAAACCAGATACTGCAGAGCATATGATAAAGAACACTTCCCATACTAAGGCTAACAAATTCATTGACTTCTCATTCCCGTGGTGTCCAAATAACAGCTACATGTGAGCAGAAATAAGAAGCGGGAATAGCTGATGTTAAAAACATACCACAGGTGGCTCAGTGCATTCTGTTCCCTGCCCCCACTCTCTCGCCCTCCCCATCTACAGGGAAGGGGAAACAATTATTTTAAACCTTATCAAATATTTCTTTGGTCACTCTCCAGACAGCATTTCCTAATTCCCTCAGTGGGCTGGAAAAACTTGATGGAGGAGGAGATCACATTGCTGAGCCCTCAGGGGGTGGTGATTAGGAACTTTAGCTGAGACTTTCAGTCATTATTTCCTCTTTAAACATGGGGAAGAAACCTCAGAAGTAGCTCGTGCCTTTCAGCACTTCAAGTGCAGCTAATGCCTTTGATCATTAAAATTACAAGTGCCACCCTCCTATTCCTGACATTTTCAGGACTTTTTCTTATAAAGGTAGAACAAATGAAACCTACAAAAATGATAGTTAAACTGACAGAATATTAGAGGAAGCAGGAGAAAATACTTTAATGGGAGAAAAAACCTGAAGACCATTGGAGTTGATTTGGGGAAGAAAATCAAAAGGAGAGGGTTCAAGGAGTCTTCCAATAGAGCCCTTGAGCAGGACCAAGTTAACACAGATGTCCAAATCACTGTTTTAATCTTCCCACTGAGGAGAGAGAAAAAATACCAGCAAAAGTGACTGCTGTTCCTTCATGAATTTGAGCCAGCATGGCACATGAGGCCAATTGTAATTTGCTTTGTACCAGCAGGACCAGGGCACTGTCTCCCACACTCAGCACTGGGGAAGCCACACCTTGAATCCTGTGGTCAATACTGGTCCCTTTATGACAAGAAGAACATTGAGGTGCTGGAGCATGTCCAGAGAAGGGCAATGGAGCTGGTGAAAGGTCTGGAGCATAAATCCTGTGAGGAGCAGCTGAGGCAGTTGGGGTTGTTTAGCCTGGAGAAAAGGAGGCTCAGTGAAAAGGGACACCACCTTATCACTCTTTATAGATGCTATGTGAAAGGAGGGTGTGGCGAGGCGGTGTTCAGTGCCTTCTCCCAAGTAACAAGTGACAGGACAAGGGGAAATGCCTCAAGTTGTGCCAAGAGAGCTTCAGGTTGGATATAATGAAAAATATTCTTCACTGAAAGAGTGGTTAAACACTGGAACAGGTGGCCCAGGAAGTGGTGGAGTCACCATCCCTGAAGAGCTCAAAAAAGGAGTAGATGTAGCACTTCGTCTATGGCTTTAGTGGGCATGGTGGTGTTCAGTCAAAGGCTAGATTTTATCTTGAAGATCTTTTCCAACCTTTATGATTCTATGTCTCTACAGCATGTTTTGCATAGTCATAATGACAGAATAAAGATTGTTTAGTCTCAACTACTGACAAAGGTTACCTGTTGCAGAGCCAACTGGCCTTACTGAAAGAAACCAGAACAGTAAGTCCCTGTAACAACACAATCCTCCACAAGAACAAAGCAGCTCTAATCTTTGTGGCTCCAGCCGGGTACCCTCTGATCTGCCACTTTCAAACAGAATGGAGAGAGAACAAAATAGCTATGTTATTTCCATATCACCTGCATTATACAATGAAGCCAATAAATAATTATAAACATCTGGCTTTCTCATAAGTACATAAAAAAGAGAATTAAAGAAATAGTTCTGCACAGTCCACCAGCTCACAGGTGTGGATGTCACACCTGTTCAAATTTTTCTTGGGCAGTCTCTGCAAACATCTTGCTCCGATAAATCAGTTTTGCTTGCTCCTGGAAGGAAATTACATAGTTTTACACAGAGCTTTTAAAATATCCAGCCTAACAAGGTCATGAAGAGGCTTCAGCAAGTTGTGCCAACTATTATAACATTGCTTTATAAAATACATCCATGCCAGCCAATTCCTTCTCTAGTCAAACATATAAAATCATTACTGTGAGTGTCAACGCCCAAATGAAGCACTGGTGGTCTTGAAGGACAATGAGCTTCCAAGAGCTTCTGAAGCAGCTTGTCATTTCCCCATGTCTTGTAAGAGAGCTTTCATCCCAATATACCTTGCTTTTGTATTATGAGTCTGAAGGCTGTGCAGCCATACAGAAGTTGAAGAGGTCAAAGCACAGACTGGAGAGAAACAAACCTAGATGTTCAGAAGCACTAAAAGCAAGGGCAACACAATTAGCTGATTCTCACCTGTCGATGCTAAGTTAATATTGGTCTTTCTACAGCATGATTTCTCAGTCACCCTGTTCATTTAAATTTGAAAAGGACTCTATCACATGGAACACACAACAAACCCTCCCACAATGTGCATGTGGGACATTAGTGCATGTTTTATCTATTCAGCTATCAAAGTTAAACACACTTGCAGTAATCTCCTTCTCTCAGTTGCTTTACATACAATTACCATAATACAGATGATGGATTTATGGGAAATTAGAGATAGATACCTGTCTTTAAAACAGTTCTCTTTCAGTTTTTCAAAAGAATTCAAGTTAAAGACAACTGCTTTTCTACTTCAAGTACTTGCCGATATTGCAAAAGTTTTCTTCATTAATACAGTACATAGTTCTACAATCAGTGAAGTATTTGCTTTGTGATCAGTATTACAGCAAGAAACAGTTTATCACAAAGGGTTTTGTCATTATTGTCATTAAGTTTCCATAGACTAATCAATCTGATGAGCTTGAAAAATTTAATTTCCCTTTAGTACCAGTATGTGACATGAATTTCTTATCGACTACTGCCCAGATTCAACTGTGCACTGAATAGGAAAAGAAACTGATAGGGTGAAGCCTTCTAAGTTCCTACTTCCTACTGCTTGACACTTCCTTGGATTTTGCTTGCAGTGGTTGCTTGAAGCCCAGAGCCCACTGAAGACATACAGTACAACAACTTTCAACAAAACTTCTATAGACTGATATTCTCTACTAGCAGAGACAGTATGAGAAAAATTAATTAGTGTTTATGGTCTTATAATTTTCAACTATGTGAACTTGGCAACAAAGCTAATAAACATGGGCCATATTTTTTGGGCAGACACATCATCAAAAAGGTATCTTGCTGCATGCATTTTACACTACAGCCTTTCCTTAACTGCATTCCTTTCATCCTTTATTTTTGGTGGGGATTCAGAATCGGGATCCTTCTTGATTCAAAAGCCAAATTCCTACTTGCTTTCTTCATCCTTCTCTGGCCTTTCATGTCTCCTGATCCTAATATTCTGAGATGCTACTGTTACTTCTATGGAGGAGTACCATTAAGTATTTCCGGAACACTTACATTCTACTACAATTACTGAACAATGAAAAAAAACCTTAATCCTTCACACTCACTAGTCTACCATTTCTGTTTCTTTGAGCTATATGAAGCCTTCCTTCCTTCTTTTCCTCGAAGTGCTATCTAACAAATTGTGACACCTGTAAATCCAACCCCAGTTTTGAAATATCACTAGTGAGTTTAGCAACAGCAATTAAGGTTCTTTTACTGTTTTATGAAAATACATCTACAGCCATTTTGGAGTGGCTTTTACTTTATGCACACAAAGCTAACTAGATGTACTTTGTCATCTTTTCCTTTTCTAAGCATTTTTATGGTTAAGGAATGGTACTCCTCAGTTCAGCGCCTCCACTAGTACTCTCCCAAACCAGACACTACTCACTGGATCTTCCCTTCCCACTCTGGCAGGATGGTGTTGAGAACTAGAGGCACAAAATGTGACAACTACAGGCTGAGAAATTAACAAGTTACTGGAAACAGCAATGAGGTAAAAAAATTAACAGTAACAGCGACGGAAGTTCTACCTGTATACAAAGATGAATTTCTTTACTGTGCAGGTGACTGTGCACGGGAACAGACTGTCCAGAAAGGCTGTGGAGTCTTCCTTATTAGAGATATCCAAGAACTCTCTGGACACAATCCTATGCCATGTGCTCCACGATGGCCCTGCTTGACCAGAGAGGTTGGACCAGATGACCCACTGTGGACCCTTCCAGCCTTAAACATTCTTTGTGTCTTTTCTTAGCTACTCAATGCTTAGCACATTGCATTACTTCACACTAATTTTCAACTGCCCATAGAACAATTCTGTTACTTGTATTTATTCTCTACCTAAACTACAACAGGCAATTTGATTTTGAGAGTTAAATCTCTCTGAGTACATGTTTTCCAGGCCATTTGTTGGTTCACTTGTTTCAGAACAGGCATACAGCATGACACCAAAGGCACATCTAGTTATTCTAATGGTGGCCAAAGAATAAGTGCCTGGAAAAGAGCTTAGGAGCAGAAGAAGCCCACAACACTACTTTCCCAGGGTAGTTTCATAGTGATCCAAGATTCACAAATATTTTAAACCAAAATGAATACAAAAAAATCATCTTCATGGTCTTTACATGCAACACTTGAAAACAAACACTATCCATTCTACAACTATCTGAAAGGAGGTGGAGTTTGGTATTTCTTCCAGGTAACAAGTGACAGGACAAGAGGAAATGGCCTTAAATTGTGCATGGAGAGATTTAGATTGGATATTGGGAAAAACTGCTTCACTGAAAGGGTAGTCAGGCATTGGAACACACTGCCCATCAAGGTGGTGGAATCACCATTCCTGAAAGTGTTCAAAAGCATGTGGATGTGGCACATAGGGATATCATTTAGTGGTGAACACAGTGCTACTAGGTTAATAGTTGGACTCATTCTCAGGTCTTTTTCTGTCTTAACGATTCTATGAAAAATTATACAAGTGCTTGTCCCTTCAGACATGAAAATCATCAGACCAGAAGATATTAAGGTCCTAGAGTTAAGTTAAAAATTCTGGGGCATTTTTCTGTTGTAGTGAGGGGCACCTCCACATTTTTCTCCCCAGATAATTAACCTTAAGAACATACATCATTCCTCAATTCCATGTAATTTCCTCTGTTTCTTCTAATGTTTCCTGTCTCCATCTTTTCTTGTCATTTTCTACACTTTTCTTCTTTCTCCCATCCTACTATCACTCTTCTTCTGTGATCCAAAAGGGGAAGGAATCAGACAAATTAAAACTAAAATAGATAAAATGATGATCAGCCACTTATGAAGTCAACTTCCAAGGAATTTAAATCAAACTCAAAGCAACACATCTGATAGATATTTTCTGACAAGAAGAAAATACATTACATGAGCAGTCATTGCCTGACCTAAGACAGGTAAGTCATTATAAAATAACAACCCCATACTAAAGTAACTGGGTAAACAGCGTAAGAAAGGAAAATAAAGCAAGCAGGTCATTTCACTCTCAGGAAAGACACAGAATACAGCAGCAAAATCAGGCAGGACTGCAAATCCGTTTGGCAAGGACAGTGAGTCACACTGGAACACAACATGGGGTGCAGAAGAACTACCTAAGTTAATTATCTAGAGATCTTTAAAGGATTTGAAGAGGAAGGCAACTGACCTTCTCCAGTGAAGCCTCCTGACCCTTAAATAGGAAAACATAGGCACACGCTAAAGGAAAAATCCTGGCAGTGCTTTCATAGAGGCATAACTGGTTATACAGGCTGACCAGCAGAGAGAGCTGCATGAACTGGAAAGCCTGCATCTCAAACGGGGCACCAGTCAACACAGACCCTCTGGAACAGCAGCAGGGGCAGCATTTAATTAACAATGTAAGATATAAGGTATGCAGATGTGCTACGCACACAAATTGACAAACCACAAGAGAACTGATCCCATACAAACAGACTAGTTCAATTCTCATACAAAAGTGGCAGGCCTCTTGGCAAAACATGAGAAGAATGCAGTTATGAAGAGTTCTGAAAAAGTTCTCATATGAAAGTAGCACTCTTAAAAACATCAACACAATTTACAGTACTGAAATACATGAGATGTTGGCAAAGTTGTGGAAGCAGGAGAGGCAAGTGTTAACATACTGCAAATTCAAACGAAATCTTTTAAATGCCGGAGGGGTCAACATGCAATTTATGAAGTCCAAAGAAACCTCACTTCAATTCTCAACTTTCTTGTTAACTCTTCTATATCGTAGCTTTTGGTACATAAACAGATACATTTAACCATCTAAGACCCATTAAAAGCCAGAGAAACTTTAAAAGATATCTGTTCTATAAACATGCCAAAGAAATAAAATATAGTGAACCAAGAGCATTTACTTGAAAATTTACTTGTAAGAGAGCTATGTTCAGAGATGAACAAGCAGCTCAACTAATTTTGAATGCCTACAAAACCAGCCACACTGCTATTCTCTCATCACCAAAACCTACGATTACTGTATTTAACTATTAACTAACTCCAGTATCAAATCTACTAGGAAAAAAAAGTCTTAAATATAAAGGTTAATGCAGTCTAGTTTTTGCGTACAGTGGTTTCACACTAGGTTAAACCTGTGAAATTCTGGAAAGCTGGAGTCTTACTCTCTCTTTCAGCTGGTATTCCTAATTACTCCCTATTTGCTCAGCACTAGTCTTTGTACAGTGACAACACCCAGTAAACTAGTTTCAGTTACTACAGTTTTCAGCAAATCAGTTTCCTGCAATTTTTCACCCCAAAACATCAGGATTGCTAGCACAGATACAGAGAAATGTATGGGAACATGCCCCACTCTGTCATACACCAACTTAAAATATATCCTACTTGAAAATATATCCTTAATGAATGCACCAAGGAAAATCAAAGTTTCTCAAAATCTGCAGAAAAACAAGCAGAGTTAAGAAAAATGTTGTTTGTGGCTGAAAACTTGTATTTTTTTAGAAAGATGCTCAAGGAAAATCTAAAAATAAAGGTTTCATACAGAAAAAAGGCCATGAGCACACTTCCTACATAGTGAGGCATTTAATTTAACCACAAATGTCTGTACAGGTTCTGCAGACATTTGTAGGGATTTCAACTTAATATCTCAAAGCATTCCACTTTGAGAAACCCACACTTTGGAAAGGTTATACACACTAATTAGAATCTCAAAGTAATAATCAAAAGGGAATCAAAACCAAGCAAGATTATTTACCCCAGTGTTATGATTATTCATACACAAGTTCAATTCAAGCAAATATTTTCCTTGGTGTGAAACAATACACTGTTTTTATATAGCAACAAAACTGGAAGTAACAATTATTACATGTGAAAGTGACAAAAGAGTAGCAGCATAATAATAACAATAATAATAAATCATAGATTAATACAGTTGAAAGGGACTTAGAGTGCTCATTTGGTGTATTACCCCTGCTCAAGCAGGGTCAAATTATAACAAGCTCAAAGCCTGACTAGCAAAATTTTTACCACATTCAGAGGTGGATATTTCACAACCTCTCTGAACAGCTTGTTCCAGTGTTTGACCGTCCTCCCACTGAAAAAAATTTCCATAATACCTAACAAAAATTTCCCATGCCCCTTGTGTTTGTTGTCTCTCATCCAAATACCATGTATCTTCAAAAGAAAGTCCAGCTGCATATTTTTTATAGCCTCCCATCAGGTAGCTGAAGACAACACACAGATATCTCCTTAGACTTCTCCAAAGGAAAATACACAATTCCCTTAGCTCACAGTACATCGTGTACTCCAGCTGTATTCATCTTTGGCGGTACCTCACTGAACTTTTTCCAGCATGCCAGTGTTGGAATGATCTAGTATTAAGAAGCTTTGAACAGGAATGCACAATCAGAAAAAATTACTGGCCTTTCAAACAGAAATTTCTTTTCAAAGAAATACATTTTAGTGATAACAACATAAAGTTAGATACTCAAGAAAAATGCAGGCTACACTTAGGAAATAATTGAGCATGCCCTGAAAAGCAGTAATCACAGTAACTACTGGTATAGTGAGAGTTCAATTGAATACAAATTTTCAATATAATTAAGTAGTAAACATATCTTATAAGCACTACCTATATATATGGATCAGATTATGTGTTCTTTATACATACACACATATAACAAATATTATGCACATTAATTTTTGCTTATATACTGTAATAAAGGACTTAGTCACCATGGGTGGAGACCTTATGTACAGCCTGGCTGAAATCCAAAAAAAGAAGTACGATTCTATAGTATCTGCATTTATTTAGGATTATTCCAGTTTGAAGACTATCTAGACAACAAATTACAAATATAAAAATTCTTAACTGCAAAAATTCAGGATTACATAAAAGAATAAAGATATCATTCATAAACATTTGCTGTCTCTGTTGAAGTCATACATATTTGACACAATCACTAAACTTGCTCAAACAGCTTCTAGCTTGCAAAAGTCTGCAAAACAATTGCAAGACCTGCATACGAAAGAAAGAACAGAAACCCAAAATTCTACTCTTATATAGGAACTTTGCTATGCAACAAAAACAAACACAAAGTAAGTGGTTTAGTTTTAAACTTTCTTTGGGCTAACATTTTTTTTTCCAGTGCAGATCAAATTTTGAAATGAGAGAACCCCTTTCCTCAAACTTGAAGGATGTTTCATAATAGTCTACAACAGACTTTGCTAGATTATATGAGAGAAAGTAGTACTTTACCGCAAGTAACATCAATGACCAACAAACTCAATCTGTAAATGGGAAAAAAATCCTAACCCAGATGCAGACTGATTCCTGGAAATAAATAGTCTCTTTCTGGATTCTGCATAAAGACAGAAAAGGATTCAAACCCACTTTTTATTTTTTTTTAACCAGGATACATTGTGGGATGATTATCTCAGCTAGCAAGTATGTAATGTCAATTCAACAACAACAAAAAATCAGAGAACTCATTTTAGCAAGGAAGAGATGTTCATAATTGCAAAATGTTTGGAGATTAAAGGTTTTTCTTCCCTTTACAACAACAATGAAGTATGTCTCAGCAACCCAGTCTGAGGGCCAATGAATACAAGCAAGGACTATAATCACTTTCATGCTGTCCACTCTCTGTCCTCCAGCCCCTAGTCTTCTGTTATCTTTAGAAAGGAACTGGAAATAGATACGGGAGTTTTCCTATACTTATTAACACTTAACTTACATTGCAAGAGAGTTCTGGGACATGGAAGCTTGTTAAACTTAGACCAAGGACTTCAAGACTTTAACAATAAACAGGACCTGCTACACAGAAATATTGTCAAAGTAACAAGTCCAGTGGGTGCTAAACAGTGGTTGCCTCCAAAATGCTGTATCTGATATTTTACCTAGAACAATGACCTTTTAGTAACCTGGCTACCTCAGCAGTAACTCAGAAATCAACCTAAATTAAAAGATAATACAAATAAAACTTGCTTAAATTTACTAAGCTACTAGCTGAGTCACATATTACTCAAATGTTTATCATGTCCACATAGCTCAAAATAAAAATGGTTTAATTCTAATAAATTCAAATAATTTTTTTTTATTTCATAAGGCTTTGACTGAGAGCCCAAGAAGTGAAACAGTATTTGAATCCACACAGAAAAAAAAATTAAAATTAAATTAAACAAGTTGAAGCTCAGTCAGATTAGGGAGTCTAACATGCTTGCTTGTTGACTTGCTGTATGTATATTAATCTAATATAAATTTCAACTTAATCCCAAAAGAGCAGAAACCAGGTTTTCTAGTGATAATGCTGAATCTTTTGCATGTAGGTGTCTGGTTATTTTGAAATATACAGGAATAGAAAAAATGTGATCCAGATACAGATCCTCTTTAAAAGCACTTCAAAACATTTCTCTAAAAGCCAACTTCAATGGCTGCAAACACATATGCAGTTATGATTATTCTTTTGTTCTTAGTATTTTAGGGACCTTATTTTATAGTGAATGCAATCAAGTAACAGACTCCTTGCTTTGATGAGTCACCTGTATGTTTTATCTCTAAAACAGTATTTCTTTGAATTACTTCAAGGACTATAACAGTACTGAGTAACTAGTTGCAATAATGTTGTCAGTTTGATGCCTACCCCATCTCACCACAGCAGAAGTACCAGAAATAAAACAATGACAAATAAAAACCTATTGGCATTCATCATCTATGGTACTCAACTCCAGTTAATTCAGCTGTCCTTTAACTCAGTCAAAAGAGGATCACTGCAGTATTGAAAACCCCATTTTGTGGAGCCCTTTGAGAATATGTCTGCCAGGCCTTTGACATGGAAAAAGTGTCAGTACTCCAAATTTTTAACCCTTCTCTCTTCTAAGTGTTTTCTGCTCAAGGATCTCACTCCTCTTGTTTATTAGCCTTGTTTGTAGGAGGCGTTGGTAATGACGGTAAGCTTCCACACACTTTCTCATCCCTGCCTTGCCAAACCCCTTCCTATGAATGCTCTCTACCTCACCATATTAGCTATTCTACTCTATAGCCAAACCAACCCAGAAACATTTCTTTGGCTGTCTTCCTTTTCACTCCATTTTGTGTGTTTGTGACTAACTGATAGATTGGGTGGGAAACTTTTGCCAATTCACTAAGACGGGAGGTTCAGCTGGACAGTCAAAGGCTTCACACACCAGAGCCTACAACCCTGGTGAATGTTACTTAAGCAAGTGTGCTTTTCACTGTGACCAAAACAGATGAAATATCATTACATCTTATTCCTTTTACAAATCCAAAGTAGTCCCATACGCAGTTCTGCTGTCTTCCTAGAGCTATAGGTGCTCTCTAATCAGTCCTTTTTGTATTGCCTTTGCTCAGCTCCTGAGGGCCCCTTTACTGGCCCCTCATTTCACGAGCTTTTTCACTGCAGTAGCTTGGGCAAGTGGTTAAATATTTTTCCCTTTACCACACAAATGCAAATATACTGCCTGTACTGGTCCTGCAAAACCTCTAAATACTTCTTGAGCTGAGCATTTAGTCCAGCAGTACTATAATTACGCTGGCAGCTAAATTATTTTCCATTTATTTTCTGGTTTGGCTCCTCCCTTTTAAACATAATAACCCTCTCCATGCCCTGAAAAAGACAAAAGGAAAAATGGAGGGGAAAAAGAAACCCGCTTTTCTCCTTTCCACTTTATTCTATATCCCCGCTCTATTCCGTATTTTCTAAAAGTTGCCCACTTTAACTTCCTTTGCTTTGTTTATTTTGGGCATTCTCCATTTCCTACTTTTTCCCTTCCTAGCAGCTGGACTCCTCCAAGGAACTTGTTCTGACCCTTTGAGAGGTTTGGGTTTTTTTTCCTTTTGGTAGAAGACAAAAGAGCCATCTCTCTCTGGTATTTCATTTCCTTATCACTCAAGAGCATGCAAGTTGCTTTTGGAGTTGATAATCTTCAGTGTCTTCTTGTGTAACGGCTGTCAAGTCAGTAATTTTAAATAATCCACTGGAAGTAGACATTATTGATCAGGCTATTTAAGTGACAACTGAACTTTAAGAGACAGGATTATCTGCAAACACGCCACACTCAAAGAATGGCTTCTAATGGGGAAACAAGTTAAAAATGTATATAAACCCTAGAAAATACAAGGAAATATATCTAGAAAAAGGTTTTGGAAAACTCATTTTCATGTAATCACTATGGGTAGTGTTGCCACAAAGAAAAACTGCCAATTTTTTCTTACTTCTGCAAATTACTTCATTTCTGCCTGTGATGAAGTTTAGATTACAGATGTCGTTAGTTCCAGCATTATTACTGAGCTAAAAATTACATAAGGGTTTTTTTTCATCTTCTATTTTTTGTGTGAAACAAACACACCATTGCAGATGTCAAATGATGTGTTGCTGTTATCAAGTTTAGACATCATGCATCTGTTCCAAATAAATGGTGCAGCTATCATAGCAGGCTTGACAGTAAACATGATGTTCTTAAGTCAACTAGGATTTTCAGGTTACAAGGACAAAATGAAAAGACAGACAAATTACAAACTGACACTCACACATACAGCCTGTGTAATCCACAGCTGGCCTGCTATTTCTTTCATTACTTGTACACACATTTAACACTTTAAGCATAGCTGTAAGCATATAATGAAATCTTTGTGTGAACTAGTCCAACAGTAGCATTTTGATGATCAACTTGCTGAACACCAAGAGTACTTTTCAAATGTTTTGAACCTAGCAGAAACAGCAGCATTAGCAGCAATACATTTGAAATGTTCTATCACATTCTGAAAGCATATGAAATCCTAGTCATTACCTAGAATTGACCCCAATATTCCATAAAACACAGTCATGTCATAATTTAAAATACAGAACAACTGATGTTATGTATGTATTCAGTGATACACTACTAAAGATTCCCTCTCATAAAAACAATAGAATTGTATAATGTTTTACAGTAAACACTGCATTTACAGCAGTGTACTTATGGGTATGTAGTTGTTTCAGTAACAAACAGTTATATTATGTAGCAATTCACCCAGTGAATAAGTACTGTGATCCAGTATTTTAATTACCACTTCAAAAGAGCCTTATCCGTTACACAAGTAACACAAAACTTTAAAATAAAAGTATGTAGGAACAAACAGGAAATACCACAAATTATAATTGCAAAACCAATCCTGTACATGATCTGTATCAGAGGTGTCATAAATAAAAGGCTTATTAAGCTGCTACTTTATTCCATCATATGGCCTAAAAAATGAGAGGACTACAACCTGAAATATATATTCCCTCTTGTTGCCCTGTCAAGAAACTAAAAAGGTATTGGTGAAAAAAAAGAAAGGACTGTGTTAAACACATACGTAAGATACATCATTTTCTGGTGAAATAAACACAAGTTTAGAGAAAACTTCAGTTTTCAGTTTGGATTATGAAATCTTTAACACTCACATACAGCCAGGGTGTCTGGCCCTCAACCACGGTGAATCAAAGGTGAGCAAAACACTTGCAGATAGCATGAACAGCTGCTTCAAACACCTACAAGCATCAGTATTTTCCTAGATATTGAGGTTATAAAAGAACATTTCCAAAGTCTTATCACAAAGGATGTCTCCATTCTCAACACAGGAGCCTCACTGAAATTTGACATTACACAGTATTTTCCAATAGTTACTATTCCTGGAATAATTAAATACGTACAGTAACACTTAAAGTTAAAAAGACACATACAAGGACTTGCACCTCTCGTCTGTATTTCCATATAGATCCACCTATCTTCCCACACCCTCACAGAATATTCAGTTCACTTCTGTGACACCTCGTAGTCAAAGAAGCAAGGACATTTATAACTTCCAGAATCACTAAATACTCTGAGTTGGAAAGAACCCACAGGGATCACCGAGCCCAAGCCTTAAGTGAATGGCCTGTGTGGGCACTGAACCCACAAGCTCAGGATTATTAGCATCACACTCTACCCAACTGAACTAATTTCATGGCTTAAGTACCTGCCATTTGTATTTTCTTTCCCTCATTTGTAATACATATTGACTTCCTATCATTATCCTCATATTCAGATTAAATATCAGTTCTCATCCAGTCTACTACCAAGCAACCTGCCAGTTTCTGTTTTCCTTACAGACAAAATATTGATACTTCTCCTTCCTCACACTTCAAAAGAAATTCTAATCAAAATACCACACCCCTACCCACTGAGGCTAACAGAACTGAGTCTTTCCACAACCTGTTTTTCACAAGCAATTTGTTTTTTCCACTAACAAATCAAAACTAATTTCTTCTTCAAAGCCAGCAACAGTTGTCCTCCAACTGAAAACCAGTATTCTAACCCAAAGATAATTTTAATATAGCTTAGCCCAGCTTGCACATATAATCACATGTAATGCACTGTAAAGTGCTTTTTGGTTAACCTATTTCCTTCCCATTTTGTCTCTAGAGGCACTCAAAACTTGAGGGAGTTTGCTCTAGCAAATCTGAGGACAACAGATCCAGAAAAACAAAAGTTTGTTTCAGCAATGAAAACTGAAAGACAAAATACTTGGTTAGATTTGGGCGATGAAGTTTGATTCAAGTAGATCAGACCTTTACTACTATCAAGTACAGAAAGCAATCTTAAAAACTACTTGATTCAGAGCAGAACACCTAATGGCTGTTTTATAAATGGGACCAGAGGAAGAAATGTAAGAAAGCAACAATGCCACAACAGGGAAGATGTGGGTGAACATAACAGAAAAGTTCTGAAAAAGAAGAGTAAAGAGACAGTAAGAAAGTAATGAACAGAGAGGCATCTGGAGGGATGATGAGACAAAGCCGTTTACATTCTTGCTCTCCCCTTACTTTAAGTCCATTTTATTTCCAGAATCCTACTGAGTTCCTGCTTCTGCCTGTAAATTCACCTCGTGCTTCACTACTGTGAGAAAGGAATGCAGACGTATTTTTGCTGTTGTGGTAAAAGAGGAAAATTGCTTTTCTCATATAACCATTCAGAGGTTATATTATGCTTATAACCTTACACACATATATATACAAAAAAAATGCCAGTGTCTTTGACTAAGACTGTCTTCTTTAATTTGTAAGTTCAAAATAGTTATCTTGTGTGTAGTGCAGTATCATTCGTACCAGAAACTTCACATTTTACCATTTAATTTTTTCTACCACTTGCTGTGTAAGTCTATAAATCAAGTCAAATAAATCTACAATCCCATTTAACCTTGTGCTGCATCTTGTATGTTTTTGCCAGGAAGTCTTTAATACTTACTTCCCTGAGTTTCTCTTTTATCACCTTTAAGTGTCATCCGTGACAATGATTTCCCATCTTATTTCCCTGACAGCAAGAGGATGTGCAGCAGTTTTGTTTGCTTCGTTTCTTCCTCTAAAGGCTCAGTAAGTAACTGGAAATTACGTCTAAATGAGAAAGATGTTGTACCAAATAACAGGTAAGTATTCTAAAATAACTGTAATGTAATATAAAGAATTAACTGCTAGATGAGAAATTAGATTTTCTTCTTAACCAGAAATAAGTAAAATATTGTTTCAACCAATAACCACTATCACCACAGTGATAATTCTTGCATGTTTACTGCCTCTGAATATCTCTAACAGGGGTAGTACCTAAGACGTTATTTTGCTTAACAATGGGATTTCTTAAAAGGTCTTCCTCCCCTTTAATATTTAATAATCAAGAAAGCAGCCTAATAATTTAGGTCATTATAGCTTGAAAAGAGGCAGGAACACAAAAATTAAAAAGCAATATAAACCAAAAATAAGTGGAAACAGAAGGCAAGTGTTCTAACATTACACATATATTTAGCTCCTCAAGTACAAGACCAAACCTTAGTAAGAAATGCAAGAATTTTGGATACAAATATTATCACTAGTACAAGCTCTTATTAAACATATTTAGACATCACTAAATGATGCCAAAAAGTGGCATACTGATCCATGATATATTTATGTTCCTCAAGGCAAGAAACCTGCATTCCACAATTAACTTTATTAGTAAGCAATGAGATCACAGAGCAGCTATTAAGAAAGGCAAATATTAAAACTTGACTTGTGAACTTGTACACAGGAATCCAGCTTGATGGAAGAACTATACTTCATCGGCACGTCCTTGTAACTAGTTCTAGAAGACATTCATTCCAGCAAAACAGAAAGCATTGGTCTCAACAGGTTGGAGTTCAATGACCTGACAAAAACAGAAGACCATAACACTCCAAAAGTTCCAGCTGTTTTAACAGTCCATGAATCTCAGAGTCTCAAAGAGAAAATTAAAAATAACATGAACACCCAAATATTACTACATGTGTTATATGCATTATACATGTAATGTATAATTAAGTACTCAGCAATCTAATGGCCAGACAAATTTATTTATTCAAATTAAATATATCTTCCTTAAGTTAACTGAAATTAAAGAGAACATTTAATATAAAACACTCATGTTGCACATTTACTTTTTAAACTGTTGTTCCACGTGTTTAATCACTGAAGCAGCCAAATAGTTCTTTGCACTAATGTTTTTAATTAAACAAGACACATGGTGCATTTTTATGTATGAAGCAATGGAATTTAATGAGTCCAATCTAGAATCTGAATTTTAATTAATTACACTATGCCAAAAAGCACACCGGCTATAGTTTTCAACTATAGTAATTTTTAACCTCCTGCTGGCATACTGCATTTCTAAGATTGAAATGTAACAAAAACATGTGATACTGTCAAAAAAACTACAGTTGACATTATTAAATACAGCACTTATAAAGAAATGTTAGATAACCAAGTAAATTTATCAAAACATATACTTTTCAAACTGTGCAGTTCGTTAAAGATGAAAGCTCAGTTAATTACATGAGCTGAACAGACTGTTCCTGGTCACAATATCCTTCAAGGATTTAAACCAATCATAGCTCATCATCATATAGTTATTTTTACACATACTGGAAGAAGAATATTTCCCAGTTTATTGGAAAATCTCTGGCCACCTACTGTCCTGGCTTTTATTTAGAAATCTGCCAACATTCAGATCTTAGCTGAATTTAAAATTCTGAGTCTAGGCCCTATTCCACTAACAGAAAAAAAACCACTGGCAAACAGGAACAAGCTCACAGCAGAGGCCACGCACACTGGAGGCTGCAGCACAGGCCCTAAGAGGACAGACTGGGGAGCAGGGCCTATTCCACCTGGAAGAGACTGGGGGAGCCTAACAGCAGTCTCCAGTACCAACATGGAAGTTACTCAGAAGATGGAGCCAAGCTCTTGTCCTCCATTCACACAACAAGAGACAGCAAGAGCAAGATGAAACAAAATGTTCAGAAAGGATATAAAGAGAAAGTCTAACATCCAGACGATGGCCCAGCAGTTGATGCATTGTCTCCATCCTTGGAGATTTTTACGACCTGCCTGGATACAGCTTTCATACCTGTTATGACCTACTTACTGACCCTGCTTTATGCAGAACTTTGGAACAGAAACCAACTAAGGTCCCCTCCTCACTAAATTATTCTGTGGTCTATACCTACAATATCTCTCTCTAACCAAAGGTTACATTATTTGACTAAATTTAGGCTTTAGAAGAATTGTAACTATAACCTCCAAACGATTTTTTTTAAAATAAACAATAATTTCAAAAAATTCTTTTCATCTCTATTAGCTGCCTGTCCACTGAAGATCAGGGATGATACACTCTTGTTTTCATGCCCTTGTTTTCATTCTTTGTGCCTCCTGAGCATGAAACAGGACCACCAATTTTCTTGACTTCATGGATATTTAGCCCATTAACTGCATGATAAAGGGCACCCAAAGTCACTTCTCCTTAGGCACTCAGTCAGAAACGCTTCAGCTACACTGCAGCAACTCAAAATAATGAGTTTTTTATCCAAGACATACTACAGATGTTGGAGAAGAAGCAAAGTAGTTTGACATATTAACACAAAGTACCAAGTTCTCTACATGCTGCTCAAAACCAAAGCTTTTCTATATTTGCAGAGATGGCTTCAAAAAAATCTAACTATAAAGCTGCTGAAAGGCCTTTCACAGAACTTGGTGGAGCAGTCCACAAGGCTACTGCAAGGACAAGAAACTAGACAGTCAATGCCCTCTAGCATATTATGGCATGCGGTTAACATGCTGTAATACCAAGTCATGACAAACTTTAAATATCCCTCTATAAAGTGTGACTAAGAAATAATATTTCACCACCCTGCACAGTCATAACAACTGCACAACCACATCACAGATTAACAACCTAAACTACAAAAAGAGACATAATGTATTATCAACCTACTCAAAAATTTTTATCTCAGGTTCATGAGTTCAAAAAAATTATGTTAAAACTCACTGAACCACCATAAAAATCGACAAATAATATAATGTTTTTCAGAAAATAAAGTAAAAACATTTTTGCATTCCAAAGTGAGTTTAAAATTCAGTTTTGTGGGTTAACTGGCAGAATTATTTATAAGTGTCTTGGTTCAGGAATGGCATTTCCAGTTCAGTACTCCCACTATAAAGAAACCCTAGCTGCTCTCTCCATGTCCCCACTCTGGTGGAAGACACAAAATGCAGAGATTACAGGTTGAGGTAAGAACAATTTACTGGAAACAGCAATGAGATAAGAAAACGGACAGCAACAGTATTAATAACAAAAGCGTACAAACGAGGGTGACTTACACGCAAAATGCTCCCCAAATGCGGCAGGTTCCCTCTGCCCATGGCACTTCTTGACCCGAAGCCACACCCTTCTTTCCCGAAGTGAGAGTGCCTTACTTCCGACAGCACAGATGAAGTGCTGAGTATAGAATAACAACCTAGACACTTCCACATGGCTCCAGGCTCCACCCCCACGAGGCTACTGCAAAAAAATTAACTCTGTCTTGGCTGAAACCAGGACAGTAAGTCTCAGCAAGTGGCAGAGCTCTTTGGAAAAAGACCTGGAAAAAATACCAAAGCCCAAGAAAATTATGGTACATCTTAAGGGTGCTGCAGCCTAAAGATACCGTTCCAAATGCTGTTAAAACACCTGAACCAGCTTGGATAGCAAAGACCATGTGAAACTTCCAGTGTCCTGTACAGTTTACACTGCTGAGAGATGAACGAGTACAGGTACACCTACAGGCGTTACAATCACACATGCAACTATATTGCAAACACAGCTTCAAATTAATTTGGTTCTGACTGACACTGGTGAGATCTCACTAAACCTCAGCCAAACAAATCCCCTGGTTTATTTTTTCTCCACTTCAATACACATCTATGTCATCACACTGCTTTTAGATCTGCCAATGCTCAACAATGAAAAGTGAAGATTCCATTTCATTTTTATGTCCACTTTGCATAGTGCCTATACATTTGACTAAGTTTTGCATTCTCGTTATCACAAACTTAAGTCTAACATGCTTCTCCCCACCTTCTGCAAGCATGCTTATGAAATACTCGCTGAAATTCAGTGCAAGTCCATCATCCTTTCAATGTCCAAAACACAGTTTTAGTGTGCTACGCTCCAGTTTTAGGGACAAAAAAACCTATAAGAATAGAATAGCCTAATGTTAGCCAACCAACTTGAAATCACCTTTAACTGAAAAAAACAAGCTAGGAGAAAAGCAACCAGAAGTACATTTTCACAAGCTCTCTGACAGAGAGCATAGTTACAAAGGTTTATGAAGACCCAGGTATATGGCAATTAAAAGATAACCATGCACCTATTTACACAGTTGTCAGAGTAGTTCCAAAGTCTGTCTTTTGGGAGCCAGCTGTTGGACTGACACATGCTTTACTGCCCACAGCTGAGGATCTGGGTCTTGTGCAATCCAGTGCCCTCCGATTCCACTGGGAACCCAACATTTCTTTTGTAGCTCAGTCCATCTTTTGGGTTATCCAGGATGTGATTACACAACATTTTCTCTGACACTGCAAGCCAGCTTAAGAAGTTATCCTCTCCATTCCCTTTCCCTCATGCCACTTGTTTCAAATGAGACAAAAAATTAAATTTAGGTCACTTGTGATACAGTTTACAGAACAGCCCTACAAAAAGCTGTTGTATTTACACAATGGAGGGAGCAGCAAATTCCAGTGTTTATGAGAGGCTAAGGAAAGAAAAGTCTTGAGAACAAAGACAGTTTCAGAGAACAGTTAACACACATCATGAAACTCCAGCTCTACCTTATTCTTAGGTCTCTGTGACTTCATAGTTTATAATTCCATCTCCATGGTTTATAAACCCCTCTTTTATTAGGTATTAATGTTTGTTTTCCAATTGTCTTTGTCCTCAAATGCTCTTGCATTAGTCTCCCAGTCAAATTTCTATCTAATACATAACTCAGACACCACTGACAGCCATACCTCCGTAGCTGAATCCATGTAATTAATCACCTAATTTCAAGTTGAAATTAAATGGCCTCCCAGTCAAAATGCATTTAAGTCACTGAGGCCTCTAAAAAATGTTTGATAAATACAGGTACCAAATGTACTGTATATTTATGTATCAAGATTGGATATTTAGAAGGCAAAGGGTTTCTTACTGTAGAAATACCTGACAGTGCTAGAAACCCAAGATGATACCAGTGTTATGAAACACTGAATATTGATGAACTTTTGGTTATAACAATGAAACCCAAGTAGTCAAGCAAGAGTAATGGAGATCAGAGATGAAAAATACTCAATTAAAGCATACTATTCCTGTACGCTAACACTATTCCTCTAAGATATTATATCCACCTACCAAATACCCCTCAAATTGGGCTGTTTCTTGTGAACAGGATTTATATACACTGTGCAAAAAAAGGTCTCAAAAACTGATTTAAACTGATTTGATAGTTACTCTCACTAAATACCACAAAAAATAAATCCTTGAGACCAACGAAGTCCCATGAAGAAGTATTTTTAAATTTTTAATTATACATGCAAACAACCTTAATCACAATACTTTAAACATGTATAATAAATCCATTTATTTAAAACAACTGTAAAAGACTTTCTTAGGTCCTGAAACCTACTGCAACTGCTCATGCATATAAGCAGAATGATAAAGGTAATACCAGCTAAATCAGCTCCACTAAACTGGTGATAAAAAACTTTCCACCATGAACAACACATAGAACAAGAACTGGGGTAAATACCAGGAAAGGTCCCACATGGGGCTGGCATGCAGAGCAAGAAATACCACACCATACATATTTAAGCAAGCATATAAGCACTTTCAAAGTCCAAGCCAAAAAACAACTTCGGTGATAACCGGCTTATATGAGACTTGAGGAGGATCAAAACTGAGAGGCAGCTAAGCAAAAAAAACAGAAGACAGAAAATGTCTGATGTCAACAAACACTAAATAATAAACTCCTGAAAGAATAACTCACAGTTATTCCTACATGACATTAAATTCTAAGCCAAATGTAAGCAGATCAACAAAACAACCACTCCCAGGATGTGCAGCTCAACAGAATCTCTGCTTAATACAGGCACAAGCAAGACAAGAAATGAAGTGTTCTGATGAGAAGAGGCAAGGTATTGAAAACATTCTCAATTCACCAGGAATATTGTCTTTTGTGACATCATAAAAACCACAGAAAAACAAAATCAGTTCATAGATTTGTACGAGCTATGAACAAATACTTGAGAGTCTAAGAAAAAAATAAAATACACACACACATATACCCTCTGCCCCCACCCCTGCAAAAAAAACACCACACAAAAAAACAAAAGAAAACCAAGAAGGTAGAAGACAGAAAATCAAAGCATCAAGAAAGAGCTAATATCTCCCTTCCTAATAAAAGGAAATGTGCAAGCATGATTCAAAGCAATCTACTAACAATAAAAGGAACCGTGTAATACTACTGTAGAAGTCATTGTCAAAGACAGATGCAGAGACAATTCACCTCATAAAAGGACAATGCTCCTATTGATTTTAAATCAATACCTGCCTGTACCAGATTGGACTTTTCTTTTTCTACAAATCAGATTTAAAGATTCTGCTTTGACTCTGTGATACAGTAACTACATAACCAAAATTAGATGGACAATTGCCTTCTAGGCAAGTCATTCTACATAACACATGGGAGTTATCACTGTCCATGTGAACCAGACCTCTCAGCATCCAGTACTGCATAACCCACAGAGCTTGGCATTTGAGTGAGGTATCATCCTCTTTCTTTGAGCATCTCACCGGTTGCAACTGACAGTGACAATCTACCTTGCAGCTCTCACTGCACTGAGACACACAGAACCCATTTAAGTGAAACATACAATGTACTCTCTAGATGAACACAGTATGCAGAGGAGAGAATCTATTTGTATGCAGCAAATAAAATTGGATTACTTCAGCAAAACTACAGCAAAGAAGCTTCTTTGCATATTCACGTTTCTATACTGTTTCTGACATCTGCATAAAGACAGATCTGTTTCACAGAGTGATTCTGAAAATCTCATATTTGGAAACTCAAGAAAGCTCCTCACTCAGCTTTTGATAAAGAAATTTCATCTGAAACAAGTTAAAGAAATACAAACGTAAGCATGAGCTCAAATGTTGACTCAGATCATGCTAGTATTACTCATATTAGTCATCTTACTGGGCTCATGATGAGAACCCCATGGGACATATCAATACATAAAGAACCCACCAAAACCAGTGCACAGCCAAGGTCAGAGGCCTTGAAACAGCAGCTCTATTAGGTCAAATGAAAAAATATAACTGTGTACTGCCTAGTGACAGTGATAACATTTGCATGCAAGCAAGCCTAGGTAAAAAGTAGCAGGTGCGTATGCTGGCCTGAAGAAAAAAAACCAGGAGCATTAGGATAGGATAACTTGGGTTGAAAGGCACCTCAGGAGGTCATCTAGTTCAACCTTCTACCTAAAGTTCCAGTTACTTTTCTTAAAAAAGCCACCAGAATTTGGTTGCCTTGTTCCAGCTGGTTATTTTAGAACACCATATTTTATCATTTCATGTTCAGTTCTGTTAATTTCAAGTTTTGTAACTTTTGATCCTCTTCTATTCATAATGAAAATCATTTAATTACTGTCTCTGTTTAATAGTAATAGATTTCTGAATTTTGTTTATTTCCCTTTTAAGGCTCTTTCAAATGAGATCTCAGGTTATTTCTTGTAACTGCAAACATCACTTAGCTTTTTGTTTACATAAGGCCATACTGTAAAAATGCCCCAGAGCTCAGATAAAAAGAGACCAGTGGCAAAGTAACAACCTCATTCAGCAACTGCTTTTCTTCTAACTTCAGAAAGATTATGCCACTGCTAGTACAACACAGCAGTAACAGTCACTTTAGTACTATTCTGCAGTCATGCATAACATTACCTCCAGATAGTTTGGAAATGGTTATTCTACAGAGATTTCAACTTTTTATTAGCCTAATCACCACTTTAAACAGCTTTTAAAAGTAAAAAGCAGTAGCAGCCTCCTTTCATTTTCCATTCTGCAGTTCCAGTCAGTCTGATTCGACCAACAAGGATGTTGGACCACTTTCTGCATTCCATGTACTTCTTGCTCATTACAACTTCCCCTCCCAGCAGGAAATACTACTTCCCCATGTTGCTGGTGTTGGCATTTACAAAAATGAAAATCTCTGTAAATAGCTCAGTTTTAAGGCTTCTCTGGAAAGTGCACCACTGCTTAAAATCCCTGTTATTTCATACAATAATACTGATTTAATTCAAAATTCTACATTTACACCATGTAAGTCACTCCAGATGCATTCTCATCAAGCAGAAGACAGTAGTGGCTACTGTATTGCTACTGAATCCTCAAATTACTGCCACCAGCCCTAAAAAGGGAAGAAAAATGGGAATGCCCAGAGAACATTAGTATAGTATTAGCCCTGTATCAGTTATGATGAAGACTGAGATGCAGGGCAGGAAA
>JACBWW010000008.1:9662559-9713308 GCA_020086605.1 Lanius collurio
CTGTGTGAATACCCTCATGTGTAGAGTGTAGTAACACAGACCAAACCACAGAATCCAAAACCATGGATGCTAAACAATAAACTTAGTAAACATATCCCCAAATAATGGACAAAAATACCACTAATTATACTCAAAACATGATTTCTACAGGTGGCATAGCAGCTTCAAATTTAGTTTGCTTTTCAAAGCCAGTTACAAACTTGCCATCTGTGTAAAAGGGTTAGTTTTACTTACTTGATTGCTTCTGTGTTTCAAATTCTGAGATTAGTGTGCAGGCCAGGAAATAGATTCTGTTTCATTTTCATATTCAAAAAGTTGAAAATTACAGAAATAGTTCTGTAGTAGTTCCTTCAAAAATTCCCATAGCTGGACATCGATTTATCATTTTCAGCTGGAATTAAAATCAAACCATATTCTCTGTTCAGGATTATGGAATTATTTGCAAAACCTTTGCAAGTGACAGCACTAAGGAAGTTACTTACTTAAGTCAAATCTATGAAGTCAGACTGCATGTATTTAACTTTTCCTTCTGCTTTTGTAGTCGAATGCAAAATTCTTACTGTTTAACAAGTACATACTTCATAATGTTTTTTCTACTTTTCTTTGTGTAGTAGGCCCTGCCTTGGAGAAAAACATATTTTGGTTAAAAAGCCATGCTTTTCCTTTAAATATATGGCACAAAGAACACTCTTAAAGGAAATATTTTCATTTTTTATAGTCATTCTCTGAAACCTATTTCCTGAAGTCATAAGAGTGATTACCTCCTTCCTGGAGGAGACTGGAAGAAAAAACACCTGTAAATACAGGTTTGTATGTGACTCAGCTCCCAAAAGGACACACTTCTAATTCATTCCCTTTGGGAAAATATAACTTAGGGGGAAAAGCCATCTCTTGGCCTTGAGGGCCCAAACAGCAGGTGCAAGACTGTCCCCTTCCAGACATCCATCCACCTGTTCCTCTGAGAGACAGCATAAAGTACATAAAAATGCCTTTTGTAATGCATTTCTGCAAAGATGGCTTTTTAACATATGCCTAAGGATGTCAAAGGTACTTCTCCAGACACTAAATTCTACCCTCATTGCTGTTCCTGGTGGAAGATGCACTTCTTTGTCAGTTCATTCTCCAGCAGCCCACTGTGTTCTTGATCAGGTACAGAGCACTGCATCACACAACAACTCCATAGGAAAAAAAATTTTAAAACCCAAATAAACATGGAAAAAGCCCTAAAAAGATGGATATTAGTTCAATTGCTGAGCAAGTAAAAAGCATTCAGAGACTACAGTGACTAATGCAGAACCATGACTTCTATAAACCAGAGGAATAGAATCAGGTAACGCTCCCTGTGCGTCCAAAACTGCCTTTTCCTTTCCTAGAAGTTTCCAGGAGCTGGATAAGCTTTCATTTTCCAACAACTCTCTGGGATTCCCTCCAAACAATACAAGGAAAAGACATAGAAGCCTGCTTTGCAGCCCACAGTAAACAGGAATAGCCTGCTCTGCATGGCAGGTTCTTGGTTTGTATGAAGGATGGGTGTGCCAGATGTTCAGTGGCACTGGAACCTGGATTGAAAAGGATAGCATAACAGTATTACTGTATTTCTTACCAATATTCGTAGTATATACACAAGTCAACCACATATAGTGCATGAGACTTCATCTGTAACTTTCAAGTTGAATTGTTCCAGTTTTGTGGGTTTCAGTAGTTTCTGATAGGTTTTCTGCAAATAAAGATTAAATTATTTGCTTATTTACTGTTTAATGAAGCTAATTGTTTCATGTGAATAGTAAGGCCTGCACTGATCTCCACACCACTTGTGGCTCTATTAAATGTTCCAATCCATTGAACACTGTCATCCATGTGGCTCAGCACAAGTTGGTGTGGATCTGATATGAAAATGGAGTAAATTAATTTCTTGCCAAGCTAGTTGAGTCACAATGGAGCAACAGCATGGGCTTTCCTTTTAAGGAGCATGTGCCTTTCTCTTACTAGAGGATAAAACCTAGCGTGCGGCCAACAGTTACGTGGCTGGAAGAAGAAAGCAGGCAACTAAGTGAAAGCAATTGGTTTAATTGTAGAAATTCAAAATAAACTTTTGAAATGCGGTCCACTGATGGGAAATGGCTTGGTATAAATGACATTACAGGGAACCGAAAATTCACCGTCACTCTGTGACTTTTTGCTTATGTCAGAGTAAACATTTAGGTATACTAGTACCACATCGTGAGGAAAAGAGTCAGTAAGTCTGTATTTCTCTGTGCTAACAGAATGGAATAAAACAAAATAAATAAAACTGGAGACTGAAGGCGAACCTTCAAGCATAGACACTGCAGACTCAGCTTGCAGTGTTTGTTAGTGGCTCTGCTGTCAAAAATTCTAGTGATTGCAATACAAATACTTCAGGAGTCCATCAGTATGCCAGGCCTCCATCAAGTAACAGTTTGTTTCTTAATCAACTTTTGCTTGCATAGGTTTTTAAGATTTGGTTTAATTCTCATTATCCTGCTCTGATTTTCTTGGCAATAAATTCAATTAATCCCCAAGTTCAGTCTGTTTTGCCTGAGATGGTAAATGTTTGTGATCTCTCACTGACTTTATCTCTAATCATGAGCCTTTTACTGTATTTTCTCTCACTTGTCCAGTTGAGGAGGGAAGTGTTAGAGCAGCTTTGGTGGGTACCTGGTATCCAGCCAGGATCAACCTTCCACAGAATTCAAAAGGTTTTCTGTTCTACTGTCACACAAATTGTATTCATATTCATAATAAAGACAAATTAAAGTGCTTTTCCAGGTCTACCTGTCACTAGGAAAATAATTTATGACAAAAAAATTGTCTTTGAAAATTCCATGGGAGTAGGGAAGTCTACTAGATTGAAAACCTCTCATAACAGATTTTGGAGGGACCAGGGTCCATTTTTTCTTTTGAAAAATCGAAGCAAAATCACCTCAGCCTTTCTTATCTTAGTCAAATATGGGAAACAGCCTGCTTCCTTCATATACACAAACTAATATTTCTCTCTTCATTCTTGGAGTTTCCAGATATTTAAAGGGACCCGGAAATTGACCAGAAGTACTCTAATGCAAAATGACAGGTTTCCAGCCCAGTTCATGTGAATATCTTCAGCAGGACTTCATTGTGTACAGAGTTCAGAACTGCAAAATGACATGGAATCAGTTTGTGGAAAGTAAGATTGTTTTCACACTTGTGCATATATTAGAATTTTTTTCCTACATTTCAAGGTGTGTATGGAGATTTAGATGAGAACATCTGTTATGGATTTTTAAAATTAATGTTTCTAGAAGTTAAATATGTTCTGATTAATAATATCTGATTTTAATGCAATGAAGTACAGCTCTGTCCAGATTCTTTTACTGGGCATTATTATGGAAAGTTAGCCTTCCTAAGCTTGTTTGGCAACACTATTTATTTGTGAAAGTCAGGAAGCTTCAAAAGTTAATGTTTATGTAAATTAATTTCCATCAGTAATGTTTCATCTTGTTGGGTTTGGGGTTCTTTTTGTGTTATTTAATCTGTTGTGTAATTTAATCTGCTATAGTATAGCAGGATGTGAGTGTGATACAGCTAAAAACTAAAAGGACAAAAGACAACACAATGGGGTAACAAAAATGCTGTTAAGGTCAACTTGTTGAAGTTTTGGAATTTCCTCACTTGAGAGCTCAACATTTATGATATTTTGTAATTTTTTTTTCATTTTGAAACACATTTAAGACACAGCTACTAAGCTACTTGGATGCAATACAGAAGTCACTGTCATAAAACTGAATCAAGTGTATCTTGCACATTTTCCTAACTGCCTACTGTACTCACATCAATCACCAGAGACCATAATGAAGGCTCTTGAGTTCAGCATGGAGCAGAGAAGGCTTTAGGGAGAAGTCTTCAGGGAGACTTTATAGCAGCCTTCCAGTTTGAGCAACCTTCCTGTAAAGGAGTCTTACAGGAAGACTGGAGAGAGACTTTTTACATGGGCATGTAATGACAAGACAGAAAAGCTTTAAACTGAAAAAGATGGTTTGGATTAGATATTGAAAAGAAATTCTTTACTCAGTGAGAATATTGAGGTGCTGGAACAGGTCTCCCAAAGAAATTGCAGATGTTCCATCCCTGGAAGGGTTCAAGCTCAGATTGGATGGGACTCTGAGCGACCTGGTATAGTGAAAGGTGTCAGGGGCATTGAAATGAGATGATTTTTAATGTCTCTTCCTACCCAAACCATTCTGTGATTCTGTAAGAGCAAGAACCTTTAATATACACACACAAATATACAAACAAGAAACTTTTATGAACTAATTCTAGAAGTCTCTAAACTCCTTACAGTAAACGCAAAGTGAAAAATTTAATTTGTTTGCAGTTAATTTTTCCACATGGTATTCTCATCTTAGTATTTCACAATGAAGAAAACACATTGAATTTCACTTTTGTTTCTGCTCAGTTTTCCTTCTGGTTGATAGTACACAGTAGCAGCAAGTTGTGTTTTGATTCACAGTCCTGGAAAAGGATGAGCAGAGTTTAAAATCGGAAATCTATTCCAGTTTGAAATAAAATTATAAAAATATGCAGTGTGCTGATTCTTCAAATGTGCTCAGTAATGGTTGCTCAAATGAAAATGGATATGAGACCCTTTGCTTTATCAACATTTCTGAAAAAGTTACTTCAGGAAAAAGCTAAATATCACTGTTGGTATCAAATGTGCACATTGGCAAAACTGTAACATTACAACATTTTATATTACAAACAAATTATTAGGTATCTTTAGCATAGCTGTTTTGCTTTTGAATCTTTTGACCAATTTCACTTAAAACTAGGAGGAGCTTAAGGGTTTAATAAAAAAAGTAAATTCCTGGTCTGGATTAGAAAAGATACCCTGCTATGGACCTCTGCAAACCAGCTAAGAGGGAGTTCTGAGAGAAAGGCCTGTCCTACAGGCCACCACTTGGGTAACACAGCTTTCATTAATTAATTGTGGGATCAGACTGCACGTAATTTAAATTAACTTCTGATTTTCACGATTGCTCTATAGTTACATTGGTACAAACAACATCAAACACATGTCAAATTACTCTTTTTTTCTCCTCCCTTTTTTTTGAATTCCAGTCAGATCAGTTAAAGATTTTTCTTTGTAATTAAAACTATAAATCAAATTCAGCTGTTTTAATTTCCTATATTAAAAAAAGCACTCAGCAACTATTAAATTTGAAAACATTGATTCCTTGTTCCACTCTTTATAGTGTAATGGAAATAAACCACATATTGGAGCTCTCTGGGAGAACCCTGCAGGATCCAGAAATAGCTTCCACAAACTCCTTTTCTTGGCGGAGAGAGATTTTTAGATAAGCAGTTCCAGTAAGTATTCCCTGACACTGAGGCACACATACAGAATAAAGCACAAAAGCTCTCCCTAGGGCAAAGAATATGTATCACTTGCCATTAAGCTTCCTCAAAGCTTAGGTTACAAAAGATATTGTCAAGGTAGTTGTACCTGAGGCAGAAACAGGAGTTAACTTGATCCTCCCAGGGAGTAGCTTCAGAGTGTGTCATTCCCTAGATGGCTTTCATGTGAAGGACCAAAGCAATTAGATGTGTTTGTCTAATTGCTTCAGAGAGTACAACTAGTTCTCACCCACAGAAATGAAGGAAAGCTATTTGTCATGGTTTTTCTCAATGCCAGCAATGTTGAATCTGGCGTTCCCAAGACCAGAGAAGCTACAAGACAACCCTGCAGCCCTGGCACCGCCTTCAACACAGCTAGTCCTGGGGAGGAAACCTGGTTCTCTGAGATGAGTCACAGGTGTCCGACCCTGCTGGTTTTAGATGTCTTCTATTCTGCTTCTTCTGCTGCTCCAGAATCGAGTCAGCCATAAACAGAAAGCCTAAAGCTACCAGCAAACACAGACAGAGATATTTTTGGTTAGCAGAAATTTTGACAACGGGACCCAGTTTATGCTTAAGAGATGGTGCAGCAGGCAACAGAAATAAATATTCTACTGATCTATGGAGAGGTTACCATTCAGTAAATGGCAGAGGAAGTAAATTGAAAAGATTGCAAAGGCAACTGCTTTTACTTGGAACTGCCGCTGTTCTGCTTACCCCCAAAAGTGAAACTAACAAGCCCCACACAGAGCTTGTTGAGTTTAATATTTGGCTAGCAGCTGCAGTAACACCAGAAGAAGTGGATTGTCATGAGAATGATGGGTGAGATACAACTACTGAGCTACTATGCTTAGCGTCTGTGTTTCTTGATTTGTTATATGAGCTAGTGCTGCAAAAACATGCTGGCAAAGGTTGAGATTTTTTTTTTTTTCTATTCCCTATAAAAGGCTAGTGGGCTAAAGAACAGTATTTAAAAATAGCTTTAAATATTTTAAATATAAGAAGATAATTGAAAGAGTAGCACAGTTACATTAGTTTCTTCAATTGTGTGCTTTTATACCTTTGTGACTTTTATTCCCCACACTGCTTCATTGAAAAGCAAGAAGCTAAGAAGTAGGACTAGTATCTAGTCCTCAGAACTCATTCTTTTAAGCTAACCTTGACTTTGTGTTGGAGATAGTCTTTGCAGTAGCAGTGGTAGATACCTTATGTGATGAAATGTCATAAGGGTTTTCACCAGTGGAAAGGTAATGACAGAAACCCCCACAGAACTGATAAGCAAACACAACATTACGTTGGTTTCCTTAACAGAAGGAATAAAGTCTTTCAATTCCATAAGAATGGAGCTTTACATCAAGATTTTGTCTAGTACAATTTAGATACTTAGGACTTTATAAGAATGTGCTAATTGCCAATTTAATAGCATAGGTTTTAATGCAGCGCATACATGTTAGTGCCAGTCAGAAGAAACTTTGACTTTGAATGTTAGACTTAGTTTTCTTTCTTGCTCCACTTTAAAACTCTGAGGATTCAGCCAGAAGACCATTGCTTTTCAAGACAGCAAGCCTTCAAGGAGACCTCTGAAATGGAAGAGATTAGGACAATGCTTTGTTTCCAATGCAGGAACTACTAGATTTAGTTAGAAGAAATCCAATCTGCCTCTTCACTCTTCCATTTCAGAAAACCTGGATGAAAATCCTTGTAGTGAGGCAGATCAGTGACCACTGGAAAAAAGAGAGGAAGCTGTTTGGGTGAGTGGCATGGGGGACAGCCTGCAGAGGATTCTGTACATACAGGGAACAGAGAAGTAAAATTATGTAGCAATTCAGAGCCCCAGTGCAGCATGGTGGAGGCTGTTCTTCTAGCTTATACAATAGAGCAAAGACCATGGATCTAACAGGAGGAGTGAGAAGGAATCAGCAGAGAAAGGGAAATACCACAATGGAAAGCTTTCTCAAGTAAAACTAGCAGAATTTAGTCTTTAGAGGTAGACAAAATAAACCAAGCAAATTCTGTGAACAAAACAAATGAAAAAACCTAAATTTCAACAGAACAAACAAAAAACAAAAAAACCCCCCACCACCCTCAAACCAAAAGCAACATTTAAAAAGAGCAAAAATAAGCCCAGGAGATGCAGGCTTGTAGAGCCCAAACAAGATTATAGCCATCATAATGCGAGGCAAATGTTTGCACAGACCTGAGGTTCTGTGAATCTTGGTATTTTCTATCCAGCTCCCTGTGGGATACAAATGAGTCACTTCATTCTTCTCTACCACTGGCTCAAAAGCAGTTCTCCAAAACACAGACTCTGGAACAGAGGATAAGAATGCATGAAGCCAAGAATTACATTACAGGAATGCAAACAATGTACCTTTTTATATTTACATGCCTATGACTTACCAATAACAATTCAATTTGTATATTAATAGTACTGTTTTTGTCTGGAGAAGACATAAGGCAGACAAAATCAGTGAGAGACTTCACTGAAATTTGGAAAGGTGTGAAAAGAGAAGTTTCAGACAAGTTTTCTTGTAGCAGCTCTTTCTTTGAAAGTGGTTCAGTGAAGGAAATGACATGAACATAAATATAATAAGTTTTCACTCCATGTGTCAGTCATGCAAGTGAGGATTTTGGTCATTTCTTGTATTTTCCTTACAATGTCTCAATAGCTATTCAATTTATGACAAAAATTGCTCTCTTCTGTGCAAACTTGTCAGAGTGAGAAGAGAAAAGAAGGGTGATAAAATTCTGCAATATCGTTTTCCTTGGCTATTAGTTGCACTCTCTTTTGGCTTCTTACTGTAAAATTCACTTCTAAAAAAATCTGCTAACAATGCTTATTTAACTCTGCAAACTGAAACAGATGTTCATTCTTTATTTGTACTTTAAACTAAAATTAAGAAAACCCTTTTAGGCAGCTGCCACATCCAGCCTCTCATGGTATAGCTTTAGACTAGCCCTCCTCACCCTCTTGTTGAGTAAGAAACTGTTGAGAAACCTATGTTTGTCTAACAGCCTGTTCTCCTAAGATGCTCTACATAGCACAGAAAAAGACAGATCTTTCAAAACATTTCTTCACTTTGAATTCATACATCATTGTTTAGAAAATTCTAGAACAAGATCTTGACACTAGTTCAAGGCAAAACTTGCTGCTAACATTAATGGTGAAGGGTGAAGAAACAGTATTTTTACTAACCTGACAAACACATTCCCAAAAGAAATAGAAATATAATTTCCTAGTCTGTCTTATTTAGCCCTGATTCATTGTGGATGTGTTCTTTGAAAACTATCATGTAGATTACTTAAGTCTCAAAAATCAAGTTAAAATAGTGGATAATAAACTTGTGGCATGAATTATGAAGTAGATTTTTACAATCAATGCTCAAAAACGTTCTGCAGTACAAATTCTTTCCCACAGTCACATTATGAATGTTTAGATGTGTTTCTAAAGACAAATACTTTAACAAATCTCTCAGGAAGCCTTACTGCTTCAGGCACTTTCTGAATGCTGACATACAAACAAACCAATATGGCTGGGGTTTTCTTCTCTTTTTTTACCATTTTCATGATGTTAAAAAAAAAGAGAGTAAATAATCAAAGCTCACTAGATGTATCTTGCAGATATTTAGTGTATTATACAAAATCAAAACTGTATTTCCAGACACGCATAGAAAACTCTGTCCTGATGTGCTGAGGGATGACCATTCAGAACCACAGTCTTAATGAATAGAATATAGCCACATTCATCAAATGTTTAAAAAATATATCTATATTTATGCAAGAAGTTGCTAAAGCAAATTTTTCTTTCTCCTTGGAGATAGTTTAAGATTGAAAAAAGATGTAACTTTCAAGGAGCAAGGTGGCAGCCGGTTAAATGAGACAGTGAGAAGGAGTAAGGCATTTGTTTGTAAACGGTTTTAAATTTGTTTTCTGACGCGCCCTGCAAACATGGGTGCCCTCCTGAGCCTGTTGCATTTTGTATAATGGGATGTGTCACTGACATGTAGTGATGATCACTGGAATCAAGCCCATAATCCTACTCATTAATCCTAGCTCATCCACAGTTAAGCACCAGGTACCTCACATGGATCAGTCTCCTCAAGGCCCTAGAGATTTTCACCATGGGCTCACTCTTGAAGGAGTACTGATGTTTGTTGTGTGAACAGCACAGTGGAGGCTGCCAGGGAAGCATGGCCAAACTGGTACTGAGGAGAGGGAGTGACAATGTGGCAGACAAACAGCATGAGGACAAATGTGCAAAGACACAGCCCACCTCTGCGCTCAGTTGTGGAGAGCAGTTGCTACTTCATTTCCATGGGCACCCAGCCACTGTTCACCCTCAAGTAAAGAGTTTATTTTGGCCTTTGTTTTCTTGTGCCTACATCTTTGATCAATACCACTTTAAACCATGTTTTCTCTGCAGATGTCCTTATTGCTACATACACATGCAGTTATTTCTCTACTCTCTAATACACAGGGAATACAGCTCTGGGCACTCTTCTTACTGCATATACATAATCTTACTGTTCAAGAGATTTCCACTAACACCTGACATCTATTGCTACGGATTTACTACAAATCATCCTAATAGATCTGTCTTGTAACAGTGTCACAACTCAATTTATATCTAGTCCAAGGGCTATTTGGACATTGTGATGCTCTGACACAGCGCATGACTTACTCCTGTTACTCATACAACGCTGTCCCCGCAGAGTTCAGCCCACACACTCTCTTCCCTGCAGGGCTTTCTGTCTTTTTGTCCCTCTCACTAACAATAAGTTATAGGTGTTTTTCAGAGCTCTTTAGTGTTGCTCATAGATCAGGCATAAGGAAGACTCTATGTATCCCATCGTGAGTGATATTTTAAGATATAGCTTACCAAGACCTCAGCAGTAACTGCAAAAAATGCTCCTTCCAGATTTTTCTTTTGTTTAGAGATGCCCTGACACAGTTGTTTGTCTCACTTGGGGTCCTTCAGGAGCCAGATTAAATAGAAGTGGACATACCCCAGACATACAAAATAAAAGTATGGAGATGGCCATACAATATATATTAAAAAAAAAGGAAATAAACTCATAGATAAAATTATGCATCCTGAAAATTGGTTCTTTTCTTGTCTTTTTTTCCCTCTGGTTTCTGTCTCAAGAGTGTGATTGAGAAACAGGGAAGTGAATGTCAGAGTTTGCAAGCAGAGAATTATGCCTCTGTGGATTGAAACAAAATCCATATTACCCATGGGAAAGAGGAAGAAGAGAAAAAGTATCTATGCTCTGGCAGTAACAGAAACACAATTTTGGAAACATTACCCAAGACAGCTATGTACTTACTGTTGTGGCCTAACTAATTTACCTACTGTGTACCTCCCCAGAGAGTTATTGCACTGGCTTTTAGCCATAAGCCTTTGGTAAAGTGCACTGGCTTGGAATGAAACAATTTTGCTTCCAGTATAATCTCTTCGAGTCCAGAAGCTGTCCTATAGCAAGTTTGCATGAATTTTCTAACATAACCACAGAAGTCAAACTACAATCATAGCACCATAGAAGAAAGTGTAACAATGCATATTACAAAATGGGCAGGAATGCAAGGTAAAAGCATATTTTTCAAATACTTTTCACATCACCATTGTGATGGCCGTTCTTGTGGGACTGTACCTGCAGTGCTGCATCCAGCTCTGGGGATTCCAGCATGACCTGGACCTCTTGGATAAGGTCCAGAGGAGGGCCACAGTGATGATCCAAGGGTTGGAGCACCTCTCCTCCTTATGAGGACAGGACCTCTCTCCTCCTTATGAGAGATTTGGATTTGTACAGCTTGGAGAAGACTCTGTGGAGACCTTACAGCACCTTTCAGTCAGTACCTAATGGAACCTAAAGGAAGGCTGGAAAGGAACTTTTTTACAGGGCATGTAGTGACAGGTCAAGGGGTGATGGCTTTAAGATGAAAGAGGGTATGCTTAGATTAGATATTAGGAAGAAATTCTGTACTGTGAGGGTGGTGAGCCGCTCTAACAGGTTGCCCAGAGTAGTCATGGATGCCCAATCCCTGGAAGTGTTCAAGGCCAGACCGAATGGGTCTTTGAGCACCCTGGTTGGGGGATGGTGGAACTAGATGGTTTTTAAGGTATCTTCCAAACCAAACCATTCTGATTCTATGATCAGAGCTGTTCACTCAGACGGATAAACTAAATTGCTGATGAATTTTTCAAAGAGTACAGAATTATTCAAGTACAGCTAATCACTTCAAAGTTAAACTGAGTACTACTCTGCCATGGATGGACTGAGATGAAAGATGTGTCTCTTAGCAACTATCATCTTTACCATAAAGTCTGTGGCTACCAACACTATGCCTTTTTTTTCACCAAAAACTTCCTCAGTCCAGCTCCAAAATTAACTATCTTACTGCTTTTATGATCAGATCACCAAAACAGATGTTAATTGCTGTTTTGCTGATAAACAAACAGCTTTTATCTACAGGATTTCCTTCTAATAAGTACTTTTCCCAGAATATGAAGGCAAAATAGTATTAAGAGCTTACCCAAAACCTCCTCTGGAATTGTTAATATTACTCCAGAGAGTGACTGTTCTGGAAAAAACATATTCTTTCATATCCCTTTTTCTCTGTAAAGCAACAAGCAAATTCAGAGTTGCAGCAAGCATTGTGCTGCAGAGCTATGCAATTTGCAGCAGGGCTAAGGGTTACCAGTCTAACTTTAACACTGAGGTTAAGTACAGGTAATTGTGTGACATAATTATTGCTGAAGAATCTGCTGCCTTGGCAACTTACTGCCGTCTCTATGTCTGGTGCAATGGGAACATTTGGAAAAACTCTTACAGCTTCATAGTTAAGCTTAAAAATAATAAAGCTTTTCATTTTTGAAGTTGTGACAATACTTCCAAATTTGAATTAGGCAAATTTCAGAAATCTGAGCTGTGGCATGAACTCAAATCTTTAATTAATGTGAGCTTTATATTTTTATTCTAGTGGCTATTAATTTTAGCTTGTACATTTTACCTTTTGGATCAGTGGCTCCTTGTATTTTGGGTAATTCTAATTAATAATTTCTAGTTTTTTCATTACATAGTGATAGAAGGGAGCAAGGTAAATTCTTTCATGCCTACATACCTTTTTCTGACTTGAAATGTAAAAAATACAGTCAAGTTATTTTATTTCACATCCTGTTGTTTTATTTAGGGTTTCCTCAACTGCAAGTAAAATTTTGGAAAGCCAGTAAATTATAAGAGTAGCTTTGCCCTTTCCTTGCCTCCCTCTCTGCCCACTCCCAAAGCTGTTTTTATTTCTTAATGAGTTCAAGACAGCCATTTATCTTATGAAGGGCTCAGGAAAGACTTCCAGGCTTTCTTTTTTCCCATTGTTGTCTGTTTTGCTTTAAAGGGAAATAAAACCTTATTTAGGAAAAAAATACTTTATTTTTCCAAAAGATGTCTGACAGATTGCAACAAGAACAAAGTACAGTAAAAAAAATTACTCACACAGCCTGCAATAGTTAACAGAACACTAAGCAAATATCAAACCTTTGTTAAAGTCCTTTTTGGGTCCAATATACATTCGTCATACTACAGAGGTAATGCCCACTTTACAATGGCATCAGATAAAGTTCATAAAACCATTATAACACAGTCACTAGTATCTGCTCTATGTACCAGCTTTTGACGCAGTTTTATTTTCCTCCAGACACACAAAGTTTAGTCTGAAGTCAAATATAAATTTCTTCCCTTATGTCAGAACTTCAGCCTTAACTTTAAACAGGTTTGTGTGGAATCTACCAAAAGGCTTTCATGGATAAATATTTATTTAGTAGAAACTTTTTTGTATCTATCAATCCAAGTAGTGCCCATAGAGCATTATCAGCATTTTAAAATGGGAGCAGATACACAGAATATGATGGTGTAACAGAATACATTTTTCTCCCTCAAAGTCTAAAGCTACTTTTGCTACTTTTCACAACTAATTGTGAACCACATGTATAGCATGCCAAACAAACCTAAAAAGAATGTATGTGGTAAGTCAAAAGCTGTCATGGAGGGTGCCCATCTCCCATGCCCATCTTTGCAAAAGAGGCAAAGATAAGTCAGTATAAGCTGTGATCTCTTCTACAGTATTCTAACATTAGGAAAATTGACGGACAGGTATTTTATTCTTCCTGTGAAATTGCAACCCTGAGTTGAGCTCAGCTGGTTAAAGCATGGTGCTAATAATGCCAAGGTCATGGGTTTAATCCCTGTATAGGCCATTCACTTAAGAGTTGGACTCCTTCTGGGTCCTTTCCAACTCAGACTATTTTGTGACTCTGTGAATTTAGTAAATGTAAACAGGAGTGGACCATCTGATAAATCCTACACACACGCAATGCATAAACAAAGAATTACTGTCATGCCTTTACTTTTATTTTCATGCCAATATTATCTCCACAATTACCTTGGACAATCTAATCTTTCCATTGTGATCATTTGTTTTGCAATGAAAAACTTGTTTTGGTCAATTTTTTTGTCCCCTCTCTATCTAAACCTTTCAGAAAAAGCTACAAATGAAATCAGTAAATACATTAAACCAGAGTACTCACCTCATTAAGGCTTGGGACACTTGTGCTGCATTCACTGGAATACAGTGCAAAGAGTCCCAAGTCAGCTGAGAATCCAGTGAGCCATTCCAAGCAGCACAGAATACTGGCATTGCATTTATAAATAGCACAGATCTAAATAGTCTGAAGTCAGCTTTATTGTTTACATGCAGTGAGCTTGGGTACCCACACATTGGAATCATCACAGGTCTCCCTATGAGTACAGAGACAGGTAGATTTTATTACATCTTTGCAGCATTTTCTGTCTTTCATGAAGTCTGTAGATGTTTTTTATCTTATTGTTTTACTGAGGTTGCAAAATCCAATGCCAACACACGTCATTAAGACTTTCTCCCCACCCATGTGCTCTTCGTCAGGGGTCTTCGTTTCAATTTTAAACATGATCTGGAAGAAGCTTCTCAGGTGTCGCAGAAACTCAATTCTGAGGGAGAGAAAATGACACAGTCTAAGAAACAAAACAGAAAGTCCTTTAGCATTACATACTAATACAGATTCCAGCAATGAGCATGGCGAATGAAATACAAAAATATTGCTTAGTCCAATCAGGGAAAAAAGGCTACAAGCTCCAAACACTCTTCTCACTTGTGTTGTAGAAGTGGCTAGTGACCCCTACTGAAACCTCTACACTCTATGTAAAAGCAGAGAGAGGAATGGCTTGTAATACAGCAAGACAAAACGGTGAGGGAAGAACAAAGGAAGGAGAGAAATGTAGCCAGGCAAGGTCATTTACTCCTGACACTGACTCTTCATCAGAGCTATATGAACCCCATACCAACCTGTGACTTTCCTCCTTTCCCCTGCCAAATGTTTAAAGCAGAAATAAAACAAACAGGGATAGCCAAAAGGTTGGGTGCATACTTTAAGAGAGATCCTGAAGCATATGTTTGATTTGTATTACTAACTTCTCCACTTCTTAGTTAAATATTTCATTAGAATTATATTCAGACTCAGAATTCTTCCTGTTTTCTTATTTTCAGAAAAAAAAAATTCCTTTCATCATTTCAGAAATAAAGGTATGATGAAACTAAACAATCACACTGATCCTAAACAAACACTGACTGGAGGGTGAGTAACACAAAAAACTATAAAAAAAGAACAAAACCCAAAACAGCCAAGAAAACATTTTTACTGGCTTCTCCAAAAGAGGGAACAAGCAATTACATCAAGACATTACAAAAGAAAATTTGTAATTCCTCCAGACAGAAGTTTGGACTCTTCCAGTCATGGGCCACAAGCAAGTCTGCAGTCCTGAACTAAGATTTAGTGTCCTCCAGCAATTGGTATGTACTTTTCTTAGTTTAAAGAAAGGGAATGTGGACATCCAGTTCACACATGGGCTTGTCTGCTCTACATGCTGAAAGCATAATTGCAAGCTAATCACACATACATTATTACAACAAATCAAGAGAAAGTACCCACAAAATGGGAAGCAGGAGACCAAAAGAATAGGCCTGTCCGCACTGACACATCATGAGACCTCTGAAAGCCTCCTGGCAGCTCCTATTCATAGAAATTGTGAAGAAGTACAATGAAAATTGCAAGAGCAAAATTGCTTTATACACTTCAGCTGGCCATGCTGCTGCTCCTGTACTCAGATATATGCACAGGAAGAGAGGAAAATGGCAGGACCCAGAAAAGGACAGGATGCTTTACCTGTACTGGTGTGTGCTTGGGATGATCTGACTCATCTCTGGGGCAATCTGTTGAATACCTCTGCAGGGTGAATGTGGGAACATTGCTCCCAATGCTATGCATACTTTCTACTGCACCTTCCTGGACTGATAACTTGCCTCACCACAGACACCAGCTTTCTCATTTCTCAAATGGATTAACAGCTGAATGGAAGAACTGAAAAATACCTTTTCTTCCATGCTTCTCCAATTGCAAGGTTTCTGGTTGCAACTGTAATGGGCAAATGGGCATATGCTGGCATAATTGCTTCAATAAAGCTGAGAGGCAACAAACTCCATAGCAGCCTTCTCTAGCTGGGTCCTCTCACAGGGCTCTGGCAGTGTGACAAGAAAGCAGCCAAGCCCAAAACAGCAGGAGTGGAATGCTGAACTGCAAGGAGGGCACAGAATAAACGGTACAAATCCTAGAGGCAGTGTGGAGCCAGAGACTCAGAGAAAAACCCTAAATGGTGATCAGCAAACTCTGCAACATGTTTGTGGGATCAGTTCAGTCCATACCTCTCTTTGCACATAGGTGGGCTACCCTGGATCTCTGCCTCTTCTCCCTTTTGAATAAACGCAGAGTGAGAAAAGTAACAGCCCCCATGTACATGGGAAGGCTCACTGGAGTGCAAGCAAAGGGGAGGCTGTCTGGGGACATCAGGGGAGAATGTAGAAGCACCAAAAGGCCAGCTTTGTCTTGTAGCAGTAGAAGCACAAGTGGTATGAGCCCTGAAAATAGGAGAGAAAGAGGCTGGAAGGTAGGGGAATGTGACAGAAGGCAGGTCTGTATTAGCTCTGAGGTTGGTCTGGGTTACAGGTGAGCACCTCAAATAATAGTGCAGGCAGTACCAACCACACAGGCACAGGCTGGAGGACTGAGGGAGGGGGTGAAAAGTACAAAGAAGGTTTATTTTCCTGAGAATTTACGCTGTGTGTTCAGGCAAGAACAAGGCAGAGCTGAACACTGCTCCTTAGGCGCAGGGACAGCTACATGAGGCACACTGGAGGTCTTTCAGCCAACAACAACAAAAAGAGTAAAAAGGCTGTTTATCTAAGTGCTGTCTTTTCCCCAAAGCCTGCTAAGGATTACCAAAAAGTACACAAGAACTTCATGTAATGGGCAAAGTAATAACCAACTAATAGACCAGTGTGAGAGAAGACTTGCAGTGCACCAGCAGTGCAATCTTAGTTCAGTTGCCCTGGGGCCTGCACAGGGCTTTGCCTGGCAGCACTGGCAGCCCCAGCACTGCTCTCCTGAGTCCTGCAAGATACCTTCCAAGGAGGACACAGACTGAGGAGCTGGGGGTGGACACCCCTAGTCAGAGGAACAACTAAAGGTATCAGCTTGGCTGGGCAAGGCATGATAACCCCACCTCTTGAAGCCCCTAAACTCTTGGAAAACTGAGGGTTGGGGCACTCAGGCTTTCCTGTTGCTGTCCTTCCTGTACCCCTGGCTCATGCTGATCCACCTGCATGCAGACAGGTCTGTCCTGCCAGACTGACCTCTGTGAGTCAGTGGCATGGCCAGTAACCTGCATCTGGTTTTAAGCCCAGCTTGACAGAAAAGCACTTATTGCTGTGAAATATGAGTGCTAAGAAAGGAGTAATGCAGATGTCTGCTAGTCATACAGTCTGGTAGCCCACTGCCACTCAGGACAGCCCTCATGGTGTTGCCTGCCCTTCCACGCCCAATCGTTAGCTGAGGCAACAGATGTATCCCGTGAAAATACAAAGATCCCAAAGAAATTTCCTCATTCTGATGGACATGCTCCAAAGCACTTTGTCTCTATGTGATGTTCTCAGCAGCCAACTGTACTGTCACATTCATCCTATATTATGCTGGATAGGGAAGCCAATCCAGCATAACATAGCTTTTAAATAGCTTCAGATTCTGTGTTAAATGCAGAGATGTCACAGCTCTGAGAGAGAAAAGAAGACACAAGGATGTGGAACATGACACTACTGCAATTTACTTTATGATGTTGTGTATCAAATGAGTTGCTTGGGAGCCAAATACACCTTTATAAGCAGCCCTAGTTGAGGACATGGGGTGCTGCATAAAAAGCTGCATTCTATCTGAACAGACCCTCACAGGACTGATGAGTCACAGATTCTCATGGAATGACAGATTTTATGATCTGCTGCTTCAATATTGTACTCTTGACATTTATCCCTGCTGCATACACCTAGCTTGGAAGACGTGACAACACAACAACTTGAGCTCTGCTTGCTTACAAAATAAACTAGTGCATTTGCTTGATTTTCACAGAACAAAAAAAGGTAAAAAATTAAAAAATACTCACAATTACAAGTGATTGGACTGTCTCATATGCTTAACTGTGCACTTCAAATACTAATATCTACTCTTCCAAAACCTTCCACATGAATACTTACTTTACAGGGGATTACTTCCCCTCTGGGCAATGGGACACTTCCCTGTCTTCCCCTCAAAATCTGATGAATGTTGTTTCCAAGGTATCAGGAGTTGAGAAGAGCAGTTAGGTAATTTTTAGCTCTCATGTGATGGCACCACCATTCTTCAGTTATCACAGTACTGTACCTTTCACGTATACAGCACCGGTACCATGATAACCGAAAAAGGACAGTTCATACTCTTATTATTTGATGCCATTGTCAGATAAACAAACCTCCCTTCATTTGACTAAAGAATAACTGCTCAGTCTCTAGAAATAACTGTGATCTAGTAAATCACTGCTAGTCTGATAAATTAAATTTTTGATAATGGATGCTGTTTTCCTAACCACTTTCTCATAGAACTCATTTTGGCCACTGCTGTGAAAGTTAATAAAAAGTCTTTTTACAAATACATTAAAAACTAAAGGAGGGCCAAGGAAAATCTCATTGCTTTACTGGACGTGGAGAGGAGCATTGCCATTATGGATGAGGAAAAGGCTGAGGTACAGATTGTCTTCTTTGCCTCAGTCTCTAACAGTAAGACTCTTATCTTCAGGGCAACCAACCCCCTGAGCTGGGGTACAGGGAGCAGAAGAGACCCCTGTACCCCAGGAGGACCTAGTTAGTCACTGGCTGTACAAGTTAGACACTCGCATGTCTATGGGGTTGGATGGTATTCATCTAAGGGTACTGAGGAAGCTGGCAGAAGCGCTCACCAGCTGACCTCCATCATGTAGCATCAGTCCTGGTCCCAGAGGTCTGGAGATTGGCCAGTGTGATGCTCATACCAGAAGAGTCAGAAGGAAGACCCAGGGAACTATAGCAACAGCTCATGGCTTGGATGGGTTCCCTCTTCACTGGGTATACAACTGTCTGTATGGCTGGGACCAGAGAGTGGTGGTGGATGGAGTTACATGCAGCTGGTGGGCGGTCAGCAGTGGTGGTCCCAGGACTCAGTTCTGAGGCCAGTTCTGTTTAATGTCTTCATCAATGACTTGTACAAGGGGATTGAGTGCCCCTTTAGTCAGTTTGCAGGTGACCCCAAGATGGGTGGGAGTGCTGATCTGCTGGAGGGCAGGAAGGCTCTGCAGAGGGATCTGGACAGGCTGGATCCATGGGCCAGGACCAGTGGTGTGAGGTTCAACAAGGCCCAGTGCTGGGCCCTGCCCTTTGGGTCACAACAACTCCAGCAGTGCCACAGGCTGGGGCAGAGTGGCTGCAAAGCTGCCCACAGGAAAAGGACCTGGGGGTGCTGGTGACAGCAGCTGAACATGAGCCAGGGTGTGCCCAGGTGGCCAAGAAGGCCAATGGCATCCTGGCCTGTACCAGCAACAGTGTGGCCAGCAGGACCAGGGCAGGGATTGTCCCCCTGTACTCAGCACTGGTGAGGCCACACTTGAATCCTGTGTTCAGTTCTGGGCTCCTCACTCTAAGAAAGACACTGAGGTGCTGGAGCGTGTCCAGAGAAGGGCAATGGAGCTGGTGAAGGGCAGAGAGAGTAAGTTCCATGAGGAGCAGCTGAAGGAGCTGGGGGTGTTTAGCCTGAAGAAGGAGGAGACCTTACTGCTTTCTACAACTCCCTGGAAGGAGGGTGGGGGTCAGTCTCTTCTCCCAGGCAACAAATGACAGGATTAGAGGAACTCACCTCAAGCTGCACCAGGGAAGATTCAGATTGGACATCAGGGAGAGTTTTTTCACTGCAAGGGTTGTTAAGAATTTAAATGGGCCACCCATGGTGGTGGTGGAGTCACAACAATTTGTGGAAGTGCTAAAGAAACAACCAGACCTAGCACTATGATCTAGTTGAGAAATAGTGTTCAGTCAAAAGTTGGACTTGATGATCCTGGAAATCTTTTCCAGCCTTCATGATTCTGTGATTCTGTAACCTGTGTTTACAACTAGTAATATAAGAAATTAATTTCTTCCTATCCTATGAACATCTACCAACTGCCAACAAAGCTTTAGTAAAAACTGAGACTGAAGGACCAGATAAGATTCTGGTACCTGATAAAACCTTGAAATGGCACATAGGTCCATGAACTGAAGTCTTAAGCTGTTTCCTAGGAAAAATTGCAGCTTTAGAGTTTGACTAACCCTTTGAGATATGACATTTAATGACACAGCTACAGAGAGAGCACTAGGGAAAACAGTAGTGTACACTAGACAACAAAAAGCAAACTGAATGTACACATACATTCCAGGTCAAGAACCATCAATAAATCCTGTCTCTGCAATTCTCAGAAACAGGAATAATATAGAACAGTAAGGGACTCATCTAACATGTAGAAACGAACTCTAGGTAACTTACACCACTTGTCTCATTTGAAGTCAGGTACAAGTTGTTCTATTTGTAACCACAGGCAAAGCCTTCCATATATAAAAATAGCTTTGTGCAATAAAACTAGTGAATTAAAACACGACTGTGTAATTGAACTGAACAAAACAACTTACGTATATGGAGACAGAGGTCCCAATAGGATTTTGGAAACATCCCGCTGTCCAAGGGTCATAAGGAGCAGAGCAAGGCTCTGATTTGTTGAATCTACACAGCCTCCCTGCAAACCAAAGTGTTTTAATAATTAATCTCTGTACAAACCAGAAATATAGATGAGAGTAACAAAGGCAAAATACACACTTAAAAGGCTGACATAGCACTCCCAATTTTTAAGGGCCAAAAAGATAAAAATCTAGATTTTTTAAGAATGACAAGTACATTTCACATGGCAGGGCTGGGAAAGAAACAGGACTAAAACAAAACCCAGTAAGAAGGTGTGCAGGTTAAACAAATTTAGAGGATAATAACCTCTGATAGAAGGCAGGTTACAACCACCCTTCCCCCACAAGGTCCAGGAAAAAAGAAACTTTTCTCAGAGGAAAGTGAAAGAGATAAAAACTATTTATCTCTTTAAACAGGAAAAGGATAATAATGATAAATAATAAAACCTATCGCTGTGGAGAAAAATCTGGGAAAATTTCAGAGTCCTTCCATAGGTGTAGTCTCTTTCCTCCTCCTTGGAGCTGGGTCATGGGCCCACCTCCAGGGCCTTGGTGGAAAATTCTCCCCATGTGTTCTGATGTTGAAACAGTCCAGAAGAGAAGAAGGGAAAAACCGAAGTTCCAGGAAAACAAAGTTCAACTCTCCGTCTCCCTCCGGAGAAAAGGAGCAGAAAACTGGCTGAAAAGCAAGCAGGGTGCTTCCTCTGCTCTTGCTACCTCCGCAGAAGAACACAGAGGAGTGCGTACCTGTGTCCTTGAACAACAGCTTTGAAAAGTTCACTCACTCTTTTTCTCTCCCCCCTTGCAGGCGCAATTTAAATGCACAGAAAGGCACAAAATTAATTTCTGGGCATAGAGCAGTGATAGGGGATACACATCATAAAGTCACCCCAAGACATTCTACCCCTTATCCCATATCATCAGCTCAATGCCCAAACGAGTATATTCTAACTCTACACACACAGGAATACATACATATATATATGCATATATACAGCTATGTACAAACAGTGACAGTGACACTCAATCAGCACTGGTATGCAGGCATTTCACATTACAGATGGTTTTCACCCAACAATTAGATCTCCCTGCGGCACACAACGTGTTGTTCCATCTCTTTGCATTACCTACCATGTGCAACCAGGTCCCTGAGCAAAGACAACTCCATGGACGAGTTTGTCTGTACTCAAGGCAGAATTAATCCAAATAGTCTTTCCTAACAAACCTCTGACATGCACTACTGGGACTTTATCTACGGTATGGAGGATTCAGACAGGGCTGGACCAGCTCTACTGGTGGAACCTTGGTGTTAACTAACCAGAGGCCTTTGCTAGATGCTGCTGCCAATTTTTGAAACTTCCCTCATCCAGTGCCTTCAAGGTGGTTTTCAACAATCCATTGCACCATTCCACTTTGCCTGCAGCTGGTGCATCGTAAGGGATATGGTACACCCACTCAACGCCATGTTCTATAGCCCAGGAGTTTATAAGGCTGTTCTTGAAATGAGTCCCGTTGTCAGATTCAATTCTCTCAGGGATACCATGCCTCCAAAGGACTTGCTTTTCAAGGCCCAAGATGGTGTTACAGGCTGTAGCATGAGGCACAGGGTAGGTGTGGCCTCTACCATGGTGAGCACACAGCACTTGCCTTGGCGGGTCTGAGGCAGTGTGATGTAATCAATCTGCCAGGCCTCCCCATACTTGTATTTGGACCACTGACACCATACCACAGGAGCTTCACCCGCTTGGCCTGTTTGATGGCAGCGCACGTCTCACAATCATGGATCACCTGGGAGATACTGTCCATGGTTAGATCCACCCCTCGGTCAGGTGCCCATCTATAGGTACCCTAATGGCCTGAGGGATCATGGAGCCAGGAACAACTCTCCCTTATGTTTCCAGTCCAAGTCTACCTGTGACACTTCTATCTTTGCAGCCTGATCTACCTGCTCATTGTTTCGGTGTTCCTCATTAGCCCTACTCTTGGGGACATGGACATCTACATGGCAGACTTTCACAACCAGCTTCCTTACTTGGGCAGCGATGTCTTACTACTCATCAGCAGCCCAGACTGGTTTTCCCTTACGCTGCCAGTTGGCCTTTTTCCACTTTTCCAGCCATTCCCATAGAGCATTGGCTACCATCCACGAATCGGTGTAAAGGTATAGCTTTGGCCACTTCTCTTTCTCAGCAATGTCCAGGGCCAACCGAATGAGTTCAGCGAGTTGGCTCGATCCACCTTCTCCTTCAGTGGCTTCTGCAACCCGTCGTGTGGGACCCCATACAGCTGCTTTCCACTTTCGTTTCATCCCTACGATGCAACAAGACCCGTCAGTGAAAAGAGCGCAGCGTGTGTCTGATGGCAGTTGGTTGTGCGGTGGAGCTTCTTCAGCACGTGTCACTTGTTCCTGCTCTTCCTCAGTAAGACCAAAGCTTTCACCTTCAGGCCAATTTGTGGTTATTTCCAAAATCCCAGGGTGATTCAGGTTTCCAGTATGGGCACTCTGTGTGATGAGGGCAGTCCATTTGCTCCATGTGGCATCAGTGGCATGGTGGGTAGAGGGAACCTTTCCTTTGAACATCCACCCCAGCACCGGTAGTCGGGGTGCCCGGAGGAGCTGTGCCTCTGTGCTGATTACTTCTGAGGCAGCTTGGACTCCTTCATAGGCTGCCAAGATTTCCTTCTCGGTGGAGTGTAGATGGCTTTGGACCCTTTGTAGCTTCAGCTCCAGAATCCCAGTGGTCGACCCTGAGTCTCCCCAGGCACCTTCTGCCAAAGGCTTCAGGACAGACCCTTGTTCCCAGCTGCAGAGTAGAGCACGTTTTTCACCTCTGATCCTGTCCTGACTGGGCCAAGGGCCACCGCGTGAGTGATCTCCTACTTGATCTGGGTGAAGGCTTGCTGCTGTTCAGGGCCCCAGTGGAAATCATTCTTCTTGCAGGTGGCCAGGTAGAGAGGACTCATGATCTGGCTGTACTCGGGAATGTGAATTCTCCAAAAACCTATGGCACCCAGTAAAGCTTGAGTTTCCTTCCTGTTGGCTGGTGGAGACATCGCAATGATCTTATTGATGACCTCGGTGGGAATCTGACACCATCCGTCTTGCCATTTCCAGGAACTGGATCTCTTGGGCAAATCCCTTGACTTTGCTCCTTTTGATGGAAAAAACAGCTTCCCGGAGAATCTGGATGATCTTCTCTCCTTTCTCAAATACTTCTGATGGAGTGTTCCTCCACACAATGATGTCATCAATGTGCTGGAGATGTTCTGGAGCCTCACCCTTCTCCAGTGCAGTCTGGATCAGTCCATGGCAGATGGTGGGACTCTGCTTCCACCCTTGGGGTAGTCAGTTCCAAGTATACTGCACATCCCTCCAGGTGAAGGCAAATTGAGGCCTGTACTCTGATGCCAAAGGAGTGGAGAAGAATGCATTAGCAATGTCAATAGTGGCATGCCACTTCGCTGCCTTGGACTCCAGCTCGTACTGGAGCTCCAACATGTCCGGCAGCACTCAGTGGTGGAGTCACTTCATTCAAGGCACGATAGTCCACAGCCAATCTCCATTCTCCTTCCAGATTTGCACACAGGCCAAGTGGGGCTGTTGAAAGATGAGTGGGTTTTGCTGACCATCCCTTGGCTCTCCAGCTTATGGATGGGAATCACAGCATCTTGGGTTGTCCGGTACTGTCAATGATGCACTGTCTAGGTGGCAATTGGTACTCTTTGTTCTTCCCCCTTCAGAAGGCCTACTGCAGATGGGTTCTCTGATAGTCCAGGCAAGGTCCTCAATTGCCAAATGCCCTTTGCCTCCACAGCAGCTATTCCAAAAGCCCACTTGAGTCCCTTTGGGTCTCTGAAATACCTGCTTTGGAGGAAGTCTGTGCCCAGAATACACGGGGCCTCTGGACCAGCCACAATGAGATGTTTCTTCCACTCATTTCCAGTCAGGTTCACCTCAGCTTGTACCAGGGTCAAATCCTGTGATCACTCTTGTCATGCCAGCAATGGAAACAGGTTCTGCCCCCACATGTTGCAATGGGGTAATTGTGCACTGCGCACCAGTGTCGACCAAGGCATCATATTTTTGTGGTTCTGATGTACCAGACCAACAAATCCACACAGTCTGAAAAACACAGTTTTTCCTGGCCTTGACCTGGTTAGAGGCAGGGCCCCTCTAGTCCTGGTTATCCTTCTTTCCCTGGGAATACATCTTAGAGGTTCCTTCAAGGGAATAGGACATGTCATCTTCTCTTCCATCACTTCTGGCAGTTCAGCTGTGGGTAATTGGAGCTACTTGCTTTTTGGTGGAACTTCCTTTCTGAGACTTGCATTCCTTCAATTCACACACTCATGCTGCTAGGTCAGAAGTGAGCTGTCTCTCCCACCTCCTCATGCTTTCCCCTCTATCATATGGGAAATCTTACTTTGTGGGATGTACCTTCTCTCTCTCTCTAGCTGGGGGACGTGTGCGTTTGGTAACAGAACCTGTGGTCCGTACCAACGAGATTTGGAGAAGGCCCTCTTTAATCTCCTCCCTGAGTTTCTGGTGATTCTCCTGCATCCTGTCTTCCATTTTCTGTAGATGTTATGTCCACAGCTGTGATTCTTGCATGTGTTGGGGCATGCATGGCATCTGTATATGCTCGGAGCTTCATTGCGATATCCTGCACGGTCTCTTTCAAACCGTGATCCAGTTTCATCGTTACTAAAACAGAAGCATATTCTTGTGGCTCAAGTCATATGAGTTTTTGCTACATCACTGCATCAACTCTGACCCTTTCTGGACTCCTCATGTAGACAATCTCTACCACTGCCAGTTTTCTCAAGTGTTGGATCCCTTGTTCTATGGCCTTCCATTGGGCTCGCTGCACGTAGAAATCGTCTGTGCACAGATATCTTTCATTCATGCCTGTCAAAACCCGTGTCCAGAGACTGACAGAGTCAGCCGTCCTTATCATCACTTGGTTGACAGCTGGATCACGTGACAGGAATCCCAAATGCCTCACTTCAGCACTATCCAGCATTACATCATTACCTGCAGCACCCCAAATACAGACCAGTCAACTTAGTACAGATTCATCAGGCCATCAGATGTAGTCCTTTCTCAGGCTCTGAAGGTCCTTTATGAACATGGACCCAATAATGATTTCTGTGCCTGAGTCAGCTGGTGGTTTTGAGGTTCCTTCCCCTGCATCATCATCATCTTTCACTGGGTGATCAGTTTTGGTTGTGTGCTTTTTCCTCATGACACTAGCCACTATCAATGGCTTCAGCTCTCCGTCTGGTTTGGCTGCAGCCTGAGTGACTGGGGTGTCTGTTGATTTATCTTCCTACCCCTCTACCTTTTCCTGCTGCCTTACAATACCTAGCAGTGTGCGATAGGCATATGCCAAAGCCCAACACATTGAAATGAGCTTTTTCTCATTAGCTTGTCATTGTATTTCTCTTTCAGATATTTCCTCACCTCAGCTGGGTTCTGAATTTGTTCAGAGGGGAAATTCCAAGCTATTGGGAAAAGGGAATTTCTTCAGGGTCTGGCCCATAACCTCCCATTCCCCACACCACTCAGGATTTTCTACATCTGGGTCAGGTGACTTGTCAGTCACCTTGGAAATTTCTTATTCTAGACAAGCTGCAAACCACATAGAGGAAGCTTATCAGATAAAATACCAGGAAGGTGGTCTCTTTAACATCCAAGGGAAACTGAACATTCTCAAAAGATAACATATCAAGTTTAAAGGGAAAGGAGATGAAAGGCTGGGAATCCCCATCTGCTTATCTTCTAATAAACTGTGTGCCATCACTATTAAACTCCCAAAACTGGCTACTGAAACTAGGACTTGGGCTAGGATGGAGAAACCACATATCATACACACTTTGAACAACTGCTTGTACCTCTGTTAACTTCTTATAAATCAGTATCATTGAGCACAGCAAAACAGAAATCCAGATTCGTGTCCCCGCTAGGCAAAAGTTATGTATCAGGGACAAGATCAGAGCAATTTGTGGATGGGCAAATAGGCCTAGGGACCAGAAAGGCACTAGTACCTCAAGTAGGCCTAAGAACCAGAAAGACATTAGTACATCAAGCCAGACAGACATTATGAACTCAGCCAACATGGTGACCACTTTACCCCAACACAAAGTAATTAAATTCAAACCAAAATGTAATTTGTACAGTTTTTTTTCACTTTCCTAAAAGCCAGCGCGTTGGGCACCACTAATTAAATGTGCCGGTTTAGACAAATTTAGAGGAAAATATCCTCTGATAGAAGGCAGGTTACAACCACCCTTCCCCCACAAGGTCCAGGAAAAAAGAAATTTTCCTCAGAGGAAAGTGAAAGAGATAAAAACTATTTACCTCTTTAAAAACACACAGGAAAAGGATAATAATGATAAATAATAAAACCTATCACTGTGAAGAAAAACCTGGGAAAATTTCAGAGTCCTTCCATAGGTGTAGTCTCTCTCCTCCTCCTTGGAGCTGGGTCATGGGCCCACCTCCAGGGCCTTGGTGGAAAATTCTCCCCATGTGTTCTGATTTTGAAACAGTCCATAAGAGAAGAAGGGAAAAACCGAAGTTCCAGGAAAACAAAGTTCAACTCTCCGTCTCCCTCCGGAGAAAAGGAGCAGAAAACTGGCTGAAAAGCAAGCAGGGTGCTTCCTCTGCTCTTGCTACCTCCGCAGAAGAACACAGAGGAGTGTGTACCTGTGTCCTTGAACAACAGCTTTGAAAAGTTCACTCACTTTTTTTCTCTCCCCCCTTGCAGGTGCAGTTTAAATGCACAGAAAGGCACAAAATTAATTTCTGGGCATAGAGCAGCAATAGGGGATACACATCATAAAGTCACCCCAAAACATAAGGTCACATTAAACATCCCTCCTAATTGGTTTTAACATCCCAGAGTGTAAACACTGAAGAACTTCTTTGCAGTAAATTGAAAAGACGTACTAGCTCTAGTTCCTCTTCTGTTGAAGATACCATGAATTCCAGCATTTTATGATAATGATAATTACATTTGGACAAATAGTTCAGTGTTAGCAGGTGCAAACCAGCAAGTTAAAAGTTGTTTAGCACTTACCCACAAAGACACTGGCTGCTAACTTTTCTGGGTTTACATTTGTAAAACGTTTCCCCTCCATAATTAAAATGGAAGACTTTTTTTTTATTGCTATGTGAAAGAGCCATACATAAAATTAAATAGAACTATACATACTCTTGTACATATTTGACAGCAGTAAGTCATATATGCAAGGTAAATTGTATTGTATGTGGAAGGTGTTTACTATGATGCATATATTAATTAGAACTGGAAGACTAGAATTAGAAATAAGAATTGTTTACAAAGCTAGAATATAAATTTAAAGGGATACTTCCAGTCAAGACTGCTGTAGAGAGAATTTACCAACTACTGCTATGCAAAACCACTGAAAACAGAAAAAAATATCTGACATTATATTGGACTGTCCTTATACTCACACTGATCCACAACCACATGATCACTGTGAACAGTTTTCTGCTGCATCAGGCCTAATGCTAAGTTTTCTGAATAGGCTCTCTGGCAAGAAGGGAACTAACACCTCATCTTTCTTAAACCAAGTTCTTTAAGGAGGTAAACTGATAGTTACCTCTGTTGACAAGGAAGGTAACCCATCATAATTGCAAGAGATAAAACTAACCAAAAAGTAAAGGGACAAAATAAATTTTGCGCTAGATAGATTAAGAAAATAGTCAATGTGACAACCTCAGCACATTTACTCAGTGAGAGGCAGAAAGGAGAACCTTTCCAAGGAGAGATAATGAAGATATAATTTTCAAGATGGCCTTGCTTTTGTGTGACAAGCCTCAGCTCCATTCTTTTGAAAAAGTCTCTGCATTTCATACAACTAACCACACCACAGCGAAATAAGTAGCTTTATTACATTCACTACCATGACACAACTCCAAAATATGCTCTTATAGTAGTACTTGCCCTTTTAACTGTGTGAACTTGCCATACCAAAGTGAAGTTCACATACTCAACCTAATGCCTTCTATGGGACCGATAAAAATTGTGCCTTACCTTGAGTGAACAGGGTACCTGCAGAATCTGCTGGTGCAATCTAGAGCCACAGATCTCACCAGTTGTATTTGCCAATAAGAAACACATACAAGAAGCAGATAAGAGTTTTGGTAAGGAGTATTTATGACACTGGACTTTCTATATTTGTAGTTCAGTTAATAATTCAAAATGCTCCTCATTACTTGGATGAAAACGTTACATTTTCTGTGCTTGGTTTTTTGTTTCTCTACAGCTGAAAACATTATAAAATGTCTACTTTTATAACCAAATTTATACAAAAGTGTCAATCAGCATAGAGACAAAAATATCCTAAGCAACATATCAAAACACAATGCATCCATCATGTCCTAACTGCTTACATAAGCTCTCTTGCTGCAGTGAGTCAGTCATCCCCAGTACTGCTGTGCAGTAGCCATCTGTTATGTCCATTCGTGGTGGTGCATTCCCTCCTGTCCCCTTGGGCCACTCTACAATCTCCTCAGGAATTCTCATTAGACATTGACCTTGATTAATGGCTCCTGGGCAGCTAAGCTCCTCTTGAGCTTATCAGAAACAGTCTGTTCCTAGGAACTTCTGCCTAACGAACTGTTGTTTTCTAATGAACAGCCTTAGAACATTATTTTTGTCTAAATCATAGCTCAGGTGGAACAATACTATCGTTACTGCACCTTTTGAGGAAAAATTGCAGTAACAACTGACCCAGATTGTGGCCAAGATGGAGAGAGAAGGCTAAAGCAAATCACCTCACAACCCTATAGGCAGCAGTACTAAGTGAGGATCTTTTAAGTTCTCCTGGACCACAGCAGGCAGCACCAGCACCTCCATCTAAGTGGTACGCCTCTTGAAGCTCAACAACCCTCAAGTCTGCAAATCTTGGAGAACAATCACCAAAAGCTGTTGACAGGGCCTGGGCTGATACACTCAACCCTCGAAGCTTAACTCTTCACCTGTTGACAGGTACAAAGGCATCTGACCTAAGTATTTTACTAAACTTGAGGGAAATTTTCTCTTTATATACTTCTTTGTGTCTCTGTGTGTGCATGTATGAATTGGTTCTAATACATTACAGCAAGTGTAGCATGAACATTGCCATCTCTTAATTTACAACTAAGTTACTACTGTGCTTATAGTAAATCTTACTGAATCATTTCTGTCAATGTTAGTCACACAATCACAGAATGATTAAGACTGGAAGGCTCACAACAGATCAGTGGGCCCAACCTCCCTGCTCAAGCAGGATCACCCCAGTGTAAGTGGCACAGGATTGCATCCAGACAGTTCTTGAATATCTCCAGCGAGGGAGACCCCACAACCTCTCTGGGCAATCTGTTCCAGCATGCAATCACTTACACTGTAACGGATATGTAGAAATATCTTCCTCATATACAAGTGGAACTTCCTGTGCATTAGTTTCTGTCCATTGCCTCTTGTCCTATTGCCTGGCATCACCTAGAAGAGCTTGGATCCATCTTCCTGGCATCCTCCCTTTAGATATATTGGTAAGGTCCCCTGTCAGTCACCTCTTCTCAATGCCAAACAGGCCCGGCTCCCTTGTCCTTTCCTCATAAGAGAGATGCTCCAGTCCTTTCATCAAGTTTGTCATCCTGCTCTGGACTTGCTCCAGGAGCCCGATGTCTCTCTTGTCCTGAGGAGCCCAGAACTGCGCACAAATCTCCAGATGAGGCCTCCCCAGGGCAGAGTAGAGGGGCAGGATCCCCTCCCTCAACCTGCTATCATTGCTGTTCCTAATGCACCCCAGGATACCATTGGCTTTCTTGGCCACCAGGGCAAAAAGAGCTGGCTCAGGGACAGCTTGTTGTCCATCAGGATCCACAGAGCTGCTTCCCAGCAGGTCAGCCCCCAGCCTCTGCTGGTGCCCAGGGTTGTCTTTCCTCACATGCAGGGCCCTCCATTTGCCTTTGTTGAATTTCAGAAGGTTCCTCTCTGCCCATCTCTCCACCCTGTCGAGGCCTTTCTGAAGGGCTGCACGGCCCTCTGGGGTATTGGCCACTCCTCCCACTTTGTGACATCATTGAGGCATTTGCGCCTTTGTTCAAGTTACTGGTGGAGAAGTAAATACTGGACTAGTATTTAACCTTTCGGAACACCACTATTGACAAGCCTCCAACTAGACCCTGTGCCACTGGTTACAACCCTCTGGGATCTGCAATTCAGCCAGTTTTCACTCCCCATCATCCAGTGAGGGAATGAGGGGGAGTGTCCAGTCCATACTCATCCAGTCCACACTTTCTGAGTTTGCCTATGAGGATGTTGTGAGAGACAGTGTCAAAAGCCTTGCTGAAATCCAGGTTGATAATATCCACTGCTTTCCTTGAACCCTTCCTTCTCCCTAGTCTCCTGGGTTAGAGATCGCTGAGGGCTGTTCTTGTCAGTGATGACCGATGCAAAGGCAGCATTCACTAACTCTGCCTCCTCTGTGTCCTGTGTTAACAGGGTCCTCCTCCCTTTTAGTATCAGGCCCATATTATCCTTTTTCCTTTTGTTATTGATGTATTTCAAAAAGACCTTCTTGTTGTCCTTGACATTCTTTGCCAGACTTAATTTCAGGTGGAACTTGGCTTTCCTTGTCTCATTTCTACTTACCCTGACTACCTCTCTATATTCATGCCAAGTGATCTGCCCCTACTTCCAGCTCCTGTGTATTTCCTGCTTAGCCTTGATAATGAGAAGGAGCTCTTTATTTATCCATCAGGTCTCTTTTCCCCTTTGCCTGATTTCTTGCACATTTGGATGCATCGTTCTTGAGCCTGAAGGAAGTGATCCTTGAATATCAACCAACTCTCTTGGACCCCTCAGAGTCTCTTAGACCCTTTGGGGCTTGTTTCCATGACGTTCTCCATGAAGATCTCCCTGAAGAAGCTAAAGTTAGCTCTCCTGAAGTCCCTAGTTGTAAACTTACTGCCCTGCTTCCCCCTCACCTGGTACTGAATTCCACACTCTACACCTCCAACAAGGCCATCCCTGTTTGTTAGTGTGAGTTGAGCAGCACGCCATTCCCTGTGGGATTCTCCACTACCCATGTCAGGAAATTGTCATCAGTGCTTTCCAGGAACTCCCTGGGCTGTTCACATTTCACTGCTGGTTCTGCAGCAGATGTCAGGGTTGAAGTCCTCCAAAAGAACCAGGGCCTGTGTCTTTGAAGGTGCTTCATGTTGCCTGTAGAAGGGCTCATTTGCTTCCTCTTTCTGATTCTGATCTGGCAGCAAACACTCACAGCAGTGTCACCCTTACTAGTCTGCCCTTTTATCCTGATGCATAAGCTCATTATCCACCCCAAGACAGAGCTTGATACGTTCCATGTGTTGCCTCACACAGGGAACAACTCCACCACCCTGTCTTCCTGGTCTGTTGCTCCTTTATGACAACATCCCAGTCACATGAACTATCCCACCATGTCTCTGTAACTGCAATAAGATCAAAGCCCTGTGACTGCATGCAGGTCTCTAGCTCATCTTGTTTGTTCCCCATAGTGTGTGCACGGGTGCACATGCACTTTACAGAAGTATTTGATTGTGTCAGCATTCCAGTAGTCAATGATTAAATGCTGCTACATCCTTTAGACAAATCGTTGATCAAGTCTGAGGCTACATTTGGCAAGGGGTCCACTTTTGTGACCCAAAGGGAGGATCTCCCTTACCCTTCTGCAGCATCATCATTTTCCATCCTTACCCTTTTGCATTCCTGTTCTCTGTATAAATCATTGTAGATCCATTCTAATCCATTTTTTCTTTATGTGCTTCATCTCTGTAGTAAGCAATAGTGGACCTTGCCATCAAACTTTGTTGCACATCAGCAAATTCATACAAAAACTTGCTTTTGTTGATACTTTTGCCAGTGATTTAAGTGATCTAAACCACTCATTTGCAACACCATTCCTACGTAGACAGCTCCTAGACAGTGACATTAAGTGATTACTTGTAATCTAATGACTGAACAGTAACTTTTGCCAAATGAAGGACTTTACACTCCCAAGGAGGCCAAGTTTTTTCTATCAATCCATCTGCTTATTCAAGAGTCAAAAATTAAAAACAACACTCCCAAAAGAAATAGGATGGGCAAAGCTGGAACAAAACATGTTTGTTCCAAAATAGCTGGCACTGACTAGCAATTAGAATGCAGCTTCTAGACTGTATTAATTCAGTTTATGGCAGTTTCTCCATTATCATTTACACTGACTACAGAGCCAGATCCAGCTAGTTGTGATAATTAGACATAGATCACTTAAAATCCCATCCATTTTTAAATGTTTTACAAATACTACAGCTGACAGGTACATACAAATATCACAACTCTGTATTGGACAACAGTGTTTCAAAAGGGTTTATTCTTCTGAGCTTGAGCCTGGCTTTGATTGAGTCTTAGTTATATTTTGGCATACATGCAATTTCCTCCTTTACCTGTGTGGTACATATTTGCAGGACTCAGTAATTTGTTATGTGGAAGGTAACAAATTATTGCAGAGGGTTTTTATTTAGGTTTTGGGGATTTGGTTTTTTTTTTCCCAGAAGAATGGAGCAGAACCTTACCACATTGAAGTAAGAACATCTTGAAAATTAAGCCATCAGTGAAATCTTTCACTCATTTTAGCTCTAGTTCAATAACTCAAACAGCCTTAGCACTCCTGCCCCTCCAAGATCCCCTAGCAACTCAGCCTTCCTTCACTAAAGAATTCAGCCTCAAACAGGTATATGAACTCCTCTATTTTTCATGGTTACAAAGAATATAAAAATTAAATCCTCTTCCAGGCCTTTTCATTCTGCCAATTACTCTCCACATAAAGCTCTACATAAACAATGCCTTTCAAAGACAAGAGTTAACATCCTTATTGGCCTTCTACAACTGAGCTTCAGAAAGAACTGCATATGGATTTGTAATGACAACACTAATCAGTCACTCCATTGCCCCCTCTTGCACAGCCACTGCAATTAAGGCACTGTGCCACTTATTATTAGTCAATTAGCTCTGATATCTTTCCATCCACAAATGTGCATTTAAAAAAGCTCTGCTGATTCCAAGAATCATACAACCTATTTAATTGCCTTTTGGAGGCTTAATAAAAGGACATTTAGCAAGACTGAAATCCTTAGATTTCCTAGGTGGTGAAGTTTACACAATAGCAAGCACTTTATAAAATGTCCCTTTTCAACAGTAATGAACTTCAGCAGATTGAGGTGATCCCAACACAGAAAGGTGATCCCCCTCAAAGAGTATTGTCTCCAGTGCTCTCAGTGTGCCCTTTTCTGGTCAACCCTCCTTGGCTCCCACAGCATAGTACCTACTGGCAAAAACAGTGATGATGAAATAGTCTCATAGTGAAGATCTAAACACAGGAAAATAAATTCTCCCTTGAGCCCTGTATTCAACAAATAGGTGGTGTAAAAAGACACAGGATTTAAGACTGCCAATTCAGAGCAATCTATTCTTGCTATCTCAAATTTTTAGTTTCACCAAACATCTTATCTAGGCAAACAAACACTTAAAAAAATAGTGTATTAAACCTAAACAAACACTGCACACTTTGCAACATGTTTTTATATCCTCTCTGGGCTCAACACTAAATCAAATTGACCTAGTAAAAACAAACAAACAAACAAAACCCCACAAAACCCCAAACATCTAAAACCCAATTATTCTAAAAAAGCCCATCCCAAAACAAAAAACAAACTAATACCAAAAAAATACAAAAGAAAGAAAATGAGAAAGTAGCCTTCTCTTTCAAAATTCAGGCTAGCACTGTATGACTCCATATCACACATAAATTCAAGTGTGTATTCTGAAAACTAAGTAACAAAACCCATCATATTGCCTATAATAGAGGGAGAGGAGTATTCACTACATAATGGCTAAGCACTCCAATGGATAGCTAGCACAATAGCCAAAAATGCTAGCAAACTAGACTTTTTTCCACAGTGAGCTGCAGTCTGGACTCTGCTCAGCATTTTTCAGTCACTCTTGGGCAGAAGAACCTTCCAGGAGCACCAGCAGTTACCATTGCAAGCCACAGCTAACAACCTCATGCACTCAGAATCTGACCCTTAAAGACACTGAAAACTGGCAGCCTATTACTTCATGATTCAAAGACTTGCCTGACCCTGCTTCCTCCTCAAATGCTTTTTTCCTGCTGCCTTGAGAGCTTTACTACCCTTTTCAGAATTTGACTCATCATATTCAAATGGTTGCAGGACACTAAAGGAGAAAGTTACTTGCTTTAGGCCTTTCCAGTCCTCTTCATTTCATAAGTTCTCTGACATCTGAATCTGTGCAAAGCATAATATCTGGACAAATTCCCCCACTAGTTTTAATCTGTCAAGTGCTGAATGGTTTCCAAAGATAAAAAATACCTATTGCTGCTAAAAAAAGTATAAGGAAGCTGGATTTTTGATGTCTCGGGGCATCTGACTGCCTGAAAATATTTTCCAAGACATTTAAAGAAAGCAACAAATGTACCAAAAGATTTGTACAATTCACCCCTGAAATAAAAAAAAAAAACTACATGACACTACATAATCGCAGAAACAGACAGATGTTTCAATCACTAGTTGTGACTATGTTCTCCACACGTGCTGGATTTTCAAATACCAGGGGTCTAGATTATGCCCAGAAACCCAGGAAGAATATTTTGTTGGTGGCATTTCTATGAGATAAGAAACCTAGGCTAGAAAAGAAAAGTTCTTTAGCAATACGGTTCTTTAGCATATACCGAATAAACAAAGAAAAATTATTCACGGAAGACTGGAAAAAGTAGCCAGATGATAATTCAAACAGATGAAGGATTTGCAGCAGGGAAAGGGAAAAATACTATGGGCACAGATGAACAATCTGTCATAGGTATGGATGTAATTTATGAGGCTGAGGGACATTTATGTAATTAACTACACTCCCTAATACAGAATCTCAAAAATGGCAGTGTTAATGCTTTGCAAAGTCAGACAGGTTATTACAGTAAAGAGTAACTACTCGGTTTTTAAAATATTGAGTAAAATTTGTAGATGACTGCCTCCTAAAGGCCAAATGTGTTTTATCAATACTGAAAAATAGTTATTTTAATATTTGTGGAGATACAAAACAAAGTGGCTGGAAGATTCTTTATTAAATTAGAAACTCAACAGAGTGCTATTTGCCAAGTCATTTGCAAGACTGAAAGCTGCTCATCTGCTAAAATTCTTGCTACAAATGAAAATCATTTTAATAAAGGAAAGAAGCTATGCTGAAGAAAACTGCGATGCACTTAGGATTCCTAAGTAAACTCCCTTCCAACAACCCATTCAGCCAATTCTTCATACAACCAACAATTCTTGGCATATTTGGCTTTGTCATCATCATCACAAAGTGGTCCATATGGAGGCCTGCTGGGTTTTTTCCCCTTCTGCTCCCTCCTAGGTTCTTCCACTCATAATGTCCCATTGCGACCACTAGTTTAGAAGCACTGACTACATTACCCATCCATCTTACTTAGAAAATTAGCAGCCCATGTGAAGCTGACTGAATTCAAAACCAACAGAAGAGTTTGCCAGTCTTGTGTTTCTTAATACATATCAGACACTGGAAATGACATGCCCCAGTAAGTCATTACACTGTTAAAGGAAACATTCAAAACCGCTCTTTACCTGGAAGAAGACACTGGCAGCATCAGATCATTTGTCTGTTTGGATCTGAGTGTGTCTGAGGGTACCACCAAACCACCTATCCCTTTACCAATTTTATCACATTCTTCCCTCACATCTATATACACAAAACATATTGGTCACTTACTCTGTAGACCTCCTCAAGCAGCAGCTTAGCACAGTTCTGGCCCAGTTCCTCAGGAAGCACAGCTGCTCCATGGCCCTGAGGGTTTGAGGCTAGCTCAGCACTGAGAATAGTGCCATTGACGGTTTCTGCAGTAAGGCACATGCCAAAACCTGGTGATCTGAAAGAGAGGGAAAAAGTGCATTTGATTTAAGGACAAAATTGGAGTAATGAGCCAAGAACTTCACGTCATAAACAGCTCCTCCTGTAGGATGACAAATGTCCTGGTTGATGCAATAGATTCACTCTGGAAAAGGAAAATTAACAGCAGTATTTAAAAGCCGAACCCAGTATCACTTGCCACAAAATCTTCTATGCTGGCTTTTCCTGGGCCAAACTCTTCAAACAAATGAAAAAGAAAATATAAAGCCATCCATCTCAGAAATGCTATTTTTTTTAATAAAGGAGGGTACCTTTCACATTTATTTAGTGTTTGATAAACATTTCAAAAGTATCTGGTGTTTCTTCTCTGTGACATTCAAAACTAAATCTACCCTTCTTTTAGTCTTCAGCTCTTTCCCCTGGAAGCCTCAATATTTAACAAGATTAGACTAATTAATATTAGGGATACTGCTGTTATACTGGATTCATACTTAAGATGAATGTCACAATACAGTAGCATCATAAATCCAGCCAGGTTGATATGGATTCAGTTCCTCTTCCCAAGCTGTTGTTTATCCTTCTGCATGAGCTACATGTAGTAAAAACAATGTTGCTGTTCCAAATCATTTGACTTTTTAAATTTTATAAACAGATGAATAAAAAATTGAGACCCCAAAACCACACAGCTCCCAGAAAAATTTTTGCAATTCTGATCCTATTAAACAGTCTGGAGCCAACAAAGTTACAAACCTGGGATATTAAATATAACGAAGGATGGGAAGAACCAAAAAAATACTAAAAAAATATTTAATTATTTCTAGGTTTATAAACTTTTGAATCTAACAAATATTAACGAAATATTTCAAAAAGCAGAAACAGTGAAAGAAAACTTGAATGCCTGCATTTGAGCATACAGACAGAATGCAAACAAATGAGTTATCCAGAATCTTTCAACCTCAAGGAAGAATGACAAGAGGACAAAAGAGATGATAGATACCAGCAAAATTGTCTCAATCACATCTACCACTTCCATGTTCTGCCAGCAAACAAAATCAGTGGAAGTACAATAAATTAATTTTTCAGTCCTCACTAGTGAGAAGACACTCCTTCAGCCATTCAGCAGAGGACAACCCATACTGCTTTAACAATTCCTTAAAACACCTCAGTCCCATCCTCAATATTACCATTTTCATCAGAAGGTGTACAGTCAGCTTTGAGCGTTGGTTTCCTCAACATACTATGGCACCTTTGATCTTAATCTCTCTTCAAAGCAACAGATTGAAATATGAAGGGAGCTCAAATTGCCTTTAGTGGCAGTAATGATACATTGCATTCCTTGTTTAAGAAAACACACTTCTATCCCTGTTACATAAGTAAAACAAATGTATCTAGTGAATCACCCTTTTTCTTCCTTGTAAGAAATACCTATTTCAAGTCAACAAAACAGAAGACTGTGATCTAACGCTCAGTAAAATTAGATCAGGACACCCTACCAGACAAACAAATGGAGAATTACATGTCTGCTTCCTGTATATTCTGGATACTCACTTTCCAGAGCTGGCCCCCTTCATATGATCTGTGTAGATATAGATATCTGGGAGGAATTTATTCAGGATGCCCCTTGCAGATTCCACCATTCTGTTTGCCATTTGTGGTGATACTCGGACAGAGTATCTACATTTCTGAGCTAAGAAATCCATTGTGGTCACAGAGAAATTGAAAGCAGAGACTGACAAAAGTGAAGGTGCCCCAGAGCATTATTTCAGAAAATGTGTGTTTTATACATCCATTCATGGGCTCTTGTCCATGTTCCTGTACTTAGAGAACCATATGGACATAAACGCTTTCTACAGTCTTTTCATTTCAATACACAGTTGCGACAGTGTGTTGTGAAGTAAAAAAAGAAACAGGCTGCAAATGTACACCTCTGGCACAATATTTGACCTCATTCCTGCTTTTTGAGTAATCAATGCCAGATCATGTTTAGGATTCTCAATCACAAATTAAATTACATGTTGACCACTGCTTAACAGTTTAGTATAAGGGATTTCTACCTTCTTCCTAAAATGACAGCAGATTCATCACAGATACCATACAAAAGCCACAAGAGAAAAATAAAACCAAAAAGAAACAAACAATCCAAAACATTTGACTAGATTTGCAGTTGTTTGAAAAAGTGAGGAGTTCACAACAGTATTTTGTGCCCTTATCTCCACGTGGAAGTAAAACTTTCTCCTCTTCCATCTGCAATAGTACTACCAAAGGCAAAGAGACAAAGAACTTTCTTTTAAAACATAGTTCAGTGTGTGCTGCAAGGTGTAAACTGAACTAAGATTTAGGCCCCCATCCAACTTCTGCTAAACTATTAACTGCCAAGATGTCACCTATTCAACGCACAACTAAACTACATTTGTTACTACTGAATTTACACACAAGGTATGATTTCTTTCAGTGCTGCTACATTATGTGAAGGTATTTTAACTTTTTCTTGCTATTGAAAAGATTTTAAATAGTGCTGATCAGCTTTAAATTTATTTACTTGCTTACAGACACTTTTTGAACAGTAATGTTTTGAACACAGCAGTTTTGAGACATTGTCCTGAAATCTAGTTGTATGACCCCTCTGTGTAATGTTACCCTGTGTTATCCAGATGCTCAGCAACATGGGTGTACTTCTGTGACTTCCAAGTCAGGGGACTTTTTTTTATATGCAAACTCATTTAAAAGTAGAAAAACAGACAAACGAAAAGGATACGCAGTTCCCCTGATGCGCTTGATTTTTCCAGGGTCTGTGAACTGAACAGGCTGCAAGACTTTTCTCACTGGGCAAGAAAACAGTATCTCTCCACCCCCTTTGGGAGGCATTCCTCTTCGGTTGATCTAGAACAAGTAACAGAACAAAATAAGCAGGTTATTAAGTAGCACAGATTATGTACCTACACACTCCAAAATTACACCTTTATTTCACATAGAACAAAATGCTTTAAGTAGGGATATTATAGGGACATTATGTGAACATAGGTAAGAAAACTACATCCTACAGGCAGAAATGGATTTTGCAACAAAACTAAAAGCATTTCTTTTTCACTCTCAAGTATTGTAAGGCACGGCTTCTCGATGAGGAACAGTGCAAAACCAACCAAAAACATCTTTACCAAAACAACCTTGGCTTAAGACTTGTCTCCATAGCAAATCTGCACCTTGCTGCTTAGGAGACTAGAACTATTTGATTTGAGCTCAGTTGGCCGTGGCTTCGATCCCCATTTGGGCCATTTACTTAAGAGTTGGACTTGATCCTTCAGGTCCCTTCCAACTCAGTATATTCTCTATGTGAGGGACTAGAATGAACTCATTCCCACTAACAGGTCTGTCTAGCCTGACCCAGTCCCACCATTCCAAGCCAAGGGCGGAGCTGAGACATGGGCCAGTGAGTGGGTCTGGGTAAGGAGGCCCACAGCCAGACAGGGCAGGGCTATGGGGAGCTGGAGGCCAGCCCTGCTGCAGGGTCACAGGAGTAGAGGCTGACAGCGCCAGGACAATGACACGGGCACTTGGGCTGTGGGCAGGATGAGGGGAAGCACCCCAGGATGAGGTTTTGCAGAGCAAGGCACCAGCAGGCCACAGTAGTGCAGCCAGGCCCTTCACATTTCTCCAACCTAAAAGAAACCTGAACATTGTTTTAGATCTGGATTTACTAGGCCTCTGAAGACTGTAGTCTTTAAGGAAAGCATCTTTGCTGTATTTTCCAAACTGGAAGAAAACCTCAACTACCCAAACACAGATCTACCTCTCCTACAGGTGAAAAAGGTTAACGATTCTATTTTTACTCCCTAGCCCCAAGCATGGGACAGAATGAGCAAGCAGAAATAAAAATATAATAAATAAATGGAAAAGCAACAAAAAGCAAAAGGTTTCTCAGTCTTCTTTGGAGACTAAGAGAAGTCACTACTTTCTCCTTACCTTCTCTATCACTGTGTGGCTCGTAGCCACAACTAATTATCTGTTAGAGACAGAAATCCACAGCAAGCACATAGCCCTGTGAAGTACTTCAGGAGTATCATTTCAACACATGCTTGAAAAGAAAGGAACAGTCTTACCTTGATATCCAGACTTTCACCATCAATTCCAAACTTCTTCAGAAGGGGTAGAGCTGTTGCCTTAAGGACATCAACCTAAGGAACACGGAATTTAAAAAACAGACTCTCTATTGGATGTTAGGTAAGTCAGTAATATAAAAAATTACCAAATTATGAGGTGACTAATAAAGATAAGTCTTCTTCATAGAAGGTATTTTATGGGAAGACATGGGAATGCAGCACAGAGAGCTTCATTTAGTTAGACTACCACAGTACATCATTACTAAAAAAATTTCCTAGAACAAATTACTGGCAGATGGAACTTCCTATTCTGGCTTTCTTCCTCAGCCTGATTTTGAATGCCATTATGTAAAACAGTTTACTTGTTTCTCTGAACACTAAAACATTTCTCTGAACACTTCTGTTATTGAGAAAATAATATTCTTCTGTCATTACTACAAAATTCCTATAGCTAAATAAATTAATGGAAGAACGGCTGCATTTTTTCAATCATCAGTGCAAGAGCAGGCCCTTGATTTGGCAGAAAGTTCAATCTTCTGTTAACAACTTCTTTTTACCTGTTTCTAAGAAACAGAAGCTTATAGGTAGCTTCTGTTGAACCACTTAAAAGAGTCTGAAGTGGGCAACACATAATCAATGTATTCCCTTTTAAGCCAGGTGCTCACTAGTTTTAGGTCTGAATAGAATTATCCTTGCTATTGCTCTTCCTAATTCCTAAGACTACAGGGACTGCCCTCTTCTTCCCTCTTCTGAAACTTCAGTAGCATTGCCAAAAGTGATAAAAATTACTTAGCTGTGCAACAGCACAGGGAGTTACCCAAGACAAACAGCTGTGGATACACAGGATCAGGACCAAAAAGAAACTAAACACAGATGAAGGAAACAGTCATGACGTAGACAGCACTTGAGAAGGCAGATAAAAAGCACCCTCTTTCCCATGCCTTCAGCCAGAATTCACAATTCTTGAGCTTCCTTTTGTCTGCTTTGAAGAGAGTGCAAGCCACTGACATAATAGTAGCACATATCTCACCCACAAATGTATGAACATTCTGTTAGAGGTACCTGAGGAGCTATGAGTGTATCTTGCAGTTCTCGTTCTTCAAATCCTGCTGGACAACATACTTCCTTTCTTACAGAGAGGCACTTGGTGGTGTTTTTAATGGTACTATCAGTATTTGAATGTCTTCATTAAAAAAAAACCCCAAACTTATAAGCTAATGCTTAACTTTTTATACTTACAAAGTTTATGGTGTTTTACAGCCAGGCCACCTTGATTTAGCCCTTCAGTGGTATTCATGAACTATACAAATTTGACTTTTGGAGCAAAGCCTTTACTAACATGCATGTGCACAAGCATGTGAATACCACAGCCAGAAGTTTCAACAAGCGATCTGGTTCAAATTAAAATTACACAACATTTCTGCCTCCTTCTTATGAAACAAAACATACCAGTAAAAATGAAAAGCTTTACTGTGAAGGTTAAGAACTCAAAAAACTTCAAGACTTGTCACAGTTTTCAGTCCTCAGACAAATTCTAGGCATAATAATTACAGGTACCAGACAGACAAATAATAACACTGACTGTTCCAATTCTGCAGCTCAAATAGAGGAGGCAACCAGCAGTACTTGAACAACAGGAAAAGGCTGTTCTGCCTCACAGACAAGTGGAGAGTTGGGTAGGATGTGAAGTATTTCACCAAAAATCACTAAACAGCAGCTGAACTGAGTTGTAAACCCATTTTTCTAGCTTTTTGCCTATCCTCAGCCATAAACCCCATCCTTCAGCTACCCTTGGAGGGCAGTTATTCCATTTCCAGAACAGACAACATAACACCAAGTTGCAGCAAAAAAGATGGCTCATAAAACTGAGAGTATACCTCACCATAAATGACAACATGCTAAGTCCCATAGATATTGCTTATTCACAAAGTTGTATAAATGCAAATCACTTCCCTTTAAAGAAATCTACAATAGCTAAGAAAAAGGAGAAGTAACTTTTAGAATCCCTTACCCAGTGCAATGATATTTAAAAAAAAACCAACAAAAAACCCAGATAGCACTACAGCACATGGTGACCTAAGAAAGGGAAAAGCATCAGTTGGCCTGCATATCCATTAGCATTGCACAGATCACTGAGCCCCACTGTACGTAAGTGTTATGTTTCGTGAAAAAGGGCCTACACTGGGAGAAGGGGGAAAAGAAACAACAGAGTTTAACAAGGAAAAAAAGAAAAGTGTGGGGAAGAAAACTGAGTAGGATAAACTTGTTTTTTACAGACAACTGTTGAATTTTGATTAAGATTGAAGATTACTGCTCCTAAGCTAAAACTTCATATGCTAGTCTCATGTCAGCATGACAGTCATTTGAACTCAAAGCCCCACAGCATAGCTGTTAAAAAACTTCAGCACTTGGAAAGACAAATACTAAGAACAGTTATTCTAAAACAGTTTACTGCAGCTGTATCTAAATGTCAGAATAACAATACATAGAGAAGGAAAATAGGAGCTATCATTTGCATGCCACCTCCATTTCCTCCAAAAATACACTCTACAAAGACAGCCCCTACATATATAATCACTAAACAGAGAAACTTTTAACCACCTCAACCCAGTCCCACATGGTTGGTTCCACAAGCCACCCAGGATCAGATCTCACCAGTGACCGCACGGGAGAACACAATGCAAGTGTAAGATGCCAACTAACAGTTCAGGCTGGTATTCCAAAGGTTTATCTCTTCCTGACAAGTGCGAGCAAAAAAGCATTCCTCTCACTCATTTAAGATGTGTCACTCACAGTAATAATACTGTGCAATTTCATCATAGAATCATGGAATGTTTTGGGTTTGGAAGGGACCTTAAAGATCATCTAGTCCCCCATGCCCCTGCCTTGGGCAGGTACACCTTCCATTAGACCATGTCCCCATCCAGCCTGGTTTTGAACACTGCCAGGGTTGTGGCAACCACAACTTCTCAGGCTGATCTGTTCCAGTGTTTAATAACACTCCCAGTAATATGTATAATATTATTAGTAGTAATATCACCACAGTCCCACTTGGAACAAGCGAATGTTCAGTGGCCACAGTATTCTTTTGGACTGATGGCAGTTGTCAAAGAGCTTTCCATTGCACCCTATTGGTGGGCTACTAATATATGTAAACAAACACTAAAGTAAACACACACTCCTAAACTCCAGGAACTCAGCCTGACCTGTGCCTCACAGAACTCAGCTAAAGTCATTCCTTCCACAAGATGTCCTTTAGAAACACTCTTCCTCTTACCTGGATCTCTTCTACTCTCCTCACAGCAGGAGATCCACAATATTCCCTTGCATCCACCTGACAAGGAGGTGTCTGGTAAAGAGCAACCTCAAACCACACAGCAATCACATCCCGCAAACACTTTTGAGGCTGTGTAAAAGCCAAAATCTCAGTGCTGAGAGTGGACTTCACAAAGCCCAGTGGGTCAGCTGATTGTTCACTGCTACCATGAGAGAAAGGTCACATTCCTCTGGTTGCACACAGATTCCTGATACTTGCCTCATTGATGCCTCCCACTGGCTACAGCTCTTCATAAACTGCTCCAGTTCCCCATGGGTTCACAAGTCCGGCCAGCAAACCTGCTCCAGCATGGGCACCCCTCTCCACGGTCCTGCAGGTCCTGCCAAGACCCTGCTCCAGTGCAGGCTTCCCATGGGTTCACAACCACATTCAGGCATCCACCTGCTCTAGCATGGGGTCCTGCACAGGTTGCAGGTGGATATATGGTCCACTGTCAACATTTATAGATTGCAAGAGGACAGTTGCATCACAATGGTCTTCATTATGGGCTACAGGAGAATCTCTGCTCCAGCACATGGAACACCTCCCATTTTTCACTGACCCTGCTGTCTGCAGGGCTGTTTCTCTCACATATTCTCACTCTTCTCTCCAGTGGCAGGTTCCACAGTTCCATCCCCCACTCTTCCTCCTTAAAGCTGCTGCCCCAGCAGTGCTACCACCATCACTGATGGGCTCAGCCTTGGCAAGCTGTGGGTCTGTCTTGGAGCCAGCTGACCGGGCCTTTGTTGGATGAGGGGGAAGCTTCTGTCAGCTTCTTACAGAAGCCACCTCTGTAGCATCCTAGCTAACAAAACCTGGCCATGAAAATCCAGTACAACCGACCAAGTTGAAATAGAGAGGTTCTTACATGAAAAGCAGTAAGGAAAACACCTAGCTCCCACACTGTATTCACATTGGTTTGCCTTTCCATCTTCTCCTTGGAAAGTAGAGAGCATACAGATGGATAAACAAATTTAAGCATCCCTTTTTGGGCAAGCATAGGGAATAATTGTTCACTGAATTATATAAACACCCTCCTTCTGCTGAAAAATAAAAGCCCAAATCAAATTCAAACCAAGTTTCCATTTACTTAAGCATACAAATCAACTAGTGTAGCACTTAAATTTGTGCTTTTAGTCTCAGCAACCAGCAGAGCCATATTCTATACAAAACAACTTGTAAAACTCCTTAAAGTCCTTATTGGTGTGCACCAGGATTAATGTTTACTCAGGCAAGTTAAACAGACATAAACCGGGTTTAAACCAATTTTAGGAGCTGGTATTCTGCGACAACCACTTAAAAAGTTAACAAGTATGAGCTGAGTCACAGTAACTGAAGCTGTTACTGTGTTGTCACTAACAACTACTGTGTAGTTGCTACTGCAGCACAATGAATTTAAGATGTAACTCTCTACATGCATTTTATTTACATTTAGTGTCAGGAGCTTGGAGTGAGCTGATGTATGCCAACCCAGTTGTCTGAGCTTTGGCAAGTGCAAGTACTCTTCAAGCACAAAATGACCTTCATTCTTGCACTGATTTGAATTATGATAGTTTAACCTCAGGCCCATGTGACTGATGCCCTAAAGGGGATAATTTCCAGAATCAAGACTTAGTTGCTTAGATGAGTGTCCAAACTTCCTTGAAAGCAATATGAACATTGGACAACTCTTCATCATCAGGTTATGCAACAATTTCTCCATTGTGATTAAACAGTCAACAAAAAAGGACTTCTTTGATTCTTACTACTTACCTCTTACATTAAGTACTTTTAATCGCAATGACTGAAAGAGTAGCAAAAAATGCTTCCTCTTTTTTTGCTTGTAGTGCTGTGTACAACCCACTTTGATTATCCTTTCACTCATATGGATGTCTCACAGAGCCACAGGTAAGACACTGAGTTTTTTAAATGACATAGGAAGCACAGCTGAGAAGTCATAAATTCTAGCAGGACTCAGGGACTCATGTAGTACTGTAGTTGCACTTCACAGGTATTTGTATTCACTTAAACTGGTCAAGTTTTCAGATAACAGTGTGTCCTTAACCTACTCAGAGGAAAACAGACAGTGTCCAATCACGATTTAAAAAGGAAAAAGTTATGCTGTTCTCCAAAAATAAGTCTATGTTCAGAGGTTTTGGAGAAAAATAAATAAAAAGCATAACCACTACTAATTATTCAGCATTCTGATCACGTCTCCCACAGTTAGTTTTTGTAACAACACTGGTACAAAACAAAGGACTGCAGATCAGTAATAGAAATCAAGGCAAGCATTTCATAGCCATTTGACCTACTACACCTCCGGCATGTTTCTGAAGAACCAGAGAGTTATTACATACTTTTGTTACTGTAATTTCTTAATCACCGTGTGACTTTTGTTTCTAATAGAAAGAAGGCTTGACAGCAGCAGTGGTATGACTATGTCCAGATTCAACAGAAGAGAAAGATTCCTTCCTTTTTGCATTTTTTCAAATTTTAAAGACACTTTTTTCTTTATACAGTAAGTACACATGTGGGGTAAGAGAAATAATCCATTGAAATCCTAAGAGAAGAAGAGAACCACATGTGTGGCAGGGCCTCACACTGCACTTAAAAGGAGTTTGCAGGGGAGAAGACAGGAGCAATACAGATCTGAAAGTCAGAAGGGGGACAACAAACTGAAGTTTAGAGTGTGATACAGTTTAGCAGATGTTTCTTTGAGTGGGAGAGCTGGCTAACGATGCAACAATGGATACTTCTGGATGTGACAGATGATGAAAACCTGACGTGTTTTAGACACTTCTTCCTAATCTCGTTATTTTAGGGGGGAAAAAATTCCCTCCTCTGATACTTAACCTTTAGTACTTACTGAAGGATCTACTTGATCATTTGTTACTCCCCTCAAGACAATCTTCAGTGGGTGTTTCATGAAAGGTGCCAAGCAGAGCAGACTCTCCAAATAGTAGCCAATACCACGACTGGGGCTGCAGTCATGTTCCAGCGAGCCTCCATACAGAAGACCGGGCTGATAATACAAGGTAGTACCTGGGGAAGAGGCCAGGGGAGCAAATCAAATGAGAGCACTGTAACAACATCGGCCATTAATACAGCATAAAAACACTTTGCATCAATGTATGCAGGCAAATCTGTGGCAGAAGACTTTATGGAAGATGGTAGCACTTCCAGCACAATGTCTACATGTCTGCAGCTAATAAATGGGTCAACACATGAGTGTCTCTCTGTCCTGCGCATAATTTTCCTCCTTTCCCTTTCCTCCAAAACCAAGGATTTCTTAGCAATCTCCAAGATGCTGATACAAGAAATTACTATCCTCCACAGAAGCTAAAACTTCATCAGTCCATCAGGTCACTGGTGTCTTGGCATATTTGATGGTAATTCATTTGTTTTACTGACCAACTGAAAATCATGAGAACCCTTGGGAAAAAAAAAAAAAGAAAAAAACTCAGACCAGAAGAGGTATCTATGTGGGATGCTTTTTACTCTAATCAAACCCTTTATTAAGGATAAATAAGCAAGCAGTCTGGCTAAAAAGTTTGCCTCTGTAGAGGGTAAATCTTCTTTTTCTTTTACAAAAATTGATTCTGGTACAGAGGAACCTTTTCGCAGTATGAAATTCTGCATACCTAACAAAACACTAGTTTTAATTCTTGGGCAATACAGTTTCCTTAGCTCTGCATTATGGTGGAGCACTGATCTTCTTGCATGTGACCAATTATTGCAAAACTTTTCAACTTTGTTATTTCTGATCTTCTCAGTCAATCGCATCTGAACACCTACCTTTGCCAAGACAAGACTTCAATTCCACTGCAGAAACTGATAAATCCTGGAGACCAGAACAGATGAAGCAGAAAAAAACAGATCTCACCTGTTTGGTTTATTTCAATCCGTGAGCCATTGGTCACTTTGTCAATCAGGCGAATAAAACTTGCTTCAAAATCTAAGGAGTAGAGCACAGATAGAAGTATGAAGTTTCTTAGAAGTTCAACACCTTACTTGTACTTTTACTCTTTCCTGCCTTCCACGACAGTAAGGCTACTCTCAAATTTCAAATTGTGATATAATGCTATCACATGTGAAAAGGCATCTGTGAAAACAAAGATGTTAAAATGAGCCTCCACGCCCATAGGCATCTCAAATCGATTGAGATGCCCTCAGATGAGGCAGCTAGACTAGTCACACTCCTCTCCTCGGCACACAGCACATAATACAAGTGGACATTTCTGACCACAGTGGCTTGAGAGATCGCTCTTGTCCAGGATAAAATCTTTGGCAATTTACATTTTGCTTTGTACAAAGCATAACATACAAATCATAGCAAACAGGACCCCATATATTGAAGCATGACAAGCTAATAGCAGCTTCACATTACTCTCTGTAAAAGTGTTAGCTGAAAAGAAGGGGTATTTAAATGTGCTGCTGCTGCATAACTGTTCCACAAAGCTGTCTGCAGAGTCTAAAATTTTCCATTTCCTAAACAGTTATGGTCATACTTAGGGCTAGAGAAACACAAGTCTTCCCACTGCCTCTTTTTTGCTTCCTGTGTTCACTATACTACAGTAGTTGGTATGGAAGTAATTCCTCAGTTTCTCTTGATTGTGTGGACTCTCACTCAGAGACAATGGAAAGGACAAGCAAATTTAACCAAAAACAAAACCAAAAAATACCAACCAATCAACCAACACCGAAACAGAAACAACAACAAACACTAAAAAAAAAAGCCATCCCAGGAGGAATGCACTAGTATTCCAGTACCCCAACATGGTACACGCTCAATTTCAAGGAAGATAGGTGAATATATGCAGAATTCAAAACACAGGCAGTTTTAAAAGCCAACAGCATCTGCAAAATTGTTTATAGGTTGCAAAACTCCCTTAGCAATAATCCCAAGTTATTTTTTACACAGTAGTCAGATTTTTCTTTCTATATGTGACTGTAGGATGTAACAGATATTTAAACCACAGAGCTACCTGCAGAACTAACTTGTTGTCAATATTTGCACAACATGATTGGTGCCTCAGAATCAATACTGGTTCTGCTTTCTGTTATGACAGTTTCTAAACTATTACAGCTTATATGTTTATAAAGTTTATGACAGCACTGGGGCATCTTCCAGTGCAAGAGTGTATCCTTGCGAGCACACTTCACTCTTTGAGAATACCAGTAGCAGAGTTTACAAATGTTCCAGTCATAAAAAGCAAAAAAGAACTGCTTGTTGAATTATCAACACAAATCAGGATTTGTTGTTACTATTGTTCTGTTACATAGTTCGTAGTTTACACTTGAAGTCATACTTTAATAAGGCAATTCAAATACTCTTTAAAAAAACATGTCAATATCTACAAACTTCACCACCACCAAATTCTCCACGGTGATAATAAATACTTTGGGTCATGGTAAATTTTAAGCCAAGCACACAATAACGCTTTGGCAGTTTCTGAGTAGAATTTTTAGCTACAAACAGAAGGCTCGTCAGGAAGCAGAGAAGCATCTACCCCTGTTCTGAACTTCACAACAGGGCTTCTTGCCCAAAAAAATGACTGCACAATAATGTTTCTTCCTCAAGCTCCATCCTATTGTTTTCTTACTTCAGTTTACGATGGAATTCATTCTGGGATGGCAAAGGCTTTATACAAGAATGACGAGGGTTCTCCCTGAAAAAAGTCTGCAGAAATGAGAGTTAATGGATTTCACCTCTTTCACCTTTATTGTTCCGGCAAACTCTGACAAAAATCAAAGCATAAAACGCGACTCATTAAAACTGCGTGAACGTGAGCTCCCACAAACACACAGAGCACACGACGCTTGGGCACAGGCCCGCGGCAGAAACGAGACAGAGGCAGAAACCTGAGAGCCAGGGAATTAATTCTGCCAGCCCGACAGCGAAGCGACCGTCAAGGGGACGAGAACAGCTCCGGGGCTGTAGCGAGGCTCACGCACACCCCGCGGGCCGGTCAGAGCCCCGCCTGCCGCTCCCGCACCGCCTCCCGCCAGGCGCGCACCGAGCGGCGCTGCCCCGCGGGGCGGCCGGGCAGCCCAGCCCCGTCCCACCGGCACGGCTCGGCAGGGCAGCACAGCCGCGGCTGCCCGCACCGGCCCTTGATGGCCCACTCTGGAGAAAAGGTGTGACCTCGGGGAAGGCAGGGCTGCCGATTCGAGCCGAATCAGCGGGACGAAGATTGTACTGCCACGTCCACCCCACCCCAGCGGGCAGCGAGGGAGGCTGACGGCACAGATCGGCGGGTGTGTGACAGGTCCCCTGCTCTGGCCTCCTTCACCGTCCCTGCCCGCTCCCAGGCCTCCTCCTCGCCCCAAAGCTCCGCGACCCACGTGTGATAGCTGCATCCGAGGTGGGTGTGCGGAGCGCCCAGGGGAGAGCCCATCCACGGGGAGACACCCGTAGGCAGCTGAGTCCTCCCTCCTCGGTGGGACCCGCCGAGATGGAGCCCTGGCTGTCCCAGGTTCCGCTGCGGAGTTGCCCCTGCCCGGCAGCAGGTCCCGGGCACAGCCGGCACCGGAGCTCCGCCGCCCCGCGACCTCTTCCCCCTCGGCCGCCGGTGCCGCCACTCACCGCGGAGGCCGGGGTCCTCCTCCTTGGCGCGGATCTTGCGGATCTTCAGCGGGCGCCCGCTGAGCGTGGCCAGCACCAGGCGCTGCCGCAGGAAGTTGCACCCCGTGTAGCTGAGGCACTGCGCCTCGCCCGCCGCGCCGCCCGCCATCCCGCTGCCCACGTGGGTGGAACAGGAAGCGCTGGGACAGCGGCGGGGGCAAAGGGCGGGGGGCGGGTCGGCTAGATA
>JACBWW010000008.1:9713501-9847821 GCA_020086605.1 Lanius collurio
GCCAGCACCAGGCGCTGCCGCAGGAAGTTGCACCCCGTGTAGCTGAGGCACTGCGCCTCGCCCGCCGCGCCGCCCGCCATCCCGCTGCCCACGTGGGTGGAACAGGAAGCGCTGGGACAGCGGCGGGGGCAAAGGGCGGGGGGCGGGCCGGCTCGGGGAGGGGCGGGCCGGCTCGGGGAGGGGCGGGCCGGCTCGGGGAGGGGCGGGCCGGCTCGGGGAGGGGCTGCACCGCCCCCGTGCTCCGCGTCTGCCGGCGCCCCGGTGAGAAGGGCCGGGCTGAGTTCGAGAGGAGCTAGCCTCTGTCTTTTCCTCTGCTCTCCCAGCCTGCGTGGTTTTAGTTGAAACTTAAGGAGTGTGGAAATGTCGGGAAATGTGTCTGACCGAAGCTCGGGCAGTGCGGGCTTTTCCGGGCCCGGGCCAGGGTTGTGCACTCCTTTTCGGGGCGCGGGGACGTCTGAAGGGTGCTCTGTGAAGACAGCTGTGTAAGAGGCTTTCAGGGGCTGCCACTGGAACTATGTTTTTCACTGCATTGTCTGAACTCCGTATCTTAGAGTTGCATTGAAAATATCAAGTCAAACATGTCTACTTTACATGAACTCTCTGCTGTGGTTCGTTCTCATTTCTCTTCCTTTATGTACGCCCCTGCTCTCCCACGGACGTATTTTTAGTTCTGCCTGTCCTGTCCTTCCTGTGTGACTTCCAATTACTTGCTATCATCTGTTAACAATTTGCGAGTATTTGCTTTATGTCAAGGCATGAAAAACAAAATTGGGAAAACACTCTTCCCCAAAAATTATTCCATTGGCAGCCAGAATTTTCTTATGTAACTGAAATAAGATACTTCTGAAAATAATCACTGGTAGATAGACTGAAAAACACTACTCTGCTGGTATAATGTAAGTATCCTTGTAATGAAAGCTCTGTCATAAAAACACCCAGTGACATAGAAGAGGGATTTTCTTTCCCTGAAAGTGCGGATAGCTTGTTTTCCTGGATGTTCAAGGATTTCTGGAGTCAGGAAAAAGCTTTTTACCAACAGTCTAGGGGCAGCACAGAGAGACTGAATGGCACCTCACAGATGGGTAAACATGTCATGATCTGAGCAGCTGTTACAATTTAACCTCAAAATGTAAAGCTGTTGCTGGTTTACCTTTAATACTCAGGGAAAATGTTAATTTTCATTTAATCAAAGGTTGGACAACATGACAGTCTTCTGATATTTTAATCATGTGCAATAGATAATACAGAAAAGGTCATTACAGAAATTTCCAAAAGACCTCTGCCATTTGCTAATGTATAAGGGCTCCAGATATCCAAAAAAAGAGACTGTTTTCTGAATTTCTGTTAGTTTACATATCTCCCAAGAGTCTTCACACAGTCTCAGAAACACAGCTGTATAACTTCTCTTTTACTGGAACTTAATGTTTTTTCCTATTTATGTGTATTTTGAGGGAGGTCTAAACAATCTGTGCTCAGTGGTTTTTATAGGACTAAAATTGCAAAGTCCAAATACAGCTCAAAAGAACCACTGGAACAACAGAAATGTTTTTCAAATGATTAAAATTCTGTATTTTATTAATATCAGTCTGTGACTGCAATAAAGTATTGCCATTGCCCGTAACAGGCCATAAGCCTTGTACTGAATTTACAAAGCATTAGAACAGAAGCTTGCCAGATTTGCACTGTCTGAACGTTCTTTGATCTGCTTGCAGCTTTGCTTTGCTTCCTTTAATAGTGAGAGCAGTTTCAACAGGTTTCCTGTGGCTAATTTATTTTTCTTGTATTAATTGTTTCTTTTTTCAGATGTTGTATTAATTGTTTCTTTTTTCAAATGCAGACCTGGAGCTGGACACAAGTGGTTTAGCAAAAAAGGCAAAAAAACTACCTAATTTATGTGGCAGATACTATATATAGTAAAATCAGATGTAATATAAAACTGCAGACAAGTGAAGAAAAAGCAGGATGTAGAGTTGCATTAGCAAGCATACAAAAAGAACTCCAAGAGAGCCACAGAGGGATGAAGGAGCAGCTGTCAACACAAGCATGACCAGATGCTGACAACTCACTGTTAACCCACCCCCCTCACCTGAGTGAGACCATGACCTTGGGACCTAGGGAAGGAGGGGAGGGGGATGAACTCAGGGGTAGAAATTAAGAAATGTATGTGGAGGAATTAGTTATTTATACAATAAATAATAAAACTTAATAATAGTAATTCACCATAAACATGTACTTTCTGTAATAATTACATTTGAATTAATAATTATTGAATGAGACTCTTAGGATTTCAGTTATATTAACAGTAGATTTTTTTACTTTATAAGTTAGATGTATTTCATTTTTGTCATAAATAATGTTTTGAGTGTAACAAGTTTGGTGTACTGGCAATAAATTTCTGTCTGAAGAATACACATTAACTTGGAAACTTAGAATTTCGAAACAATCCATGTTATGTTTAAGTGTTAATTTGCTATACTCAGCCATCTGAGAGGAATAATTCTTTAGACTGGTTAATTAGGATAAGAGTGATACCACAAAAATGATACTGTTATATCACTCTTTGTAATAAAACACTATTTAAATCTAAATAAAGAATAACAGCTCTGAATGTTTGGTTTGTAAGGAGCCCTGTATTTGCTACTTTAAAGGAAACAGTTTTACAACATTTCATTCCACATATTTCAAAAATAGAAATATGCTCCTCAAATATTCTTGATGGTATACATTTTTTGAGGGGGACTTTTCAGCTGTGTTGTGTATATATGTCAGACTTCATTGGATAAGTACTTAATGCATTTAAAAAAAAAAAAAAAACAAACCATGAATAATGGGATATCTTGTTTAACAAATCAAACATCACAGTCTAATCTAGTTTGGAATCCAGATCTGTAGTCCAAGCTGTGGACCAAAGCAAGGCCAGACTGGGTTGCTCAGGGCTTTATCCACTTGGATCTTAAAAACCTCAGAGAGCTGATTCTGCTAATACTTAGATTCCACTACCTGATTTACTGAGTCCTGCCACTCATCTTAGGAGGCTGTTGCTGTCTTCTCGGTAACCTTCTCATGGGTGTGAGAAGGCTGCTATTAGGTACTCCTGAACCACCTTCTCTACAGTCTGAACAAGCACGGTTCCACCTGCCTGTGGCAGTGTCTCTTCTCCAGTCCCCCATCATCTTGATCACTTCCTTCTAAGCCTGCCCCAAATGATCAATGCCTGTTTTGTACTGGAGGGCCCAGTACTGGCCACAGTACTCAGATATGGCCTAAGAAATTCCTAATACAGGGGGATGACTGTTTTCACTGATGCAATGGCTACCCCCCTGTTAGTATGGCTCACGATGTGCTGGATGCTGCTTAGCTGGCTGTAGACCAGTTCTTCCCAGTCTTCTTAACAGAGCTTCTGCCTTGCTGGCCAGTCGCCAGCCTGCACTGCTGGAAGCAGCTGGTGTGTCCTGCGGGCAGGAGTTTGTACCCACCTTTGCTGAATTTTATCAGGGTCCTGCTTGGCCCCTTTCCCCACCTGTTCCTGCAGAACTCCACCTCCTGCCCCTGAGCCCATCCACTCAGGCCACATGGTTTGTTGTTACTCATGGAAGTGATGAGGATTCACTCTCTTTGCTACCGGGATGATTCACAGACACCAGACACAAGGTGCCAGGACAGACCCTGGAAAAACACACTCTTTAATGTCTTTTGGTAGGGTACAAAACACTGAGCACTACACTTCAATTCCAGCCATTTTTTCACCCACCTAATTGTCCACCCATCCAACAGATAAGGTACCAGAGGAGGCACAAAAATTTTGTGGGAGACCATGTCAGACATCCTGCCAAAGTCAGTGTACTATAACTTCTTCCTCTTGTAAGTAACCATTTCATTTTGATACAAACTGTAACACTTGGGAAGTAGTTACCCAATAGTACTAAAGAAATTCTGTATCAAACTCAGAAGAAAGGATTTGGATCTCCAAAGACCATACCTGACAGCAATTCTTTTGACAGTTTAAGGCTTAAATAACTTCTTTAAAAAAATTCTTGTGTTTGAAAAAAAATACCAAGGAATATGAAAGACTATTTATTGGTAAGATCACTTGGATTTGTTTGAAACAAGGTTTTGATTACTGTTCAATCACCACGAGGGTTAATTCTACACTCACTAAGCGAGAATTGGGATTTTAATTTATAACTGTAGGCTATGTGTGCAAAAAAGATTAATCAGAATACAGTGCAAGTTCTGTTACATAAATATTGACTACTCTGCTAAGATGTGAATAATTAAGTCTGAACAGAGAGGATAAAATGTCATTTTCCAAACAGGAAAATGAGACCTGACAAAAAAAGCACTTGCCTGTCTTACATAGAATAGCTGTGTAAAGATTTGTATACAAACTAGTGAACCACTGACTCATTACTTCTTTTTCCATTGCTGAGTATGTTACAACTATTGCACAAAACTACTAGGGCAAGGTTTGGACTAAAGCAAAGATAGCCAAGGAAAGGGGAACAGTAGTATCTGCTATTTTCTACTTTTTGTAATCTAAGTACCCACTTCTGTTCTGCAAAGGCCATGGCCTAGTAAGAACCAGAGTACACATGAGAAGTATCTTTCTATCCATTTCCACCCCTTCTTCAAGAAACCCTTGTGAAGTTCAGAGAGGTTTCCAAGTAGTCTTTAACAAAGGGATTGTCTTAGCATTCCTGTCTGGAGTTCTGAGCTGCTCAATAGTGCCTGAACAGAGGCTGAACCTCAGGCTTCCTTTTTAACAGGCAGATAAATTATTGCTGCTTTTTATACATGGTGGCATTGCAGATTAATTATCTCTCTGAAAAGTCATATTTGCTGGATATGTATTTCATATAATACCTTCCATTTTCCCATGTATTTGCTTTAGGAAGATTTATCATCACTTTTTGTGGACTTCTGCCATTCAGAAGTCTCTGAAGTGTGAAGCTTAAAACAAATAGTATGGCTTCTAACATCTAAATGGCTTTTGTTGCCAAATTTTGTTTAAGACTGTGATGCTTTGGCAGACTGAGCTGTTGCCTGGGAACGTTGCTAAAGCCCAGAATGTTTCACTGTTTCTGACTACTACAATCTGGAATAGAGGTATTACTAGGTTCATTTATGAAGGTTCACATTTCTCAATGTAATGGACTTTATGTTCATAGTAAGCTATATGTGCTAAGCCGGTGCCCTCCTACTAAATTGTTAAGGCAATTTATTTTGTTGGCTGGGGAGTTTTGGGGCTATATAATCTCATTTCCTTACTGTTCCAAAGTACCAAACAGCTATTTGAATATTTTCTAGTGGCTTTACTCCTTTCAATGCAAAACTATTGAAGTGAAATGGGGTTTTAAAACAGAAATCTGAATTTCATTAGTGTTTTGGCTGCTTTCTGCTCACTTTTTCACCGTGGTCCTTCTGGTATAGTGGTTGAGATCCATCGGCATCTCCAGAACCTTTAGCAGGAAGGTTCACTTCTCTTTCTGTGGACATGACAGCGAACACTCAGGAAATGGGACAATCTTCTATTTCGGCCAAAACATTGTGTTCTGCTGTAGCTGAGAATCACTGAATCGTATCTGCGGGAAAGGACCTCTGGGTGTTTGGAAGAACAGTACTCGGAACAAGGACAACCTGCAGCTGTTTGCATTCAAGTATCTTAAACAAAACTCAGGCGCAGCTCATTACAAACGCAGCTGCCTGCTGCCAGGCAGTGGGAGTTTATTTGTGAGGCACCAGCAAGAGCAGGGATGCTGGATGTGGGTGGATGAGCTCAGCAAAGTCAGCCACAGCCTCAGGGCACCTGGGCAGGGCAGTGACAGCAACGGGACATGTCAGCAGCCAAGCAGTCATCAGGTGACAGCCAGGTAAGGAGCCATGTCCCAGCTCAGTTTGGGAAATACTTAAGATAGTTCAGGGAAGTGGTGGAGACACCATTCTTAGGGATATTTAAAAGGTGGACTTGTATCAATTTGGGGCATGGTTTAGAGGTGGACTGGCAAAATTGGATTACGTATTGGGCTCGGTGACCCTCAAGGTCTTTTCCAAACTAAGCGATTCTATGATTCTATGACTGAGGAGGGGCAGGGGTTGGCGGCTCGGGGAGCAGCCAAAACGGGCCTCCTGGGCAGAGGGGTGCGGGGCAGCTGGTCAGGGCCGGTTTGAACAGTGATGCCTAAATGCGGTCTGATGAGACGTTCTGAGACGCAATTTGCTCTAGTTATCTTTTTATTATCACTATTCATTTATCCCTCCCTCTCTCCCTCCTCCCGTGCATTTACGTAAAGGATCTTCCCTTCCTGCCACTGACTGACAGCCGGAGAAGCTGCCACTGCCTTTCCCTGGGAGGACCGGCCTGGTCTCCCCGCCGGTGCGAGGCGGCGCTCCCCGGGAAGGCGGCGCTCCGCCCGCGGCAGGAGGGGCGGGAGCGGCCGGGGCAGCAGGAGCAGCGGGAGCTGCAGGAGGGGCAGGAGCGGCCGGGGCAGCAGGAGCAGCGGGAGCTGCAGGAGGGGCAGGAGCGGCGGGAGCAGCATGGTGGTGCCGCCGCTGCTGCGCGCCGTCATCATGGGGCCGCCGGGCTCCGGGAAAGGCACTGTCTCGGCTCGGATTATCAAGCACTTCGGCGTGAAGCACCTCTCCAGCGGCGACCTGCTGAGGGACAACATGCAGAAGAAGACAGGTGGGAATGGGGACGGGGGTGCGGATGTGCGCGCGGCGGCGGCGATCCTGTTCCCGTCCCCGCCCCGCGAGAACGATCCCCCCGCAGCGCGACGGGAGCTCCCTCGTGACACAGCCCCGCTCCGGGGAGGGGACACACACCCCTGCCCCCAACCCCGCTCCCTCCCTCCCTTCGCCCCCCGAGAAGGGAGGGCGCTGCTGCGAGGGGGTTCGCTGCTTCCCAGTCCCACCTCTGCGGGCCCCTCCCACCCAGACAGAGGTTGGGTACCTCCACCGAGCTCTTCTGGAGGCCAGAGGCCACTGAAGTGGGCCCCGTATCTGTAACCGTAGGTCCTCCACAAGCTATCACTTGCCAGCCTCTTCAAGAAGGAGGTGAACAGGGTTATCTGGGGTTAACCCTTTTTCCTTGCTTTGTTACGCCTTGTTTTTTCCTTGTCCTGGTGCTTTTTGTAAATGTTTCTAATAGCTCTGACAGATTTCGTGGTTTTTCCAGCTGGAAGCATACTAAAATTATTCACAGTTTTTAACAGGCAGGGCAAGAGTAGGGGTTTTGGGCAATCAGACTTTTTCAGGTATTAATTCGATGGCTAGAAGTAGAGGCACTTAGAATTGTTAACTGTTAATTCCAAAATTAGGCCTAGTCCTGAGCTGGCAGGCATAACAGAGTGGTGCTTTCAAAAAAAAAATGGGCAAAATTTTCAAACTGCGTATCTTAAACAGTTATTATTGTCTTAAGAGTTCATATCATGCTTGGTTTCAGTATGGTCTGTGCTTACCTACAGTGGTGTTTATACTAGGTAAAGATATGAATTTTTCTTGCTGTATAGTCCTAGCTTGTCCTCTGGCCTCAGTTGAGATGCCCCAATCCCTCTCTGTGGTGGATTTTTGCAATGATGGAAGGTTCCCTCCTAATTTCCACATCTGCTTTTCTATGTGGTGGGGTGAAGAACCTTTTAAGAGCCATCTCAGGCTGCATGTGATGAAGTGAGAGTGTTATTATTTCCTGCAACTTCAAGCTGTAGAGTACTACATTCACTTTTGAGTATCACTGCAGTATTATGTTTAGGTAACTGGCAGTCTTAGTTTCGGAGTACTCATAAGTATGTTTAAAGGTAAAAATTTATCTCTATTTTGAAATCAATTGTGATGTGATTTCCACTTGTCTTCATACAAATTCTGTTTACTCAGTAAGGATAACCACTTTGGTACATTGACTGACTTTACTATAGTTGATATCTGTAAGTTAAGAATTTGCTAGGAGCACACCTGCACAGACATATCTGGTCATATTCATGCTATTTCTATTTGGTTGCACAAGCATAAGTTTTCATTTTCAGAGGGTCACAAAACTCCTGTTATGAACTTTCAGTGTAAGACCTAGTGGGCAGCCATTCCAAAAAACAAAGGAAATATGTTATTTCAGCAAGTGCTTTGAGGTTTTCAATGTTTGCTAAATACTTAAGGCTTTTTGCAAGACCACAGAGCACCAGAACCAAGCTGAAGGCTGTGTGAGAAGAGGAAATTGCAAGTGAAAATATCATACTGCTTGAATTGAGAAGGGAGCCTGAAGTGATGGAGAGAAAAGTGATTACGCAAAGAATTCTAGGTGGGTTGGACAGATGAGAGACTGTGAAGGAGAGCAAAGGTGTGAAATGGAAGTTTAGCAGTCACATTAAAACCCAGATTATGAGGAAAGAAGTCAGTGGATGATTTAGAGGTGAAGTTTGCTCTAAATTAGCTAGAGCAGAGTTTACCAGAATCTCCTGTAGAGTTTCTCATTCAAGTAAACCCAGACGAAATGATTGCAATTTCATTGAATATCAGTCACTAATTGCAGGAAGGGTTTCCAGAGGGTTGAGATGATGTTTGAGGTAGCAGAACTAGGTAGTACACTGGAAATAGGAGAACAACTGAGAGGCAACTCAGAGAGCTTTGACAAGTTCAGTCAAGGCTTAGATTCACGCTTTTTGATCATAATAGAAGTGTCCTGCCATTTCCAAGTCTTTAGGAAATGTGTTACACTAAGATGGGCAGTTAAAGCCCTTAGAAAATTAGATATGGTTAACAGTAGTTATACGGTGCGAATTTTGCATTTGCTGTCTTGTGAAAATGGGCATTGTTGAAAAGTCCTATTGAAAATGTGCAGTTATTATCATGTCCTACGGAAGAGTGGAGAGTCTGTGACCATCTCTCTGATGCTAAGGTAATTATTGTCTGATTATGGCTAGAGCTTATGTGCTGTAATATGGTTAGAATGTGCCAATCTTTTGTAAAACCATGGAGCATGGATACCTGTCATCACCTATTAAGGAAAGAAATCTGTGTTACCTGTAATTCTGAAGATTACCATACCCGTAGTGGTTTCAGACCCAACCTGAAAAAACCCAGAACTAAATAAAACCTACACAAAGCCCCATGAAATCCCACTCCCAACAGCAGGGGTGAAAAAAATGGTATAGTCTAATGTATCAACTTTTTGTCCTTATGTATTACAATTTGGGTACAGTTGTGCTTATTTTTTTCCCTTCTGTAATAGAGACTTTCTAACTGACCTGAGTTCTGCAGAGTGGGGCAAAAGGCAGGATTTTTCAAGCTCTGCTGGTCTAAAAATAGTCCGCCATTTTCTAAACTTCTCTGGGCCCAGAAACTCATGAATCTTTCCAAAGTAGGTTAGAATCATTCCCTGTGAACCTTGCCTTGCACAGGTTTTTAGATCATTGTGGCTAGAGCAATGCTGCAACATAAATCAGTAGCAGAGCCAAGCATCAAGTACATATTAAACTATCTAGATGTGATTTACTCCCCTCCTAACCTGCTTTTACACGGTACATGGTTCAAAGCACACTAGAATAATAAAAGAAGTATGAAGAAGGGAGGTAGGGAAAAGAACAAACACTTTGTACCCAGGCAGACAGTCACCTTCTTTCCAGTTTGTGATGTGCTGGAGGACTCAGGCACCACTGAGTGACTTATTTCCACATAGTGAGCATTATCTGAAGTCTGGCCAAGGTGCCTAGTGCCTATTTCTAAATGGTCTTTGTACTTTTCAAAGCCTGACAACAGATGTGAACTGGGAGCAGGCAGTAAGGGGAAATTGTTCCTTTAGTGCCTTTTTTTTCTGTTTCTCATCACCAAAGCTATTGTTTGAGGACATGTACTGCTTTTCAGCTGCCTCATCTGAGGAATGGCCTCTGTCCCGTTGCACATTCTGTTCACTGAGTGGTGGGACCGGCATTTGTCATTGCTTTCTGCTGAAAGTGGTGGTATCTTGTGTGGGTATGCCAGTCCACTGCATTTTCTCTTTTATTTAGTTTTCGGTAACTAGATCTGAACTGACTGCAAGTAAAGGCTTCTGCAGAGTCACAATGAAACCAGTCTAGCTGCTATTCTGTGTGACTTAACATAATTGCGTAATTGTTTTGTAAATGGAAGATACAGAAACTTTGTTCCTAGGACATAACCCAGGCAACTGAATTTCTTCCTGGCTATACCCATGATTTGGGTGAACTACAGCACACTACTGCCTGCCATGTAGGAACATTGCGTGATATCTGGAACTATGATGCATAGATGGAATTTTTCTGGGCCAGTGGGATAAATGACTGGTACTAAAGGTTAGTCAGTTCCATGGGAAAATTCTAGTCTCTGTGTGCTCCCATAAATAGTGTACAATATCTATAAACATCCTCTTGTAACTCTAGTAATCATAAAAATACATATCTGGCAAGCGTGCCCCACTGCAGACTGCTTTCTTAAATGCCAAGGGCATTCATCTTTGTAATGAAGACTAAGTGTAAGTTAGTAACTAGCCACTAAGCTGAGAAAATAACTTTCTTTTCAGAAGTCTGAGGGCTGATATCTTAAACTTCTATCCTTTCTAGTTCTTATTTTGAAGACTCTTGCAAAATGGCCTCTCCTCATTTTAGTTTTTGAAACTTATTACTATGAGTACATACTAATAAACTTATTCAGAAGGTGTGAGGATAGATGTGTGTTTTGTCTTGTTACTGTCTGTAAAACTACGGATGGATCAAATTAATCTGATAAATATTTGCATGGTCAGATCCTAGCTGATTGTCCATTTTTTTAAGACAAGCAAGCTGTCTTGTTTTCAACTTTTCTGCGTCATCCTGACCAAAGCAATTTTTTTGCCAGCTTGTAGGATTTTTTTCACTTGCTGGGGGTCAGAGATAGTGTAATGAAACTTCTCTTACTTTTGCAGAAGTGGGAATCCTTGCCAAGTCCTACATTGATCAAGGGCGGCTTATTCCAGATGACATCATGACACAACTAATGCTGTATGAGCTAAGAGGTCTAGACAAGTACAACTGGCTATTGGATGGTAAGTTAGCATGCTGGATATCACTACATATGGAGAGAAAATCTGCTCTAGAAAACTTGGGACTGCTTTGGTGGCTTGTTGCCAGCTTGTTGTGAAACTTTCAGAAGATAGTCTGCTCCAGTTTCTTTGGCTGAAATATGCTTTGGGTGCATCCTGCCTTCAGAATGTTACAGGGATATTTAACTCATGTTGAAAAGAATAACATTTCAAAACTAGCAATTCTGGTATATATGATAATTCATATGGTATTTGAAATATGCATTGAGATGTTTCTTTTTTTAAAGCCTTTTCTTATTAAAGTCCTCAGAAAATGGAAAATTTTTGAAGGATGGGGCTTTGGAATTATTTAAATAGGAAGGTAGGCATGTGATGCAGTAACAAGGTAAGTATGGAAAAGTACTGTAGCAGTGTGGAGTGTAATAAAAACCATTGCTCAATTGCCCTAAAAGGTCTCCTTCATTTGCTGTTTGGTTCTGTTCTCCAGAGCGAACAGTTTTGCAGTTCTGCAGTGTAAGCTCATTGCTTCAGCATTCACACTAGAGAGAAAATGCATTTGCTGCTATTTTCATGAACTGTATGGCTCTTGTTATTCCAGCCCATGGGACTACAGTTGGATGCATAGCCCAAAAATAGTGTCTAGTCTGGATGTGTGTTTTGTCAGACTCTAGTCACAACCTGTCTCAGCAGATAAAGCTAAAGTTATTGGTGTGGCTTTTTATTTAGAGGGAGTGAAAAGTCCACAGTGGTCTCCATCCCTTAGTGCATTATTATAGTTGTTCCTGTGTACAGTGATCTGTTCTGGTGGATTTAGTCACAGTTGGGTTCCTCCTTGAGATAAAGGCTTCATTCTCACAGTGAACAGCACAATGAAACCTAAACAATAAAGCAACAAACTGCAGATATTGTTTGTTTGGGTTTTTTTCTCTAGTTATAGGTCCTTTGTACATATGGTTCCAGACTTGTGGCTCTGGATGTGTAGCAGTATAGCTGTGCCCAGTGGCAGTTCTCAGCAGGATGATTGTGTCAAGACCATATGAGAATAGATGAATTTCTGCTGCATGTTAACATGCTCCTGCCTTTAAACTTTTGGAGCAGAAATTTTGTCTGCATCAGCATTTGTAATGAGACTCAGTGAATTACACTAGGGATAGCTCTGGCATAATGGGCTTTGCAGGAACAACACTGTTCTGTTGAAATATGTTAACCTGAAATCTTTAGTTTGGTAACTGCAATGCAGAACAAACAGATGGGGTCAGTTAGCTCAAACCAGAATTGCTGAACTGCTTGTATGCTCACTTAGTCAAATACTCATTTACTGCCTTACAATAGGTTAGTAATTTCTAGAGTCATAGCAGACATAGCAGTCTGAGCTGTATGTGTCTGTGAGTACCTTCCATTTAGATTTACATGCTGTGTAATTCAGGGCACTTTTCTCTGTGTTCCTGAAATTTTCATAATTCATCACTTCTTGCAGATCTTTTTCTTTATTGAGAAAACACTGTATGTAGAAAATGCTGGTTCAATTTCAATGAAATGCTTTTGTAAAAACACTTCAATTTGTTGAGGAATTTTCTCATTACTCAGTCCCAAAGCAAACTCATTTTCCAGCTGCATAACTTAGAAACCTGGTGGCCTGCTAATAGTAACAGTGTTCAACAGCAGTGTTGAAGACCTGGCTCTTCCTCTGCTCTTAACATATAGAAGCACTTCCATGAGATAATGAGAATGTGTGAGAAATAGTTTAAGGGCAGCTTATGACTGCGATGCAAACCAGGTGCAAGAGACTTAAAGCACAAGCAAGCACTTGGTCTCAGTTAAGAAACTCTGTCTTTTTGTAACACTTTTCCTTACTCATGCAATGGACAGATCAACCAACGTTATGCAAGTGTTTCTTAAGTTTGTACTTATTGGTACTTGCCTTTATGGAGAAGTTTACTTGTGCAGCATGATGCAAATTACAAGCAACTGAAGAACATTGAGACTATGCTAGAGCTTTTTGAGGAGAGACATTGTTCCAGTGAATATAGGATGCAATAGCATGTTCTGCAGGAGCTTTGACCACTGAAGGTCTGCTCAATTTTTTATTTTACATTCTTTGTGGAGACTCTGGCTTTCTTGTTCTTTGTTCCCACTGCACTCCTACTAAGTTCAAGCCACAGACTAGGGAGCCACAGAGCTCATGGGGCAAAATGCAGTGTCTTTAAAGTGAAGAGACAGGTTCCTAACCAGCCTGAGTGTTCTCACAGTCATCATATCTGAAAACAGTTTGATACAATAAAACTTCTAGAGCCCTTCTAAGTCCTGGACTGCCTCTGGTAAATACGTCTGGTTTACTGTGACTGAATAGAAGGGGTTTGCAGTGGCCACCACTTTAAGCCAGACACACATAGTTATGCAAGTAAGAGACATCACAAATGTTTCTAGGTTGTTCAGATTTCTATAGTGGTATGTGGTATGTATGAATATGGGGTCTTTCTGCAATTATTGTTGCACTTCTGTGGAGATGATTAACTGAAATGAAGAAATGAAAGCTGGGAGGCACTTAACAACTTCAAATGCCATGGCACACTGAAAAATATTGAAAAATCTGATGTCTCTTCAATCTTTATAGAGTATGACAATGATTTTGGATTTCTCTTCTGTCTAACAAGTATCTTCTCTAATGACTTAATCTAAGTAATTTTTGCTGTAAGTAATTTCTCCTTTTAGAATTTTATGAAGTTGTTTCTTTTAAAAAGGTTTCCCCAGAACAGTTGCTCAGGCAGAAGCCCTTGACAAAGAATGTCACATAGATACGGTGATTGACCTAGATGTGCCATTTGAGACCATAAAGTGTCGGCTCACAGCACGCTGGATCCACCCTGCCAGTGGCAGAGTCTACAATCTTGAATTCAATCCTCCCAAAGTACAGGTAAGCAATATGCATTGACGTTGGCACTAAATAAGTGCTGCATAGCTTTCGCTAGCTGCAGTAAAATACTGTTTCAGCAGCTCAGGAAAAAAAGGTTCATTTAGATTCTTGGGAGCACAGAATCTTTCTGATAACATGCTGCTGGTATGAGGGTAAGTTAGTGACCTGGTAGAACCTCAAGCTGGTGGACAACGTATTTGTCCCCTGCGGAGCAGAATGCCAGGGTGTTTTGTAAGCTCTTGTTAAATCTGTTCACTGATCTGGAATACTGTCTGCCTTGCACTCTGGCACAGGATCTGGGCATGGTCTAAGCCTGTTTGCAGCTTGTACAGTCCAAAATGAAGCTTTCTTTTCCTTCCTCTAGAAGAGTCATGCTTTATATACAGGAAAGACCAAATAACCAGTCAGAGGAATCCACTGAATGCTTTCCCTGTGTTTATAATTAACCAGGATGGATATTTTCAAGGGAAGAGCTGCTGTACTGCAAAACTTGATGCAGAAACTTTCAAGTCAGGGAAGGTTTTCGACAGATTTAAGAGCTTATAACTTGAGATATCCTAAAGAGGAATTTGAAGATGGAGACTGTACATAGTTACCTTAATTTTTTTAAAGAACAAGAGCTTGCTTTAGTGAAACTTAGCTTAAACTGTATTCCATCCTTAACTCCAAATAACATAGCTGTTGTGGCATCACATTTCACCTGGAAGCTCTATTAAGTTACATCAGAAGCACAGCAGGCCCTGTAGTTTTTGGATTTCAGTGTTGCAGGAAAAGAAGAGTCCTTGAAATACCAGGTAAGCACTGGAAGTGCGCAACTGAAAAGTAGTCTTTGTTTTGTTTAAAACAAGGTGTTTGAAATAATTTTCAAAATGAAAATTAAAATTATCTTCAGTTGCGGAAGAGCACAGGCAAGATGGAACAAAGATTTTCAGACTTATCAAAGAGTAGGCTTCAGCTGCCAGAGCTTTGCTACTAGGAACTGCTTTATCTTTCACTAATTAGCAGGCTTACCACAACAGAGTGGACTGCAATATTTAAGTGAAAACAAGAAATAGAGCTAAACAGGTGAAATATGGTTGTCTCTTTTGTCTTAATACACCTGCAAAATGTTTACTTACTTAGCAAGAACAGAAGTTCACGCGTTAGGTCCTTACCTCTGTAGGGAAAGCTTCAGCTGACTCTTATGCCACCTTTTTACAGCTGTTGCTAAATGATAACTCTTCCATTTTGCAACCTAAAATCAAAGGGCCATTAACTCCTTTGCCCATTTTAGTACTGTCAAATGAAGGTCCAGCTAGTCTCTTATCTCCTGTTATACACGAATGTATGGTCAACAATATTGTTTTCCCTTGTACCTGAGGGTTTTGTCTACATATTCACCATATTCTATGAATGCTCCAGAGGACATTTAAATTAGTCACATTACTTATGATCTAACGGTCATTGGCAATACTGAGAAAATATTTTTAACTACAAACTGTTTTACTGTAAAGTCAACAACTTATATTCCAGATAAGAACATGGGCAGGAGCCTCTCTCTTTATAAGCAGAAATCTACACCCTGTTTAAGTGGAAATTGATCATAATTTAAATAGAAAATCACACAAAACATGCTTAAACAGAAGTAAGAAATACACTCCAGTGTTTGTTTTTAACCATGATTAGGGCATTGATGACGTTACTGGCGAGCCGCTTGTTCAGCGCGATGATGACAAGCCAGAGACTGTCAGCAAGAGGCTGCAGGCTTATGATGCACAAACAAAACCCGTTCTAGAATATTATCGGTAAGTAGTGAAATCTGTTCTTCTACATTCTAAAATATTACTGTGCATTAGCAAAGTGGGGAAGAGACCTCTCCAGTTACAGAACATATTATACCACAACAGTGAGTGTGGTGTGAGTAGCCGTGTAGCTTTCATTAACTCAGCAAGAAATCAACTCAATAGAATGAGTATGGTTTTCCACTGTTGTATGAGACCTTCTGGACCCTGTGTAGTAAAACAGCCTGTCACTGCAGCCAGCCATATTTAGCTTTATGAAGAATGCTATGCATTATTCAATACATCATAGCACTGTTCTGACCAACAACAGCTCTGGTGGGAAGGTAAAAGAGACATTACTTTTTTTTTTTTTTTTGCAAGAATTAACAGTATTTTGTTTTCTGGATGTATAAGCAGAAGCCCTACTAACAAGTACAAGGGGTCAAGAAGTGATACACAAATGGAGAAACTGTAAATGAGCATTTAAATGTGGCTGCTCTAAGAACACGACTGTGATTGGACCCAGCTAGCAACTCTTTGGGAATAAGCAACTCATTCGGAATTATCATTTGCATCATGGAGTATTAACAAATTACTAGTTCTTTTAAGACTCAAAATTGTACACAATGGTTCTCTTAATGTAAAGCTGCAAGTATCATACTGCTAATGGATGGATATTAGCAGGTCACCATGTAGAGCTTTAGTCTTACATTGCCTAGACAAAGAAATCAGAGTCTGACCACATCAATGAAGTGACCATCCTTTCATTGTATTCTTTCAGGACTGTTGAGCAGAAAACTAGAAGCTCCATCTTTGGTGTGGTCAGGTTTTAAAGAAGTTTTTCTAGATTGACAATGATATTCCTAATTTTGTTAGATTTCTGAAGTGCAAATGCCTCACAGCACCACAGTAAGACAGAAGCCTAAGCTGTTGTTATTACTGGTAATAAAATACTTGACAGATAAAACAAGCTCCAACAACTAATTCAGAGTAAGTTATATGTGCCTCCTTATCTTGCTTGTCCTGATGCACATTCTTTGATCCATGAGGTGCAACTCTACAACACTGGGTTAGTCACAGTCATCTGTACAACGGCTATACACCAAGTGCTATGTGATAACATTGCTACTTATCTGTACCCCATTTGTGATTGAGTGCTCTGCAGGCAGCCATCAGTTTTATGGACTGATGTGGCTGATAGCTAACTGAGGAACAGTGTAATGAATGCCCAGCCTGCACTTCCAATGCTACAGCTGTCTTGGTGTTACACCACATGCGTATTTTCACACTCCTGTCAGTGTAATCTTCAAGTGAGGTGGAGGTTTTGGAACAATTAAACAATTTGACATCAGTAATGTTTTCTTCTTTTTCTTCCTTAGGAAAAAAGGGTTATTGAAATCCTTTTCTGGGACAGAAACCAATAAGATCTGGCCACATATCTATGCTTTCCTTCAAACCAAGTTGCCAGATGTGAGTCAGAAAGATGCTGTCATTCCCAGGTGAAAACAGGTCAAACTTCTGCTCATCTGTCATAGCTCACTCCCAATTACACGAGACTCAGCAATCAAGAATTTGTCCATGTAGTCTACCAGACTCACCAATAATTAAAGTCTAATGTTGTCCTTAACTTACATTATGGTAAAATTTTTTTGCTTGTGCTTAGCACTTTAATGTTGTATTTTTTTATATTAAATATACAAAATTTTAAAAATACAGTAACTGTCTTTAACAAAAGTGGGTACTCTTGTGTCTCTTATTTGGAAAATACATTTGCAAATATTGACTGGAGAAGGAAACACATTTCAGAATACAGCTTAATTAGAAAGCACATTGATTTACTCAGTAAATGAAGCAATGATAAGGACATGTGCCTAGCTGCAGCTAGCCAGAAGCTGTGAAGAACCATGACCACTGGTCTGTAAAAGCCATTTTAGATCAGAGCTGGTATGTATGGAAATTGATCTTAGGGAAGAGTTAGCTTCTTATATATTTGCTTGCACAGATACAAGTTGATTTTGCTCACCTTAAATTACACTTAGTACCAGGGCAAATTATCTAAGCAAGTAAGTTTATACTTTGCCTTCAGTGCAACTATCTTGCAGGTATGGGAAACAGAGTTTCAATGATGTGTAACACATTTGGTAAAGCTTCTGTCTTTGTTTGACCCTGTGATCACTGCAATCAGTTTTCCTTTCGTCTAAAAAAAAGCTTGCCAAGAAGGTTGGCCACTTGTACTGTCCTCTTGAGGAAATGTTTACATATTACAGTGAGAAACCCTGATTTGCTGCCTGTTTTTTTGCATTTTGAATTCAATTAAAAAAAAAAAGTGATTTTTTTTTTTTTTTTTTTTTGCCAGCATACATGAATTTCAGTGAGTCAGAAGGAGCAGGGGGAGGGAATCTCCTTATTATTTGACACCTGCACCATCCAGTTTTACCCCCCTGGAAAATTTAAAAATAACTTCTACTGTAAAACAGTTGCTAGATCAATGGCTCTACTGCTACAGGTAGCAGTTGCAAGTCACTGTACCATATTTCCCTAAATGCCCTTGCACACAACATTCAGTTAAAAAACAACCTGAAGTTACTAGTTTTCCTTTCAGTTTCCCTTAATAGTTAACTATTAAGGAGAAGGCAGTCTTTACTTATCCTGTCTGGAGCATCTGTCAAACTCAAAAATTACAAATTTCTGCTGAATCTGGTTATCTCCACTTTGCATATGGAACAGAACTGCTCCTTGCTCTCTTCAGTCTGTCTGCAAAAGAAAGCTAGAGAGCAATAGTCATATGAAAAGCTACTTCTGAGTGTATCTGCTGTTGTGTTGGTCCCAATACTCTGGTACATTCCGCAGACTTAGACTTTTCCATATCTTGGCTTTGGCAAAGTGAAAATCACTGGATTCTATCATTAAAGTTGGAAAAGACTTCCAAAATCATTGAGTTCAACCTCTGACCACCACCACCCTCTCAAATAACCTACAGCACTATGTGCCAATGTCCAGTCACTTCTTGAACACTTCCAGGGATGGTTACTCCACCACCACCCTGGCTTGTCCATTCCAATGCTTGACAATCCTTTCTGTGAAGAAAGTCCTCCTGATGTTCAGCCTGAACTCCCCAGGCACAACTTGAGGCCAATTCCTCTTGTCCTGTCACTTCTTGCCTGGGAGAAAAGACCAAACCCCACCTGGCTACACCCTCCTCTTCAGGCAGCTGTAGAGAGTGATAAGGTTCTCCCGAGCCTCCTTTTCTCCATGCTAAACAACCTCAGCTCCCCCAGTCATTCCTCATGGGACTTGTGCTCCAGACCCTTTCCCAGCTGCACTGCCCTTCTTGGACACACTTCAGCACCTCCATGTCCTCCTTGGAGTAAAAGGCCCCAAACTGAACACCGTATTTGAGGTGTGGCTTCACCAATGCTGAGTACATGGGGACAATTCCTGCCCTGGTCCTGCTGGCCACACTGTTGCTGGTACAGGCCAGGATGCCTTTGGCACTGTTGGCCACTTGGGCACACCCTGGCTCATGTTCAGCTGCTGTCACCAGCACCCCCAGGTCCTTTTCCTGTGGGCAGTTTTCCTGTGCCCATGGCACTACCTGGGGTTGTTTTGCCTGAACTGAAAACTGGAGTAGGCTGTCATCACTGAACTTTTGAAATCAGTATGCCTTCCAGACCTTATGTGCAATCAGAACATTTCAGTAAAGGATGGAGAGTGTGTACTCATACCATTATCTGAGGCATAAGCTGTCTGCTACTTTTCCAATTTCAGTATACATTTTCATAGACAGATCTGCTATACTAGCAAGTTAGGAAAGCACAAGGGAGTTTTGGAACACAAGGTTCTGTCTAGGCCTTGTCTAGAAAAAATATTTGGATTTCCAGCTTCCCAAACAAGAAGCTTTTAATGGTTTTCCACTTTGCTTAAGTTGACAATGTCAAAAACCCACTTCGGTTTAGTAGCATATGAAGTACCTTACAAACACTGCATGACACCTCACCCTACATGACCTGTGACAAAGCTTTTTGTTTAAACTGAGGTATTAGCCTAACTCTTGTACCTCAAGTTCCCTTCATCAACTACTTCTACCATGAGACATAGTTGTAAAAGAAGAATCTGAAGTTAGCCAGATGAACAAGAAGAGAGTCAGACTCTCAGAAATCACACAACCCAGCACGCAGTTGTAGACAAGTGTTGCTTATGTCTTAGAATTAAACCAAGTTATGTTTAATGAAAGTACAATATAACATTTAAATCCCCTTAGTAGAGGTAGAAAGCCAGTGTTTTAATCTAATCCATTCAGATCAGAAATACTGATACCAGATACTGATTTATTGCTATTAGTGATTACCAAATTTGAGAGCTTATACTGTCAGCAAGGTAGCATGAATACAGTTGCAATCTCCAATAGTCAGAGTAAAACATATCCACATCTGTAGTAAGACAATAGCAGATTCTACCAAGAATCTGCTGCTCCTTGTAAACATTGTATTTGTGCAGATGTTTAATTTCTAAAATTATGAAAGGCAATGTTAGTAGCAGAAAACACATCCAGTTTCACATTCGGCAATGTAAGAACCCTGCTCTTCAAGGACAACTAAAAACCTAGCAGCACATTTCAAACAATATTACAAGTTTTTCTTAATTACTCACCCTTCAAAGTTCCTTCCCCCCCAGCCCAAATAAAAACAACAAAAATCTGACACAAAAAATAAAGTGCAGTACCCAGAAAAATAAGTGTCAAGAAAATAGCCATGTTTGTTTCTTTGGGGAAAAAAAAAAAACAAAGGGGAAATAAAAGAGTACTTGGCCTCAGGCTTAAAAGTACTATAATGTGTCCATCATTTTGGATTCCTCTTCATCTCTTTGTATCACAGAGTTAAAACTGCAGACATCTGTGTTTATGGAACCTTGTAGATCTCCTGTGTTCTGCAACAGATGAAAAATTGACAGCTTAATGCTCTGTAACTGTACACATAGTGAGAAACAGAGAAGACTGTTTGCATTGTCCATTTTACGATGAGACAAATTTGCAATAGAAAGGAAATAAGGTCTAAAAACATCATAAACCAGTATTACCTCCCTGTTTCAAGAATTTTTAAAATTTGCTAGCATAGCTTGTATTTGGTCTTAGTATTTCTAGCACCTAACTGCACATTTACATAAAATTCAGCTGTTTGATCTTACTTCTGAGAGGTACTTTAATCAAATTATTTCAAGCAAGTACTTTCAACTGTGACTCCTTTCCTAATACATACTTCTTGACAATCTTTTAAGTTCTTTCCTCATTCCAGAGTGTGGCCGTAACCGGCACTGTAAAAAACACCTAAGTATGCTCAGTTTCCTTTCACCACAAAGGGAGATTTTCCTTAGGCTTGACTTCTCTTGCCCAGAGAAGTTGTGAGGTGCTTGGCAGGGTGGATGGGGCTGTGAGCAATCTGGTCTATGAAAGGTGTCCTGCCATGGCAGAGGATTTGGAACTAGATCATCTTTAAAGTCCCCTCCAACTCAAACCATTCTATGATTCTGTGACTTACTTGACTGGTCCCATAATTTTACACTGCTCATGGTGATGACTGGGAATACAGTTCTAGGCTCTGATCCATTTCATCATGCAGTGTTTATTTCAGGTATGAAAACATAAAGGCCCTGAACAAATAGATGCTTTTGACCTTATGCTGATGCTGTGTGAATTTCAGCAAGGAAAAAGAAAGCCCATATATGCCTTCTGTATTAATAATACTGCATGATATATCCCAAGCACTAGCAATTCAAGAAATAATCCTCTTTACATCTCAGAAAGGTACAGCTTCTCTAGGCAGGACCTAATCCTGCTTTAGTTAAAATAAACTTTAGAAATAATAAATGTACCTGTAAGAAAGATGTCCACTCTCCCATGCAACCAGGATTGACATTGAGATCATGGAGTAACATAGTTTGAAAGCCATGTGATTGTGACCAGATTCTCACTCTCGTCTTAAATGCCTCAAGTTCATTTTTAAAGGCCTCAAAATAGCCTTCTCCTGTCTGCAAAGAGAAAAAAGAAATATTTGTTCTTCAGCCAGATTTACTTTTGAATTGTAAGCATACACAGTGCTGAAAAAAATCCATGCAGTAATGGAATTTTGGGGAATAACAACTGGGAACATCTCAGGAAACATGTTAGTCAATTTAAAATCATATTTCAGGTAGATTTCTTTTTAAGACCATCTTTAGCATTTATATGTATAAGTAAAGTAACTGATTTATCTAAGGACATGTAAAACTAAATCTCATTTTAGCCTTTCATTCCAACTCAGAAGGTATCCTTACAACAGATGTTTGCTGAAGCCCTTCAGTCAAAAGTAAAGCACAAACTGACTCACATTTTAACTACACTCATTTATGCACTATCAAGATCCCTCAGACTCTTGAATGACCGAACACAGCCTACAGCAAATTACAGTTTCAGTTTTCCCACCTTTTTCCTGCACAGCTCTGGATTGCCCTATTTCAGTCATGAGAAAGGGACACTATTTATATATCTGCCCCACTGTAAAAAGCAAATAAAATGGAAAAGTTGTGACAATACGTAACTACACTTTGAAAACACATGAGTAATTAGTCAAAAGTCAGAGCAGTTTAAGACCAATCTGTGTTTGCTGTCGTCTGTAACGTAACACACCTGCTGTCCCCCTGCTGCATCTTGCTTCCCACCTGCAACAAGCAAAATCCACTAAGCCTTCTGTTTTGGGCTGATTTCATTCCCTAATCATCTGCTTTATGCCCAGAAAACATCTCTGGTATCTTTAAGATGAACCAGTGGATGGGCCAGAGCCAGGGAACCCCAAGGGCAGGCTCTACTCAATCTCTTTCTCTCCAGCCTGGACAACAGCTATGAGGGTTATTACTTTGTTGCCTTTCACCGAATTACTTTTGCCAACTCAGGCAAGAAGCTTCCGGTTTTTTTTCCTTTTTTTTCTCCCTCACACTTGCCTATTGGCTTTTCACAAGCAAATCCTTTCAGCAGGAATTTTTTTTTTCTCTCTCTCAGGCAGCCTATGGGGCAGCCCTAGCCAGTCCAAACCCCAGGAAGACCAAGCCAATGAAAGCAGGGACATTAAACTCCACCAACTTCACCTGCTGCAAGGAGAACACCCACAAATGTCAGAAATCCAACAGGTTTCCAGCTGCTGTGTGAACTGTTTTCTCTCCACTTTCGAGAGACAAAGAAGGGCAGCTGCCAGCTTTGCTGCTCAGCCACATGGTGAGGTGGAGGTGGGGTGCAAGGTTCAATTTTTGGTTTTTTGTTGTTTTTTTTTTTCTCCTGTGATTTGCTTTGTTAATAAACAGTTTTACTTTTTTTCACTTTCATGCCCTGGTATCCATTTCTCTCAAAGGCAGAAGAAAACTGAGTTATTGCAGTCTTTTCTCTCTAGAGGAAATGCTCATTCCAGGGCATTTTCCTCCTGAAATCTATCTCCAAAACTGAGACAAAATTTGGTAACCAATGTAGGGCAAGAGAAAGTGAAAAAAAAATACATTCTGGTTTAAAACACTTTGTGTTAGGGTACAGCAGTCAGTGGTCACCATGCTGCTTGATTTAGTAATGTTTCTCTGGAACCTAGGCATGTGTACCTGTCTGCAGAGAGGGGGAATTGGGTCCCTGGCATATACCTTTCACAAATCAGGAACACAAACCAGGACTGTCATGTTAATGTGCCTGCTGCTAGTGATTTGCACAAGTTTAACAGAAGTAATGGGAACCATGGAGAATCTGTATGCTTTACTGTTTCTATAGCCTTCTTCTGGGGTTGTTTAGTAATCATACCCAGTCTTTTAGGGGAAAAGTAGGGAATGGTATTTCCCAGCCCTTCATTTCCTTCATCCCCTTCAGATCTGGCATGTTCTCCTTTTGAGAAGGTTCAGTTTCCCCTGGATGTACCACCTGCTGTTGTGTTACCTTGTAGGCTTCCTCTATATGGTCTGTGGCTTGTCTAAAATGAGGGCTGAGATTTTCAGGGTTGTCTAGATACCTGTCCCAGCTGTAGAAAAGTCTGAGTGGTGCAGGATGTGGGAGGAAACAGGCCAAACCCTGAAGGAATTCTCTGACCCGAACTTTCCCCCTGAACAAATTCAGAATCCATCTGAGTTAGGGAAATATCTTGAGAGAGAACTGCTGTAACAACTCTAGTGAGAAGACGCTCACTGCAATGTGCTGGGCCCTGGCTAACGCTTACTGCACACCACTGGATACTGTAGGGCAGCAGGTACAGCCAGAGGGGCAGGAGGATGAAGCAGCAGATGCCCCAGTCACTGAGCTGCAGCTAAAGCAGATGGGGAGCCTAAACCAATAACAATTGTCCCTGCCCAGAGAAAGAAACACAAAGCCAAATCCATTTGCCCAGTGGATGATGGTGGGCAGCCAGGACCTTTACAGCCACCAGAGGAATTGGAACCTGAAATCATCACTGAGTCCCTGTCCATAGAGAGTCTTCCTACCCTGAGGAAAGATTACAACCAATGGCCTTATGAAACAATATTGGATCGTCCGAATCTGGGATGCTGCAGGCAATGGTACCATTCTGGATGGCACTGAAGCGAGAGACATTTGGGGTCCCTGTCACGTGATTTAAGTATCGACTAAGGGATGACAAGGGGACCTGAAGCTCTGAGTCTCTGGTCTCGGTTCTTAGCAAGTGTGAGGGAAAGACACTTGTGCTGGGAAGATCTCCAGCTGCAGCTAAAGCCCTGGAAGGCCATGGAACAAGGGATTCAATGCCTGAGAGAACTGGCAGTGACAGAGATCATATTCTCAGGTGACCAAGCAATTAGGAGCCCTGACATGGTAAAATGCACTCTGGTGATGTGGCTGAAACTTGCCACCAGAATACGCCCCTGCTTTGGCAGTGATGACGTGGAATGACAGGGACGAGACAGCGAGTTCTGTGGTGAGGAGGCTCCGGGTGTATGCAGACACTGTGCATGGCCCAAGCAAGAACTGCAGCTGTGCAAGAGTCTGTCAGAGACCATATGGAAAATGGAATACAAGACTGAGGAGACCCGTAACTCAGAGACAAGATTAAAGAGGGCCTTCTTATCTCATCAGGGCAGACCAGAGGCCCTGCTATCAGAAACAGACGTCCCCAGCTAGGGAGAGAGAATACACCCCATGAGCTGAGCTGTGGTTTTTCTTGTGTGACCATGGGGAAAATGTAAAAAGGTGGGATGGAAAACCCCCTTCTGCTCTGACAGCATGGGAGTGTGAAGTGAAGGATGGCAATAACAAGAGAGGGAGTTCCACCAGAAGGAAAGTAGCTCTAATTTTGAATGATATCCAAGGCTAGAGGGGCCCTGCCTCTAGCCAAGTAGAGGCACAGGAGAATTGGGTCTTTTGGACTGTGTGGATTTGTTGGCTGTTACATCAGAACCACAAAAATACGAGGCCTTGGTCAACACTGATGCACAGTGCACCATGATCCCACAGGGACAGAATCTGTTTCTACTGCGGAGGGGACAGGAGGATTGCGGCAGTTAGCCCTGTTGGAAGCTGAGGCAAGCCTGACTGGAAATGAATGGAAGAAACATGGGATTGTGACTGGCCCAGAGGCCCCGTGTATTCTGGGCACAGACTTCCTCCAAAGCGGGTATTTCAGAGACCTGAAGGGACTCAGATGGGCCTTTGGAATAGCTGCTGTGGAGGCAGAGGGCACTTGGCAATTGAGTACCCTGCCTGGGCTGACTGAGAATCGTTCTGCAGTTGGGCTTCTGAAGGGAAAAGAGCAGCAAGTGCCAATTGCCACCTCGACAGTGCATCACCGGCAGTACCAAAAAAATAGAGATGCTGTGATTCCCATCCATAAGATGATCCAAACTGGAGAGCCAAGGGATGGTCAGCAAAACCCACTCACCCTTCAACAGCCTCATTTGGCCTGTGTGCAAATCTGGAGGAGAATGGAGATTGGCTGTGGACTATCGTGCCTTGAATGAAGTGACTCCACCACTGAGTGCTGCCGGACATGTTGGAACTCCAGTACAATCTGGAGTCCAAGGCAGTGAAGTGGCATGCCACTATTGACATTGCTAATGCATTCTTCTCCACTCCTTTGGCATCAGAGTGCAGGCCTCAGTTTGCTTTCACCTGGAGGGGTGTGCAGTACACCTGGAACCGACTGCCCCAGGAGCGGAAGCAGAGTCCCACCATCTGCCATGGACTGATCCAGACTGCACCAGAAAAGGGTGAGGCTCCAGAACACCTGCAGTACATTGATGACATCATTGTGTGGGGGAACACAGCATCAGAAGTATTTGAGAAAGGAGAGAAGATCATCCAGATTCTCCGGGAAGCTGTTTTTTCCATCAAAAGGAGCAAAGTCAAGGGATCTGCCCAAGAGATCCAGTTCCTGGAAATGGCAAGACAGATGGTGTCAGATTCCCACCAAGGTCATCAATAAGATCATTGCGATGTCTCCACCAGCCAACAGGAAGGAAACTCAAGCTTTACTGGGTGCCATAGGTTTTTGGAGAATTCACATTCCCGAGTACAGCCAGATCATGAGTCCTCTCTACCTGGCCACCTGCAAGAAGAATGATTTCCACTGGGGCCCTGAACAGCAGCAAGCCTTCACCCAGATCAAGTAGGAGATCACTCACGCGGTGGCCCTTGGCCCAGTCAGGACAGGATCAAAGGTGAAAAACGTGCTCTACTCTGCAGCTGGGAACAAGGGTCTGTCCTGGAGCCTTTGGCAGAAGGTGCCTGGGGAGACTCAGGGTCGACCACTGGGATTCTGGAGCTGAAGCTACAAAGGGTCCAAAGCCATCTACACTGCCACCGAGAAGGAAATCTTGGCAGCCTATGAAGGAGTCCAAGCTGCCTCAGAAGTAATCAGCACAGAGGCACAGCTCCTCCGGGCACCCCGACTACCGGTGCTGGGGTGGATGTTCAAAGGAAAGGCTCCCTCTACCCACCATGCCACCAATGCCACATGGAGCAAATGGACTGCCCTCATCACACAGAGTGCCCATACTGGAAACCTGAATCACCCTGGGATTTTGGAAATAACCACAAATTGGCCTGAAGGTGAAAGCTTTGGTCTTACTGATGAAGAGCAGGAACAAGTGACACGTGCTGAAGAAGCTCCACCGCACAACCAACTGCCATCAGACACACGCTGCGCTCTTTTCACTGACGGGTCTTGTTGCATCGTAGGGATGAAACGAAAGTGGAAAGCAGCTGTATGGGGTCCCACACGACGGGTTGCAGAAGCCACTGAAGGAGAAGGTGGATCGAGCCAACTCGCTGAACTCATTCGGTTGGCCCTGGACATTGCTGAGAAAGAGAAGTGGCCAAAGCTATACCTTTACACCGATTCGTGGATGGTAGCCAATGCTCTATGGGGATGGCTCGAAAAGTGGAAAAAGGCCAACTGGCAGCGTAAGGGAAAACCAGTCTGGGCTGCTGATGAGTGGAAAGACATCGCTGCGCAAGTAAGGAAGCTGGTTGTGAAAGTCTGCCATGTAGATGTCCATGTCCCCAAGAGTAGGGCTAATGAGGAACACCGAAACAATGAGCAGGTAGATCAGGCTGCAAAGATAGAAGTGTCACAGGTAGACTTGGATTGGAAACATAAGGGAGAGTTGTTCCTAGCTCCATGATCCCTCAGGCCATTAGGGTACCTATAGATGGGCACCTGACCGAGGGGTGGATCTAACCATGGACAGTATCTCCCAGGTGATCCATGATTGTGAGACGTGCGCTGCCATCAAACAGGCCAAGCGGGTGAAGCTCCTGTGGTATGGTGTCAGTGGTCCAAATACAAGTATGGGGAGGCCTGGCAGATTACATCACACTGCCTCAGATCCGCCAAGGCAAGTGCTGTGTGCTCACCATGGTAGAGGCCACACCTACCCTGTGCCTCATGCTACAGCCTGTAACACCATCTTGGGCCTTGAAAAGCAAGTCCTTTGGAGGCATGGTATCCCTGAGAGAATTGAATCTGACAACGGGACTCATTTCAAGAACAGCCTTATAAACTCCTGGGCTATAGAACATGGCGCTGAGTGGGTGTACCATATCCCTTACCATGCACCAGCTGCTGGAAAAGTAGAGTGGTGCAACAGCCTGCTCTAAACCACCTTGAAGGCACAGGGCAGGGGGACTTTCAAAAACTGGGAGATGCATTTAGCAAAGGCCACCTGGTTAGTTAACACCCAAGGCTCCACCAACTGAGCAGGCCCTGGCAAATCTGAACCTGTGAGAGACAAAGTTCCAGCAGCGCATGTCACGGAACTTCTGGGGAAAAGTGTTTGGGTCAATTCTGCGAGTAAAGACAAACCCATTAGCGGAGCTGTCTTTGCTCAGGGACCTGGTTGCACATGGTAGGTAATGCAGAAGGATGGAGAAACACATTGCGTACCTCAGGGAGATCTGCTTTTGGGTGAGAACCCCTTGTAATGCTGGACTGCCTATGTACCACTGTTTGCTGAATGTCACTGCTACTACTTTTATATGTATAGGTGTATAGATGTGTGTGCTTAGAATTGAAATGTATTAATTTGGGCATTAAGCTGACAATATGGAATAAGGGCTTGGGGTGATTCTATGATGCTACTTTATTCCCTAATCATATGCTTTATGCCCAGAAAATGTCTCTGGTATCTTTAAGGTGAACCTGGGGAAGGGGCTGGAGCCTGGGGAACTCTGGGTGCAGGCTCTATTCAACTTCTCTCTCTCCACCATGGAGAGCAAACACTCATTCCAGGGTATTTTTCTCCTGAAATTTGTTTCCAAAACCAAGACATTTTCATTTTCAGAACCAGAATTACAACAAAGTATTCTGTCTAGAAAATAATTGCTAACAAAACACTTTCCCAAAAGCCTAAATCAGTCAACATATTATTTAGCCTCATATGGTTAGGAAGAAACCCTCTCTAGAACATTGGTCTCTTGTAAAGCATCAAGAGTTTCTCACATCATTACCCAAGTTGACTTACTTTGGCTTTTTGGAAAAAGAGACGAAAACATCCTCTTGGATCCACATTGCAGCTTCTGGCAATTTCTATAATAAACTGCATTACCACTGCTTGGTGTGCTACTTGCTCCATCAGAGCTCTTTTCTGAAAAAAAGAACAGAAAAGAAGTTGAAGTTCTGATTTACAGAAGTTCCTGTGATTATATTTCTAAAATTCAGCAGAATTTCCTTTTGCTCCAGTTCCTAAGAAGATGAGAACTGATGCTTACAGAAGAAAGAGGACTCAATTACCTATAACTAAACATAAATGTGACAATGCACTATCAATAAAGTGGTTGGAACAACAGTTCAACAGCTAATGAAGTTGGTCACCTTTCCACTGTGCAAGTGGAAAAATGTGTGCTTCCAAAGATTTAAACATCTTCATACCTGTTCAGCTTCTAGATGAAAACACCACAGCATGAGATACCTAGCTGTTTCTTCACATACAAGGTATGGGTGATCAGACAAAAACCTTTGACTATCATCCCATCTGCTCAGCATGCCTAATAAGAGAAACACAGTTAAGATATTCTAAACAGATAAATGATTTAATGCAGCAAGGAAATACTTGCACTGATAGCCAGTATATAACAACTTGGCAATTTACTAACCTCAAAATGAGAGCATGTAGCTAAATTTGGGGGGTTTATTTATACATCTAACCAATGCTGAAAGAGCATTACTGGAAGGCATAATTAGACTTTGAAAATACTAAAAGTAGATTATAACAGCCATGCATTTCTAGCAATGCTGATAAGTTATTTTTAATCAGTTCTCATACACAAAGTGGTGTAGGTATCTATTAGTTACAACGTCAAATAGCTTAAGAAGTTTATGGATAGAGATTCACATTCAGTGATTCTGACAAATCCTCTAAATGTTTGCAAATAAAAATGCAAAGAACAAAACCTGTATTCTGTCAAAAATTAAAGTGCTTCTAACACATAATTTGCTTGATTTTTAGAAAAACTCAAATTAATTATACAAACAGTTTGATCTCAAAAAACAAAGCCACACCAGTATTGGAAAGTTAATCAGAACTTTGAATTGTGGTATCATGGCACTACCTTCATGTAACAAGCTGAATTTAAAACTCAGAACTCAATACTCACAGCATTTCTCAAAATTGCCCTTCAAGTATCACTGACAGTCGTTATTGGCAACAGGTACCAAATGTACAGCTTCACCTGTCTATCCACACAATTACAACTGGGCTAGAGATATTTCAATGGTAATGACCTAAGCTAATCTGAATTCTAGCAAACAATGGCGAAAGAGTGTTTTCAAGTTATTCTGTGTAAGTTCTTTATTGAAGTCAGAGCAGGATGCAGAAATAGGACTCATGCAATATAGCAAAGTCCACACTGCCCCTTGGCAGCAGCTAGCATGGAACAAGTGACTTCAGAAAGCATTAACGTACTCTAGCTTTCTACAGTGGACTTACGTATTTCAAATTAAAATAATAACATGGCTTTGAACTTAAAAAGTACAAAAAATTTTAGCTTCTCTAATAAGGTCGCTTCTGTAACAGTTTAATTTTAATTTAGACAAAGAGTAGCTTTGCCCAGCTCTCAGCTAGGAAGCCCACAAGATAGCCTCTTCTCTTTTTACCTGCTGAAATGCACAGCAGGGAGATGTTTTCTAATTCCAATATCATTACACTGAACACCTATTACTGCTGTTTACATACTCTTGACAGTACTGTGCCTCAACTTGATACTTGCAAGGCTTGCTAAGGCTAACAGGGCTCAAAGCCCTTTCTTTGAAACAGCTTTAAGTCCCTCAGAAGCCAAATAGCTTAGTAAAAACAAGTTTGTAAGAACAACTGAATTTTGCCAATCTAGTCTTACTCTTGATTGTTTTGGAATTCCAAATATGGCTACACTGTACTATTGTGCAAAACCAGCCTGAATGGTAAGCACTTCAGAGAACCATAAAAAATTCAGATTATGTTACAAGATCAGCTTTGTGCTCAATCAAGTTTAACAATTATGACAGAGCTAGTGACACCTAGCGGATAATTAAGTGTAGTTTTAGACACACAATTCTGAGCATACATACTCTCCGTGCAGGTGTTTACAAACATGTCCATTTAATCAGCCATTACCCTTACAAATTAACAAGTGACAAAAAAACTTTTAATAAAACATTTAATCTCCTTTAATAAAAGCAGAGAGTCATGGACAAATCTTATATACATGACTTATACTTCCAGGAATGTCCCTGCCTTTTCCCACTGGTGTGGAATATCCTTCTGTCCTGAAAAAACTGAACAGTCTGTCATCTAGGTCTTTCATTTATTAGCATTCATTTTGTACAAGAAGGAGAAAACCAACAGAAATTCTGCAGAAACTGCAAGATGTTGGAAAAAAAGACTCACCAAAGTGTCTAATCTTTTGTTCATGTTTTTGCATAAGCGGTTCAGACACAGCCTCATCTTCAATTTCTTTTCTTTTTTGATTTATAAAACTCTGAGGAAGAGAAAGATTGTACTATCACACAGACGCCACACACGCTGTTAAGTGATATAAGGGAGTATCATATTTTAATATGATACTATTTAAACAGCTATGTTCTAATTTTTAGAGTCATATCATATTTGAGAAGGTTTTCTTTCAGAAAGCACATTACCTAGTAACAGAATTTCAAAGTCCCATTATAGTCTGTGAAAAACTTCTGTTTTCAGAGAGGAACTTACTGATCTTTTAATCATGCAAATCATGTACATTGCAGCCTGGATCAGATAAATCAATGAAATTAGGGGATGTGACAGTGATGTGAAACTGACTTTCGCTTTTATATATTCTTTATGTGTATTTGTAGCTCTGTAGGCTATTACTGCAAACTGTATAGATTCATAGCTAGCATTTTACCTACTCTGTCAGCAAGAAAGACAAAACACATTCCTAAAGGCCCAATGCTAATCTTGGTTCTTCTGAGACCAAGGACCATAAACAGCTAGTGAGGAAGAGGGGCTTCAGCAGAGGGTTGAACCAAGAAGAGGAATTACCTCAACATCTCTGTTTCTAGTTGAGAAGTCTTGTCAAGTTGCTAAATTTATAAAACTGTACTTGCTCTATGTCACGTGGGCACCTTCAGTGCATTTTCTGTGTGTATCTTGGTGTGTCATGCACCTGAAAGGACCTTCATAAAAACTTTAACTGCATTTATCACCTGACTGTGTCTGGCTCATGACTTCAAGGCTCAGAAAAAGGTAACAATATCAGCTGACATTAAATTGCGAAGTCAAAGACGAGATTCTACTATTAAAAAAAATTCATGCTAAATAATTTGTATTACAGTATACAGGATTAGAGACAAACTAAGTTTCATACTCTGGGTTGGATGGGTCATCTAAAGATCACGGAGTTTCAACCCTCCCTGCCCAGGTAAGAACATCTTCCACTGGATTAGGTTGCTCCAAGACCAATCCAATCTGACCTCTGGTACTTCTAAGGATGAGGCACCCACAACTTCTACGGGCAACCTGTTCCAGTGTCTTGACACCTTAACAATAAAAAAAGTCTTCCTTATAGCCAGTTTAAACCTACCATCTTTCATTTTAAAGCCACTTCCCCATGTCCTGTCACTACAGGCTGTGATAAAAAAAAATGTTTATCTCCATCTTTCTTGTAAGGCCCCTTTAAGTACTGAAAGGCCACATTAAGGTACATAAGAGCTCCCCGGAGCCTTCTCTTCTTCAAGCTAAACAACCAAATTCTCCCAGCTTTTCCTCATAGGAAAGGTGCTCCAGCCCTCTGATCATTTCTGTGGCCCTCCTCTGGAGCCGCTCCAACAGGAATCTTTCTTGTACTGGGGACCTGAGAACTGGGTGCAGCACTTTGGGGGTGGGGTCTCAGCAGAGCAGAGGGGCAGAATCCCCTCCCTGGCCCCGCTGGCCGCGCTGCTTTGGATGCAGCCCAGGACACATTTGGCTCTCTGGCCTGGGAGTGCCCATGGCTGGGTCATGTCCAGCCTCTCCCCTACCAGCACCCCCAAGGCCTTCTGGGCAGGGCTGCTCTGATCTGTCCATCTGTCCATCCTCAGCCTGTGCTGGTACTGGGGGTTGCCCTGACCCATGTGCAGCACCTTGCACTTGGCCTTGTTAGAAGACATGAGATCCCCACAGACCCACTTCTCAAGCTTGTCCAGGTCCCTCTGGAAGGCTTTCTTCAGGTCTGATAACTGCACCACTCAGCTTGGTGTCATCTGCAAACTTGCTGAGAGTGCACTTGATCCCTCTGTTTAATTCTAATGACAATATTAAATAACACTGGTCCTAGTGCAAATCCTTGAGGGACACCACTTGCTCCTGATGTCCATTGGGACTCAGAGCCATTGACTACTACCCTTTGCATGCCACCAACCAACCACTTTCTTATCCACCAAACAATCTACTCATCAAATCCCTCTCTCTCCAATTTAAGAGAGATGGATGTTGCAGAAGACCATGTCAAAGGCTTTACAGAAGTCCAGATAAATGACATCTGCAGCCCTTCCCTTGCCCACTAATGCAGCCACCCCACTGTAGAAGGCCACTGAGTGTGTCAGGCAGGACCTGCCCTTGGTGCAGCTGCACTGCCTGTCCCGAACCACCTCCCTGTCCTACGTGTGCCTTAGCACAGCTTCTGGGACAGTCTGCTCCATGACCTTCCCAGGCACAGAGGTGAACGACATATTGTGGTTTTGGGCTGTACAAGATACAGAAGACACTTGGAGACTAGTAACAAGCGGAATGAACAAAAGAGGCTAGCACTTGTTTCTATGCATGCATCTATACTGATGTAGGTCATACCTTATTAAAAACTTCTTTACTAACAGGATCTGTATTCCATAGATTCAGTCGTTCCCTCTGGTTTAGTGCTTCTTCTTTTCTTCTCCACTCTTCCTCTCTCCATCTCAACTCAGCAGCTTCTGTCCTTGCTTGAGCAGATTCCTGATCACCAGATTCTGAATTATGCAGTGCTAAACTACCAAATTTTTGCTGGGCTTCTGCTAGGTTCCATGTGCATTCTACAGAGTGCTTCACAAACTCTCTTTCTTTTTGGCAGGCTAATTCAATCCCTTGGCTGTATGTCTGTGAGGAAAATCAGACATGCTATTTATGGAGAGAAAATTGTTGGTTTACAGTTTCTATAGAAGCAGACTGGCCTAAATCCCAAAGATAATAATAATGCACCTGGAAGGCACCTTAGATATGCGGCATTATAATAACAGGAGTGATGAAGCAAGGCAATGTACAACTATGTCTTCCAGAAAGAAACTTCCCATTCAAGCCACCTTAACTTTAAGTGTATTTGCAAAATCATGGATCATGTGATGCTATCAGAAATAGTCTCCAGACTATGTAAAAATACTTTAGACACATCTGAACCCCCCCTCTGGTTATGTTAAGGCTGGAACATTAGCAGCTGCCAAGTGTGAGAATACTCTGAATATACACTTCTGATAAGAAAGTATTGGTTTTGAGATGTCAGATCACAACAACAAAGTAACTGCTGCTGCTTGCATTTCAGTATTAGTACGTAAACAGATGGCCAACATCTTCCCTTAAACCGACACGAGAAGTGGTATTTAAGTTACAAAGCAGCCAAGGCCCAGCACAAACACATGCTCCTTTTGGTCAAATCTATTGAAGATGCCACCACTCATAGCTGGGAAAGAAAAGGGACATCGTAAGCAACTCTGTTTATACTACTTCCAGGTGTGTGCTCAGAATTCACACTCAGTAATTCAAGAAATTATCCTGTGCAATATTTGCCATGTATTTCCCACCAAGAGTGAAGAAAAATGCATCCATATGCATTAGTTCCTCAGCCTTCCATTGCCACGTTATGAAATCTGCAGTGCTGATAACCTCTGGCAGGGGCACACGAAGGACAATTTGTGAAAGACTATCTGGAGGAAACTTTGACGCAGGTAAACAAAACTTATTGTCCCAACTTTGTTTGGGAATTACAGCATTTTTATTCCTGCAGTGACAAGAAGAAAATTCTACCGTTGTAACAGTAACGTAATGGCAGCTTCTTGGGAGAACACACAGAATTCCTTACAACGCGTTTATAAATCGCCGCCTCGCCCTGGCCACCAGAGAAACACACCGCCTACCTAGCTGCTCCTCAGGCACGGGGACACCCCAGCGCAGCTCCTTCCGCCATCGCCTGCCCGCGGCGCTGTTACCCAGGGCGGGACAGACCCCACCTATCCCCGCCGGCCCTCAGAGCCCCGGCGGGCCCTCCTGCACGCCCCCGTCCCGACACGGCGCCCGCCATCCCGCCGCCCCTCCGCGGGCCGCGCCGCCCCGCCACCGACCCACACCGCGCCTCCCGGGGCGAGACGCGGGGCGAGGGGCCGGGGGCACGGGCGTACCTGCACCTCTGGCAAGCGCTGGCAGAAGGCGGCAGCCTGCGCCCGCTCGTCGTCCTCCTCCTCGGGGGCGCCGCCGTCCCGGGAGGGCGGCAGCCACAGCGCCATGCCCGGTGCCGTCCCGGCGGCACGATCCGTTCGCCGGAACTGGGGCAGCGACACTTCCGCCGATCGGAGCGCGGCCGGCAGCGCCCGCCCCCGGCGCGTCGGGAGGGGCGAGCGGCGGGCGCGCCTCAGGGGCGGCAATGAAGGCAGCGGGGCGGGCGGGGGCGGGTACTGCCGCGGCTCCGCCTCTGGCCCGCTGCTCCTCGGCCCCTGCCCCGCCCCTGCCCTTACTCTGTGCCGGCCCCTGCTGTTTCCCCGGCCGCTGGCTGTGTCTGTGCGTCTGCACTTAAGGCTGCTCCTGTCCCTGCCCGCGCCGCTGCCCCTGCCGCTGCCCCTGTCCGGTGCCGTCACTTGTCCCTGTGCCTTTCCCTGCCCCTGCCGCTGCCCCTGTCCGGTGCCGTCACTTGTCCCTGTGCCTTTCCCTGCTCCTGCCTTTTAGCCTCTGGTCACCTTCACGCAGTCTGCAGCGCTGCGCTGGCAAACCACACGTGTGTGTGCATGTATGTGCGAACCTTCAGTCCTAAGAGCTCCCGCGGTGCTGCCCTGGGGTGTTTTAATAGCTTAGCTCTCATATGGGAATGCAAGTTAACACAAAATGAAGCAATACCTTTGTGATAATATCCCTGTAAAGATTAAAACGTGCCCTCGATGTAGTCGTAATTTTTTACCCATGGATTGGTTATTTAGCTCTTCCTCCAAACAGGAGGCACTGAACGGTTCTTTGGGGGGTCGCAGGTGTAAAGTTTGTTAGAAAAATATGCCAAGAAAATTTTAGCTTGAATGGGAAGGTAGAGGGCTTGTTGCCGTGTGTTGTTTATTTAAAAAAGAGATTACTGCTGTGGCCAAAGGGATAATACTAACATATTGCCGACAATATTTCTGATCAGATAGGAAAAAAAATAAATGGTTTTCACTCAGTCATTTTCTTGTAGTAATCAAATGTTTCTGTGTTATGCTAAAGTCTATGAAGTCAGTCCCTTATATGGGATGATAAAACCCAAAAATACTAAACGAAAGAACTCCCAATTATAGATCTTAACCTGGCACGCTTTTGAGGGTATAGGTATAAAAGCCAAGGGCCACTGAGTCCCATCTGAAATAGGGTCCTGCAGACTTGGACTGATGTGTGTGCCCGGACTGGACCAAGTACTCTCATGTGAACGTATCCTTTTCTTTCCTGAGGTTATGTTTTCCAGTGTGTTTCTGGTTGAGAAACCAACATATTTCTCAGTTTCTGCATCTTGGATCAATACAAAAAGGCAGAATGAATGCCTTTGCCCTGTTTTTCCTCTCTTGTCTCATAAGGTGTGCCTTGTAAAGGTGTCTTTGGTTTGTTTCATGCCTTGGCCTAGAAATGGTGCCTCAAGTCTTGTACAAGATGTAATGCAGGTGTAATCTTATTTTTCTTTACAAGTGGTAAGTTACTCTTGTTTCACATGTATCTCAACATAGTAAGATGCATTATTAGGGCCATTCCTCAAACAGAACTTCACATTTCTTTAAGATTTTATGATCTGGAGCTTTGACAGAAGTGGTAATGAGAGGTCATCTCCCCCAGGGACAGTTCTTACCTAATCTCAGTAACAGCAACAGTTTATGTTAGGGTAATTGAAGTTATTTTGATTCAGATATTGATCTGGGATCAATATCACACCCTAATTATAATATGGCTATCATCTGTTACAATTTTTGCCTGTATAGAAGATATGATGTAAATGAAGATCTAAATCAATGATAGACAAGTAGTTTTACTGCCATTTTACATGTCACTCTAGCACCTGGAACTGACGAGAACAAGAGTCTTCAGTGTTTTTCCTGTATCTTACTGTATGTTAATGCAAGTTATTTTGTGTTTGAAGACTGGTTTTTAAAAAATGGTGTAAGATAGAATGGCCACGTCTACTGAAAAGCAAGCCCATGATGAAGCCATTGCAAAACAGGAAAGCAAGAAGTTTAGAGGAACAGGATATTTCTTATCTATTTGCTTCATAGTCTTCCTGATTGTTTTTCAAATTACTCTCATTACCTGTGTGTTTCTCTAAAATTATTTATGTCTGGCTCACAAAAGGCCTTTCTTTGAGTAGCATGATGGCTTTTCCTCTCCCCTGTAGTTGTCCTTGACACAAGTGGAAAACTACACATGGAAGCTACAAAGTGTAACTCTCATTAGGACCTTTTCCCTGTCTCAAGGCAAATGCAGCCCTGAATACGTGACTCTTCGTTGTCTGTGCAATAAAACTTCACAGCCATGTTATGACCAGAAGTGGGAAATACAACCCACTTCCGCAGAAGTTTCTGGTATGTTTACTTACCCTGAGACTAAAGTAATCAACATGAAGTAGATGTTGTTAGACAAGTTCATCTTTTGTCTTACCACACATTAGGGTTTTTTTAGGCCTGTGACCTTCATTAGCAGGTGTTGATGAACAATGAAGCAGCACATTTTCTTAGAGAAAAATAGATTAGGTCAGCCATCTTAAAAAAACACTATTGCTAAAACATTGTCTGAAAACACTGTTGTTGTTTTAAGAAGGATGTTGATGTGCTTAAAAAAACCCACCAGCAAATAGTAATAAAACAAGTGGAATGCAGCTGAAGGCTGCTTCTCTAAAAAGGTAGAATGCCCGGCATTAATTCCCAAATAAAATTGGTGGTAAAGTTCCCATTTACTTCAAAGGGGTCAGAATTTCACTTCAAGGTGTGCAAAGTGTATTTGAATAAGACATAATTCATTGTAGTAAAATAGACAAGAGCTAAAAGCAGACAAATGCATTTGAATTTGTTTCTTAAAAGACATTTCATGGGTGATGTGTTAACTGACTTTGTTTTTATAAGATATTCTGACAAGGTTTACATAATACACAGGAACCTTAAGGAAAACTTCTTTACATTTTCTCATTTGAACACAATGTCTGTGGAAAATTACTGTCCTTTAAGGTACTTAGAGTTACAGCCTTTAATCTTTTGTTTTGGGATATGTCCTATAGGATAGGCCAAGAAAGCAAGTGTTTTTCAAACATATATTTCCTAATTGTACTTGTGGTTCTGCTGGTTTACAGTTTACAGTGGTACTATAAACCTGATATTTTTTCCCTACAAAGTATAGGCTGTTCTGAAGTTGATGTAGATATGGATGAATATGAAAATTCAGCTTTGTTTTTTCCAAAACATTGCATAACTTTAAAAATGTAAATCACGTCCTAAAGTACACAGTAATCTATCATATTAGCTAAGTGATTTTGCTTAGTGGCACCTTGGCAAAAAATACAGGAATTATTTTGAATAGATATTAAAGTGTTCCTGTGTATAATAGTTTGTTTAATTAGTGTTATAATGAATTTATTTACTTCTTACTGTTTTACCAAAGGTGTTTGAAAGTGCCATAGATCTGCTGCAGAAAGCAAATTACAGAAAGGAAGTATGATTTTTAAAACATTTGAATAGGTGAATAACTAAAACTGAAAAAGTAGGTCCATATATTCTCAGAGTGAGTTTGTTTCTCTCAGTGGCATTCCAAAGTACATGACCTGGTATATGCTGGCCTGTGGAGGTGCCTTCCCCTGAATTCCCAGGGGGAGGGACCCTGCAGGGTATGGGTCTGTCCCTGTCCCTGTCCCTGTCCCTGCTCCATGTCATGTGTGCCACACACCTGTTCATGATTGGGTGGTTTGGGTGCCTGGGGCCCGGGTAAAGAGAGCAGGGTCCCATGACTGGAATCTGCCTGGGAACTCCAGCCATGCGGCTGGAGGAAAAAATCATCTCTGAACATCTAAAGAAATAGTTTCATCTTTCCTTCTGAGTCCATCGCTGTCTTACATATTGTTGTAATGATTCCCTTAACTGCAACAAATGGTGGAGAAATGCTGGCAAACGATCCCTGGAGAAGATAATTTGTGAGTAACTCTCGATATCTCTTCTTGCTTTTGTTTTGCTGTCCCATCTCTGAACTATGAAGGTCTCATGGAAGGACTCACGGCTGTCTGGACCACAAAGAGACATTTACCATAAACTTAAAAATGTTCTTGAACAGCAATATGTAGATTTTAGCTTACTTCAAACTCAGAAGGAACTAAGACACTTTTTGGCATGGCTGTTTATAAACTTCTATGTTTCTTGGGATTTGATTCTTACCAAGGACTTTTGGAAGAATGTTTGGACACAGTTAATTTCCGAATCAAAAAAGGTGCTGATGCAGGACTATTTCCATGAATATTACCTGATTTCAGAGACTGTTGAGCAATATTGGCCGTGTCCCACTGCGGTTTCAGCAGCGAACACGTGGTCGAGCAGCGTGCGCGTTGCAGAGGGTTCCTCCGCCACCCTGAAGACTGCACGGCCCCGGCTGGGGCCGCTGAGTGTATTGCGGGCAGCGGCAAGGGAGCTCCTGCACGTGGGAGAGCCAGTGAGGCCAGGCACGGCGGGAGACGGGGCGGCGGGGAGACCGGAGGCAGCGGGAGTGGAGCCAGGAGCAGCGCGGTGGCGCGGGCCCAGCAGTGTTTACCCTGAGGCAGCGGCGAGGGCAGTGGCGGCCGAGGCGCGACCCAGCGACGGCCGCCCCGCGCCGTGTGGCGAGCGACGGTCTGAGCCCCACACCGAGAAAGGCAGCGGCGATTGTGGCAGTCGCTATGGCGACCGTAGTGGGCCACGCTGAGCAGAGCCAGAGGGGCGTGGGGGCGAGAAGGGAACTGTGCCAGCCCACGGCCACACAGCCAACAGCAGCGGCGGCAGTGCTGGCGATACAAAGCTGCACACACTCCAACGCCTCACAGGGCGCGGCCGTGCAGCTGCGCTAAAGCCCGGAAAACGTGGAGCTGCATTCACGTGGAACTCCAGAGGAGAAGTGAGCACAGCGCCAAGCAGCGGTGCAGAGGTGGCCGAAGGTGGAGCCGCCGGCAGGGTCAGCGTGCACCAGCACGGCCTGACCGGACCCGCTCGGCCCCACACGCGATCCCAAGGAGTCGAGACCCCGCGAGAGGAACGCGCTGGCGGCCCCAGCCCCGGCGGTCCCAGCTGCGGCAGCTCCGACGAGAGAGCAAGAAAAGCTGAAAATGAAAGCAAGAACAAAGGAACTCAGAAAAATGAAAAGGTTATCGCAGCTAGGGTTTTTGGAACTGTGAAATGGTATAATGTAAAGAAAAATTACGGTTTCTTCTTGGAAAACGATACTGGAGAAAGTATTTTTGTCCATAAATCTGCTATTTTAAAAAAGAACCCCAAAAGTTCCAAGCTTAGCAGAAGGAGAAAGGGTAGAATTTAAAATTTTGCAAGGAAGAAAAGGGCCCACAGGCTGCATGTGTTACAGGCCCTGGGGGTGTCCCTGTCAAAGGCAGTAGATATGCTGGATAATATCCCCATAATCCCTATCCTTTCCCCTATCCCACCTTCCCCTTTTATCCTATGTCCCTTTATCCCCCATATATGCCCAACCCAAACTTCCCTTTCTGGTTCCCCTCACAAAACCAGGCCCTAATTTTCTTGTTTCTGATAGCAGTCCTGTTTGCTGGTTATATTCAACTAGAACACAAATAATAATGTAGAGTTTATCTTGTTAGATAATTGTGTGTTCTTATAAGTTTGGAAAAAGGCAAATGGACACTGTGTGGCAGATAAGTGCTACTGTTCAGGTCACTGATTATGGAGCATTCGTGTAGGTTCTAAAATTGCAGGCAATTTTCTAAAATTGGTTATTATTCTGTTACAGCAAATTAAAAATATACTTTGTGTTCCCTGTGTAGCAAATATTTCTTTTACATTTGGTATTTATTGTACAAGACACTTTGCATCAGATAGTCACCTTTCCCTTTCTTCTTTGCTTTATGCTTTTAAGGGTTGCTGATATATTAAAGGGTAATTTATGAAATCATTCCTGGTTCAAAAGCGTCAGTGGTACTGGAAAAGGAGGATGCAAAGACTAAATTGTCAGAATCTATTATTATCTCTACACAAAAGCCTAAACAAGGCAAAAAAAAAAAAAGTGATCTGGGCTTGTACAAAGAGTGCTCATTTTCTTGTATGATTACTTTCATGCAAACTTTGTGGTTATCACCTAGTCAGGTAACTAGGTGTAGTGTATAAGTCTTGTTTGTCCCCTGGGCATAGCAGATTTTTTCTGTGTCAGGACAGAAAAACTGTTCAGTAATAATTTTAAAAGGGGTGAGACTGTCAAAAGGATTTAATAATCTAATCAGCCTATTCTGACCCTATAGAACATCCATTCTTTATTCTGCATAGTACCTACATATCCTTCATCCCTCAGACTTCAGTGGTTTTCCTTCTTGTTCTTGTTGGGCACCGCAAAAAGTACGCATCTTAGAGATTTGGCTTACTTATTGTATTGTGGGGCATACTATCGTCTTTCAACTTGCTGAATTTAAAATTTATTGAGAAAAGAAAAGTATATTCCTCATAAGAGGAACCAGTGCCTACCTATGTATTTGCTACATCGGAAATCAGACCTCATATGGCAAAATTGACCGTTGCCTTATTTTCATAGTGTCAAAAGTTCACAGAAGTTTTTCTTGGTTGTTGCAAAGCTGAGATCCATCAGAAACGCAGAAAAGCAATGCGACTAAAAAAGATTAAATTTTGAATATGATCAAATATGGTAGTCTCATTTTTAACTCCTGAAAATTGACAACCTTGTAGCATGGTTATCAGGGCATGCAGCATCTGATTAGAAGCGGATACGTCCTTGTTTCTGTAAAGACACAGAACCTGTCCAAGTGAAGGCAGCAGCAGCTTTTATAGCAGAGTATCCATTGTGGTCATCTTAGTGTCTCACCTCAGAACAGCAAAACCCCTGCTATAGTTTCTAAACCAGATACTTGACAGTGTGTCATAGAGCTTGCCTCCTGTGCTGGGAGCTTATGACAGTGTCTTATCACTCTGGCTGTGTCACCTGTATGGAGCAGTGCTGGCCTCCTGTACTCAGAACACAGTTAATGGGCTTCTGAAGGAAGAAAAGAACTAAGACAAGTGTGGTATAGGGCTTGACAGGACTTTGTTGTGGTAACCTAGGATAGTTTATCTCCCTCATCCAGGTACGTGCAGCCCCAAGCACATCATATCTTGGTCAGGGTAACCTGGAGTACCTTGCATCTTCCCATCTACATATGTAGAGCCCCAAGCAGGTGTTATCTTGTGAAAGTAACCCAGGATACCTTTCTTCCTCCATCACCTGCACTCAACTTTGCACAGGTGCCAGTGTGATGGCCGGCAGCCAGTCTTCAATTCAGACAAAAGAAGTGAGATCACTAGCAAACAAAACAGGACTTTGCACATATATATATAAGGCAAGCCAGTTAATCAGTGTAATTTTTATTTTCCCCCCCTGCAGTGCTATCTTTTGACCTGTCTTCCCAAGCAATTCCACTGGTCTCCCCATTTGTTGAGGGTTGATATACTGGTAATGCCATGCTTTAATCAAAGATGAAGGTTTCAGCTGCTGAGTGTTGTGCCTTGTCCCTGAGAGACTGGCATCACCTTTTTGCTTGTAATACATGGATACTTACGCCCTTAGTTTGTAGGACACTGCTTGCATGCTGTATGGTTTGTTGGCCAAGTTACACAATGTTCATTTACTACATGCTGGCTCTCTGGAGGAAATACATTTCAAAAATTATGGTGGTTGTCTTTCAACACTACTTTACGATGACACATCTGCTGAATAAACATTGGAATGTTGTAACTTCATGTAAAATTTTTTAATTTTATTCCTGCAGGATGCTAATTGAAATATTTGGTTCTTTTCCCTGTGTGAGGCAATGCTGATTGTGCTGAAAACACTAAGAAATCAACTTGATCAAGATTTAGCAATCTGTGTATAAACACAGGCAATATACATACTTTATGAAATATACACGAGCATGACATCCTCTATCACAGCTCTGGACATTCTCTACAACATAAATAAGTTGTCTGCCTTCAAGTCTTGTGTCCATCCCCAACATACCTCAACTCATTTGTGATGCTTGAAAAGTTAATGAAAACATCAAATTCTAGGACTGGTTTGCTAAACCTAGTCTTCCAAAACCAGTGCCAACATAAATGGTTTCCCCACCTTTCATCCTCTTCATTTCCTGTTCAGAAAACAAAGTAATCAGGTGAAACAAAGTAAGGGCACAGGGAATATAGAAAATAAGGCATTTTCTGGAAAAGCAGTCATTTTTTTAGTCAAGCAGGCAAAAATCCCCCATATGATGTTGTGTTCTTTCCTATATACAAATACAGGACCAAATGGTTTGGCTTTGCTGTATTTCTGTGGTTTTATTTGCTGTGTCCCTCAGAAATGCAAACTGAAATGTTCTCTCACAACAGAGAAGGACAGTATATTAAATGTAGCTTCAACATCAAATAATTCTAAATCATGCTGAACGTGTGCCATTCCTGCATCATGCTTCCTAGGCCCACTAATGTTCCAACTACCACCTGCTACTCAAAGCATCCCTATGCATGAGCCAAGCAGCATTCTGTCAAGAACATTCACTCATTCATTCACATTTTTAAAATCACAAAGTTTTCATTGCACAGCAATGACAATTCCGTGTAACAGCTCTAAGCTATTTTTTGTGGGTGTCTCTTTCTTCTTTCAGTAGGGGATGACTGTGCATTTTATGAAGAGAATACAGGACACTTTCTGTTCCCAGAATACAAGCTGACTCCTGCCTGTTGTGGTATGGATAGAGAATTAGTGATGACAATTTCTCATTTTCCAGTAAGTAGCCTGAAACTGGTGCTTATCATACCTGTCTGAAGAAGGGAGGAATTCAACCACATAATGGAAATTTTGTGTGGACTGGAGTTAGACTATAACTTAAGCAGACTATCATGATCCTCTTGAACAGAGGGGAATGCTCCTGTGCTCTTTTGAATATAGAAGTTCTCAGAGAATATACAAAGTATGGGCTATCCTAACAAATAAATTCATTAGTCACAGACTGTAGACAGGTAGCAGCTCTAATAACAAAACCTAATTTTCAGCCATATACCTTCTTCCACAGAAGATGTGAAAGGTCCAGTCACTTAAAAGATTTTCAAGACTCTGTGCCAGTGGCCTTTGGGGATGCTAGATTTCTGTCATTTTTCTTTATCTCATGTACACATCTTGTTTTTTTCACTCTGCCTGTTCTCACTCTTCTCTACAAAAATGTTTTCATATTTTTGTAAAGCCTCCCAGTGCCTATTCTTTCTAGGGTTCATTGTTTCCTGAAGGAGCAAAAGCAGCCTGGAATGATAATATTTTCATCCCTCTCACTGCATTATGGATTAGATTATTCAAAAGAAGCAATTAAACTGACATCAGTTTTATTAATATGAGCATACAAAAGCTATGAACAGAGAGGGTCATCTTTCCTGTGGACTCACATTTGCACTGATTCATTCAGAAGGTTCTTGTAATGACATTATCTCACATGAAAAAATCAGGTATTATGTGTAAATTGCAAGTATAGAAAGACTAGACTTCAAAAAAATCTGTTAGAAAGTTCTGCCTAATACAGGAATACTTTCTATACATTTGGAATAGAAATTTAGAAATATATGCTTGGGTTAACTAAGTGTAACATTGTACTGTTCTTTAACTTGGTCCTTAAGAACCTGATGAAGGCAAGGTGGTGACATATTGGAAAGGAACAGGTGATTTGGGGTTACCCTCAGACTAGCTTGGATCCAGACAGAGAAATCGCAGCATCACCTCATTTCTGTGGCTGCATCTGGGCCAGCCAGATGCTGCACTCAAATTACTAGTATGGCATCATCATATTTCCTTCCAGATGTACCTTATTTCTTTCCTTCTTTATCACTGCTGCTTATATTTTGTCCTCTTTGCATCAGGGTAGGGGCAAATGTATTTTGAAAGTACTGCACTGTGATTTCTCTGTAACTCATGTAGAAGAATGAAAAGAACTCCTGGAAATGCACAATTCAAAGTCTAAGATAAGTGAACAGATGATGTTGTTGTTATTGTCAGGCATCATTAATGTCTTTACCATATTTTTCATAGCATTACCTGCCTTGAAAGGCAAACTTTAATTTCTTTTTCACATCATTTTAGAAAGTGTCCTTTGGGCTAGCCTGGTCCACCACTGTGCAAAAGGAGCTGCTAACTAAACAGTAAAGATCTGTATATTTTCTTTGTAGATCAGGGGTTTCTTCTCACCTTTCTTCACAATACTGGCTTTATGAGGAAGTGTCAAAGTCACTACCAAGTGTCTGGGTCACTGCCTCAAGCATACGTTTGTAACACGCTGGCCTTGTGCATCGTGTTCCCCTCCTGGGACAGTTTTTACCAACTAAGAGAGTAGACTAAAATCAGAGCGCTACTTTTCATAGGAAAACTCCTTTGCCACTGTTATTTGCTGGTGAGTTTCCTGCAAGTCTTCTTTAGCTGAAGTGCTTTTAGTCACTTCTGATTCTTCAGTTTCAATGGAGGACTTCAAGTGTTCTGATCATAAGAGTGATGTATATGCAGTGATTAACTGCTATTATCAAGGGATTAGCACCAAAAATACAGTTCTGCGCAAAGACAGCTATTAGAGATCTTCCACTTCAGTACAGAAGAAAAAATTAGGTAGGCATTTATGGTAAGGATGCAGATCTGGTTGCAATTTTTACAACCTTTGACTGAGTCTATTTGAGTCTACTTTTAGTATTACATTTGTATCTAGGTATCTTAGTCAAATTTCTGGTGGAAATCAGGTTAGTGATTTAGGAATATTCAGGAAAGGAAAAGATATTCCTGAATATCAAATTCAAAAGACACATTTACAGGCAATAAAAATAAATTACTTTCTAACCCTCCCCTTTTATTTTGGATGTAAACAGTCTGTATATTTCAATATTTTGTAATGATTTAATGGGCATGATTTTTCATATTTTTGAGCTGGGCCTTCTGCTGCCTTCCAAAATCTCTGGGGCTGTTTGTACTTACTGACAGGCCAAGTAGGCTGAGGTACCTGTTTGTCAGTCCCCCTGGTTCTACTTAGATCAATCAAATGCTTTTTTTAGTCATTGAAGTTAGTGGAAAGTGTTTCTGGGATTTCATCAGTAAACCTTTGAGTTTAGCCAGTGGGGTGTTCTCTCTGAATGTTTCAAAACACCAAAAATTACTAGGACACTGTTCTTCTGACTAGTTACCTGATCTATATATGGAGAGAAAGATATTTCAGGTGATGAGTACTTCCAATCTAAAATGATAGCTATCTAGAGTAATTTGGCTTTGCCTAGGTCCTGGTCTTTTATTCCACAATACGCACGTTTTACCAACACTATATTTAAGAGTCATGTGTATTTAAAGTGTTACCACAAATACATTAAGCTGTTATGAGCTATATTCTTTAAATCCAGCCATGGAGAATCATGAAATAATTCAGCTTGAGATGGACCTCTGGAGGCCACCTTGTCCAAACGTCCCCTAAAGCAGATCCAGTCAGATTAAACTGCTTCAGACCTTGTGTGGTTGAATTTTGAATATTTCCAAGGACAGAGAATTCATAGCCACTCTGGACTGACCACCACTATGGTAAAAAAGTTTCCCCTCCTCTAATTAAAGGTTACACCATTTATTCTTACTCTTCCACTAAGTATCTCTGAAAAAAAGCCTAGATTAGTCTTACCTATATCCTCACATTAGATAGTCATAGACAAACACCTAATCTCAGAATAACAATTGTTTCTGTTGGAAAACACTTCCTGAATCCACCTAATCCAACCCCCTTGCTCACACAGGGTCAACTAGAATTTTTTCCTCAAGATCATGCCCAGTTGCTCATTGAATATCTTAACCTTTCTTGGCAATATATTTGACTAGCCTCACAGTATAACACTGGGGTTTTGTGTTCAGATGGAATTTCACCATTTTTTGAGTGTGCCCATTGCCTCTTGTCTCTGAGCACCACTGAAAAGAGCCTGGCACTGTACTCTTCATTCCAACCCATCATGTATTTAAACACAGGTAACATAGGTAAGATACCCCTAAGGCTCTCTTTTTCAGGCTAAGCAGTCTTAGCTCTTTCAGGCTTTCCTCATATGGAAGAGGTTCCAGTCCCCTAGTCATCTTTGTGGTCCTTCACTGGACTTGGTCCAGTAAGTCCTTCTCTGTCTTGTATTGGGGAACCCGTACAAAACCACCAACAACAGCAAAAACAACAACAAAAATACGACTCAGAAAAAAACCCAAACTCTCCAAATCCTCAAAACTTGGGCAAAACCCAGCTGTCTGCATCCACCCAGCTGCCTGCATCAGTGTGCTGACACTCTCAGCTGTGCCTGGAGGGATGTGTACGGGTAACGTCTGTCACTCACAAAAGCTTTTTTGAATTGAAAATTGCAATGTTTATATATGAACTTGGCATGATGTGCTACCTGTGCTCTTGCCTATATTATTTCAATGAGTTGAAGCAAACCAGTTTGATAAGCTTTTATTGATGCCACAGCTCTATCAACACTGTGCCTGAGGCACAGGCCTTTCTGATTCTCCAGCTCAGGGGCTCATCTGTGCCCCCAAAACTGGTCTTGATCCTCATGGTAAGAGGATTTGCAAACACTTTAATCTCCTAAACAACTGTAACAGTGAGGATGGGGCTATTTCACCCCAAATAATGGCAGAAAATATCTTGTGGGATGGGCTTTTTGGGGAGGCTGCTTGTTAGATGGAGGCATCGCTTTTCTTCTCATCTCCTGCTGTCACAGAGCAGAGCGGGAAAGGTTTTTTTTTGCAAACCCATTTGTATTCAGCATCACATCTATAAACTTCAAAGTCCTTGGCTCTCAGTGTCCCGCACCCTTCACCCATCTCCTGCAAGGAGGTGCCAAGCCTGTAGAACAAAAATTGTATTGCTGAAGAAGAGGAGAATCTCAAAGTCTTGCAGAAAAGGAGAAGTGAGGGTGGGTTTCCCTGCCCTTTTCCTGCACCATCTCACTGTGCATGCAGTGATTCTTGCTGGAGGGTGACCAGATTTGAGGAGAGTTGCTGAGCCTGCAGTAAGATCTGTGAGGAGCATGTGTGGAGCACAAAAAGCCATGTTATTCCTTGGGGCTGGTGGGAGCTGTGGGGTTACTGGGCTCTAGTACAATTCCACAACTTTTGGTCTACAGAGCTTTGCTGGGGGGAATATGAAACCATTGCACAAACTCCAACATCTTGGAGAGATGGGTCAGGGCATGAACTGGGCCTTAAATGGAGCAAGGCTGCTGTTTACACCAACAGCCTGTGGGTATAAACAGCACACACAACAGACACTCACATTTTGGCGTTCAAAGGTGTGTTGTCCACCCATCTCCACACCTTCTGATGGGACCTTAATCCAATCCACACTGGTGGTGGGCTTTTGCCTGCAATAGTCTTGATGTGCTCCTGAAAAATAGAGGTGACCAGTTTCTCTCAAAATCTCTCACTGGAGGGTTTCACGGCAAGCAAATTTGTGGGGTAAATCTGACTCCCAAATTGATGAGACATGAATGTCCTCCATACTTTGAATGCTTCCCCAAACCCTCTTGTTGCTAGGCACTTTTTTCTCCCCTGCCCACCTGAAAATAAGGACTTTTTTGTCCTTTTCAAGCCTTCTTCTCCCTATTTACCTTCTCTTTCTTGTCCTGGAGCACTACCAGCTGGGAGTCCTGATTTTCACAGCTTTTCATGCCTTGAGTCCAGTTTCCCAATTCCTCAGAAAGCCAGTAGCATCTCTCCCCGTGGAGCTGCCAGTCCTGGGGACACAGCTTACAGCCAGCATAGGCTGAAGAGGAGAGAAAACCATGAGACACTCAGAAGGGTTATCAGGTTATTCCCCAGCCACCAGCTGAAGGTACTGAGGGATTCCCCATCCCACATGCCAGCTCATTCCCCATTGCTGAGTTTTTTGCACTGATGTGGTTTTTCCAGCTACCAGAGAGAAGGAGGGTTACTGAGGTTGGGTGACCACAAGGACATTATTGGCCAGTGGAGGAGGAGGAAGAGTGGCAAGGAACCTCCTCACTAGGGCTGACACTGCTCCATGGGGGAGGGATCAGCAAAAATTGAATGGAAAAGAGGATTCTTCCTTGCAACATTCCTCTTTGCCAAATAACCCTTGGGTCTAAGGGTCTCTGTCCTTGCAGTAGAAAACCCCCACAAAGGTCTCACCTGAGCATCTCCCAACAGAGACATGTGGGAAGGGGGATTACCTGTGGGGCTGTCGCCTTGGGGCTTGCAGAAATACCGCACCAGAGATGAAAACATGCACCGCTCCATCTGGTTCCTTCCCTGGAGCTCACTGCCTAGCTGTGGAACGCTTGTCACTGCTGGCTGAGGGGAGCACTGAAAAACTTGGAGTAGTAATCCATAGTGAGGAACTGCAGCCATTTCAGGATAAAAACCACAAAGCCCCAAAAACTTGGTTTCATTTTCTCATACAGTTACTTAAGCCAGCCTGAAAAACATGGCTTGTATCCCCCACCCTTGTGTGATAGCTGTGAGTATAATCCAGGTTTTCTCAGAAGGGGTTTATTCATAGTGGGTGATATTGCATCTGTACAGAATGCCCTTGTCCCCTCCAAAGGCTGAAATGCTGAAATGTACCCCAATTCCCCCTTCCTGGCTACTCACTGGGGTGTGAGGTGTAGATAAGAGCTGGTTACTCACCTCTCACACTCAGCACCACCACCAGGACCAGCAGGATGAGTTGTCCTAGCCCCCCGGCTATGAGGAGGAGCCCGTGCCACCATGGACAGAAGGCAGGTGCTGAAAGAGGACACATTTGCTTTAAAAAAAATGAAATATGAAAAAGCTGGGGGTTTAGGGGGGGAAAGAAAAGCCTCTCTGTCAAGCTGGTGAGTCTGAGCAGAAGCTTACAGTTTCTTTGCTTCCTCCAAAAATGTAAACCACCACAGAGGAGGTCTAGAGTAAGGGTGGTTCCTTAGGTGGTAGAGGGGCTGCAGGACCCTCAGGAGCACCCTTGGGCACCCACTGATGGAGCCCATGGGGATTCAATGGGGATCAGAAACCTTCTGTAATTGACTTAATTTAGAGCTCCTGGTAGAGCTCGGAGTTGGTGAGGTCTCTCCAGCCCTCATCTCCGCCACAATCTCAGTAGCTTTCCTTCCCATCCAGGTATGTTGGCCCTTGTTGGGCTTCTTGGCACCCATTTTGCCCCCCAGGGAAAGAGTCTTGGAAGCAAAACTGCTTCCAGATGTCTGTCACCCTCTCCTATCCCTTCCTTTCTGTTTTTCCTCCTCTTTTCAAGCCAGGATGCCACCTTAGAAGACGTATAACATGCAAAAATGTTTCCATGGTCTTGGAAACCTCAACACAGAGGTGAAGAAGCAAGCAAACCCAAAAGCAAACAAATCTGAAAGTCTTCCCAAAACTTGAAACAAGCATTTTCCCCCCAAAATAGGACTTACCACGATGCTTCTCAGCAGAAGAAACATCCCCAAGATGCTTTAAATCAGCATAAACAATCTCCCCAGCCATGGTCACTCAGAAGGTCCCAGGAGCAGCCCAAAAATGACACCATCCGTGGACAATCTCCTGCCTTGTGAACTACGCACTCGTGTCTGCATCCAGCTCCAGGAAATGGTATTGGCTGGGGCTTTTATCTGCTTTTTTTCTTTGTGCATATATGTACATATATAAATGTATGTATTCTACAGCCTTCCCTTGTAAATGGGAGGTGGTGAGGGAAAGGGTGTCCTGCAGCCAAGAAGAGATGGCACACCTGGAGGCATAGAAACATCTGTGGGTTGGTGGTTGTGCTAAACATCTGTGAAAGCAGGATTAAAAAATAATAATCTTGGAAAAGCCTTTAAATAAGGTTTTCGAGTGTGAGGCTGAAGCATGTCAGGAGTTGGATCAGTGTGACCACAGGCAGGTAATCAGGTGAGGGGGGAAACAGGTGACATTTAGCGTCTCTTCCCCAGAATATGGGCTGGGAGTGACTTGAAATGCCTTTTGTTCCATGTGACTTATTCTGCTGGTTTTGACACAATATTTGGCCTCTATTTTATCCTGGAGCAGAGAGATCCAATGTGGTCAGGGGGTGCCCAGCTCCTGCCCAGGAAGAGGTGAGAATGTGGATTACCTTCAGGCTGCTAATGAATTTTGTCTTATTTTGTTACTTTATTTTGTTATTTTATTTTGTTTATTTACTCCCACTCCTGATGTGTCTTTTTACATCATCTAGACCAGTGTTTCCTTCAGGTTTGGGACTCTTAGGCAACTGCATGGAACAACCACCAATTTCCAGTCTACGATAACCATTTCCCCTCCCTTTTCTTAGGTTTTTTTTGGTATTAATCCCAGGTTTTAGCCAGTGACATAATATCCCTTCTCATATAGGTAAATATGATGTTTTTTTCCCCAGACACCCAAAAAAACCCAAGGAAAAAGCAGAAATTTGCCTCAAAACCTATTGGCAGCCAGATAAGGTAAATAAGAGGATAAACCCAAAGATCCAAAGGTCGCAGTAATAAAGAAGTGCATAATTTTATGTTAAAATTATTTTTAATTTTTAAATTAATTTTTAAATATTTTTAATTTAAATTTGGGGTTACTTAATTTTTATTTTTATTTTTTTTTATTATCTCATGTTTATTTTTAATTTGTTTTCCACCCGCAGCCTTTTCTTTGTCACAGGAAGTTTTTGTGGTGAACTGCTATCAGCCAGCCTTCCTGCCCTCTGCAAAAGCAGCTGCTCCAGTGGTGTGTGACCAGTGATTACAAAAAACCCCTAAAATGTCCAAAATAAATTAGGTTTTATGGTAAAACCCTGCAGCTGAGGACTTAATTGCAAGAACACTTATTTTTTTATATTTTTATGGTAAAAAAAAATTGTAAAATGGGATGAAGGGAGCTGTACTTCATCCTTGCAGAATCCCTGAGGGCTGTTCTGGGGTGCCCTTACATCCTGGAACAGAGAAATTCCCAGTGATTTTCCCCAGCTGCACACTAAAAGAAACATTTTTGGACAATCCATCTCCCTAGCTGAGAAAAAAAAATCGGAAATACTGGAAAAGAGGGTGAAGTGATGCCAGGTGGAGCTGGAGGGGAACCCCGGTTTCAGTGGGTGGGCAGGTGGCCCTCGGCAGGCAGGCCCTTCTGCATTGCCCTTGAGGAGGCACAGGAAAATCCCTCAGAAAACTATAAAATAAACAAAACCAACAATTTTTTTAAAAAAACCTTTGTTTCTCTTGACAGGAGAACGTTGTGCTTCAGCATCAGGCTTGTTCCCACAGAGCAGATACAGGTGATGGGGTTTGCGATGGGCTTGGAGGCTAAGGGGTGGTGGTCTTAAATTTTGGTTGGAGAAGAGAATTTCAATTGCAGGGAGAAGTTTTTAATTGCAGGAGAAAATTTTAATTGAGGGGATTTTAATAGGGGGAGATTATTTTAAGTGTGAGGAGAAAACTAATTTAGGGGAGAATACCTTAATTTTGGAGAGAAGATACAATTTGAGAAGAAAACATTGAGGGGAGTAGATATCAACTGGGGCAAAACTTTAATGGAGAGAAAGGTTTGCAGGAAGGAAACTTTAATTATAGCAGAAAATTTTAATAGCAGGGAGAAAATGTTAACTGAGGAGATTTTAATGGGGGAGATTTTAATTGGTGGAGAAAACTAATTTGGGGGGGAAGTTTGATTGCGGGAAGAAAACTTGTCTTGCAGGGAGAAAATTTTAACTGAGGGGAGAAAAGTATCATTAAAGAGATAAAACTAATTGGGGGGAAAGAAAATTTTAATTGCAGGGACAAGATTTGAATTGTGTGAGAGAACTTCAGCTGGGGAGGAAAGTTTAAATATGGTGCAGGGAAAAAACTTTAAATGGTTAGAACATTTTAACTGAGACATTTTGTGACACCTCTGAGAGATGGAACTTTGCTTGGCAGGAGAGGTGAGAGCACCTGTAGAGGAGGAACCCCAAAAATGGAGGAAATAAGGGTTTATTCTGGACTTTTGGGCATGGAAAGGAGCAAGCGGACAGGTAACAGTAGTGCAATGACCTGTAGAATCACTGGGTTTGGAGTTTTTTTGATAATTCTGTAATTTGAGAATAAAACCCAGCTGAAGTAAGGTTGTGGGGGAAAAAAAGCTTTTTCTGGCACTTCCCTTGAGGGAAAATTTTTGTCATTCAGCTGATAGAATTTTTGCTCTGAAGAGATTAATTTCATGGGTTATTATGGGTTTTTCTAATTTAGTATTAACCTTCCCAGAGACACTTGAGTAACTGACTCTTTCAGGTATTTTCCCCTCTACGAATATTCCAATTTTCTGATTTTTTCTGGATTAGAATAAAGAAATTTTTTTAAGAATTGGACTGTAAAAGACCCCAGAAAGAAATTTGGTATTTAAATCCTGTTTGGACAGATCAGAAAGTATTTATTATTGTCTTCTTTCCCTGGAGAAATTAGCTTTCCCTATTGCCATGTTTCATCTCTCCTGATTTTGCTCCCATCTCTATCACCCCCTTGGCACAAAATAAGGTAAAAAAGGGACTTCTGGGGCCTTTGCCATCATATTCTACCCAAGCAGGCACTAAGGTTTTTGAGGAATGTTTTGTTTGGGTTTTTTTTAGCACATTCATGGGTTTTTTAAAAATTAATTTTTTTAAAAAAAAATATTTTCTTTGTTGTGCTTTCATTTGTTGATTTAATTTTTTTTTAATATAACTTTTTTCTTACTATTCAGCATATTTGGCTTCTGACTTACTTTTTAATATTTTTCCAAGGAGAAAAGGGGCAGGAGGGTTTTTACCATGAAATTTGGTTCATATGATGGGGACAAAAAGGAAAAAAGCTTAAACAAAAAATGTGGGAAGTCCCACTGGCTGAAAACACTAAGATTTTTAGGTAAAACCCTTAGGAAACAGAATTTTCTTTGCTCGTGATAAGGGGAAAGCATATTCTGGATCACATGATCCAGAGATGGAGGCACCATGACCTAAAGTGTCTTAGTTTTGGTGGAAAAAAAAAAACTCCACTGAACTTTAATAATGAGGAAACCCCAGAAATTAAAGCAAAATTTTAATTATGGTGCATTACCGGAGTTTGCATCTGGAGCTGGGGAGGAACCTGTTCCCCAAAGAGTTCCCATAAATAAAAAAATAAATAATTTTATTCCACATGGAGAAGAATTTTTGGTATTTTTCACCCAAAATGACACCAAGGTCAGAGGCTTTGGGACAACACCAATCTTTCATCATCTTGGCATGACCTGTAGCGTGTTGGTGCCCTGGGAGCCCTCACAGAAGCACTGAAGGTCTGTTCTTCTGCAGGTCACAGCATGGAGATGAAGCCACAGGCACGTGTTGCCTGCCAGGTGATGCTGGCAGTGCTTTTCACGGCTCTGTTCATCACAGCCATCACTTTTGCAGGTGAATGTCGAGGTTTTAGTCTCACAAGAAATGTCTCTGAGATATTTTGGGTTGTTGCATTTGTGACAGATCTATGTCCATGTTCCCAGGGAAGACAAAGCCCACCCCAGCTTTTGTTCTCTCTGGGAGAAGAATGTTTCAGACCAGCCTTTCTACAGAAGATCAAACCCATCCCCTTAGTGTAGGAGCTGACGTTATCTAGAAATCCTTAGAAAATCAACAGGAAGAGCCATTTCAGGAGTATAGTCACACAAAAGTATTGTTTTCAAAGAAGGGGCCTGGAGGTGTTGGAATGAGTCCCACCAAGTCAAGAAGTCGGCAGGAATAAGAGAATTTTTTCTGTCATTTTCACTACTTTTTCATTAATGACAGAGAGCAACACCCAAGGGCATGTTTAGGGATAGGGCCACTCTGAAATTCCTCTTTAAAATGTGGTTTTCTGAAGTCTAACACCCTGTTTCCTTCTTTGAAGGTGCAGGACCCATGTTTGTCCAACATCACAAGCTGGGCCATGATTTGAACTTGTTTTCTCACAGGACTTCTCCTGGTATCTTAATTTTTCTCTTTACCCACAGCTGAGGCAGATGCAAGAATTTTGGAAGCCACAGGGTAGAGAATGATCTCCCCACCCCAGAGATGCAAGGGGAAGGTGATGCTCATTAATGTTCTTCTATATTTAATGACAGCGCAGGCTTTTCAGCCTCATGCCCAGCCCTCCTCCCAGTGTCCCTTTGACTGGATCAGGTACAGAGGAAAATGCTACTATTTTTCGGAGGTTGAGGGGAACTGGACATACAGCCAGGACAACTGCTCAGCACTAGGTGCTTCCTTGGCCATGCTGGACAGCATGGAGGACTTGGTAAGGAGACAAGAGGATGTGCTCAGCCTGGGGGAAAAAACTCCAAACCCATGTATTTGAAATCTTTTGGTTTCTTTGACTATTCTTCCAGGATCTTTCTTGCAGATCTGGGGTGAGAAGCTGGGGAAAAGGCCTCGGGGGTATGTCATCATAGGTGTCTTTAAATTCCTTACCAAACCCAACTGCTGAAAGAACTGTAGGAATAAATCCCTGTTTCTAGATGACACTTTTTGGTAGCAGATTGAAATGTTCAAGCTCCAAAGAAGCCCTAAAGCAGCACAAGCAACTGGTAAAATTGAGATTTTTTGGCTGGAAGAACATAAAAATCTTTCCTTTTTCTCTTTTTCAGAGCTTTGTGATGAGATACAAAGGCATTTCAGAGCATTGGATTGGTCTTTTGCGGGAGGATGAGGAGCAGCCATGGCAGTGGGTGAACCACTCACTTCTATCTCAGCTGTGAGTCCATGTTTTTCACTATTATGTTGTTGGTTGGTGTTTCCTCAGCCACAAATTGTGCATTTCTTCTTGTACTTGAGGTACATCCAGAGGTAGCAATGGGACAATGTTTGGGAAGGGTAACATTGCATCTGGAACTGATCTTTGTTTTCTCATTTGACCTAAAAGGTGGGAGTGGTGCATTTGGTGAGAAAATCCTAAGTTTAGATTGTTTTACTTTAAGTTTGTTTTTTTCCTGCAAAGCTTTGGGTTTCATATTAGAAATAGAAATAAATCAGTGCTGGTGTTGGCATATTGATATTGAATTAGTTCTATTCCTATAAAAGATATAGAAATATTTTGGCATGTTGGTGCTCATGAGGATACCTGAGAACAGAAGCTGAGGGAAGCCCACGTGTGAGTTTTCTCCTTTTTCCTGCTGTCCCATCTGAGAGGGGTTATCTCTTCTGTTCTTCCAGGTTTCAAATCCGTGGTGGTGGTCTCTGTGCTTACCTGGATGACAATGGGCTCAGCTCCTCCCACTGCAGCACTGAGAGGAGCTGGATTTGTAATAAACATGAGCTGCAGAGCTCAGGCAAGGGCAACAGGATGAGACGGCCTCCAAACCTCTGTGTCAGCTCCTTGGGTGCTGCAGGGAGGCCTTCTCACACCCAGATATCTGCTGCACCCTAGGAATACGAAAGAAAACCTCAAAAAGGTTTTGGATCCCCTGGGCAAGGGGTTATTGGGATTTCCAGGGGACCCACAAGGTGTTGGTGGGACAAGGTAGTCTTTGGGGACCCAGGTGGGATAGTTTTTGGAAATGAGGGGAGGGCCAGGGCAGCTTTGGGGGCTCTTTTTGGGTTTGGGGCAACATGGTTATGGGTCAAATGAAGATGACTTCTGCTTCTTAGAGAAGAAAAAATTTATTATATTCTGAATATATTTACATGCTAGGTACTTGGAAATACATCTCAAGCGTGGGGAACAGCAGAGGAAAAGAGTGGGGGCAGTGGGTGTGCGCACATCCTTGTGATGACAAAATCAGTTTTAAAATGAAATAGTGGCTGGTATTAACACAAAGCCTGCAAAAATTAAGATTTTTAATTTGTGCTGGAAATGCAGCCAATCATAGGCACTGAGCTCAGCAAAAGAAATCTTCAGAGGAGGCTGATATTGGGAGAAAAAGCAAAGCTTTCAGCTCAAAACAAGCTCAAGGAAGCCCAGCTCCTGTTAATTAACTTTGGACATACTTAACAACTTGATGTGAGCTGTGCTGAGCTCAGACCCAAAACCCTCTGGACATAACCCAAAACAGAGACATCTAAGATGGAGGTAGGATCGTGAACTTAGCTAGAAGTGACTTCAAGATTTGGAAAAAAAGAGTTGAGGAGTACCAATGAACATTTTCAACCACCATGATGCAACCAGCTTTTGGGATGATCTTTCCAGGGCATCAGCCTTTTGGGGACAGTTTAATGGTTGAGAGGAGCACACAAAAGTAGGGGAAGACCCTCTCCCCACTGAAGGAGGCCTGGACAGTGAAGATGCGTTGGTGGCTGCTGACAGCATAGAAGGAGACCTGTCCCACCTCATAGTCCAGGTATACCCCAATCTCCCCATTGAGGAGTGGGACAGAGGTGTTGGATGGAGCTGTGAGGGCAACACAAAGCTCATCATACTTCTGCAAGCCCCAGATCTCAGTGTTGGGCTTGAAGAGGACCCGGCCTTTCCTCTGCACTGACTCACAGGCCACCCCCACGGCCCAGAAGCGCCCATTGGCCTCCACCTCCCAGTAGTGACGGCCCGAGGTGAAGCCCCTGCTGCCCAGCATGCACGGATCTGTGTCGAATCGGCCTGGACCCTCAGGCCACTGGCATCGAGGTCTACCCCACGTGGCTTCTTTGAGGTCCTCGGAGAGGATCACCTCTGGACCCACTGTGGCTGGATCCAGGGTTACATCCACTGGAAAGCAAACCAGAGAATGAATCAGAAGCCAAATTTAAGCCTAAAAAACACACTCCCCAAAAATGCCTTCACTGATGACTTTTCAAGCAGAAAGGGAGAGGAAAGGTGAGGCTGGGGATGTATGAGTGAAGAGATGGAAGTTGGAGATGGAGGATGTCCAGTTGAGGTTGGAGATGGGAGAGCAAAGAGATGGAGGTTGGAGATGGAGGCCCTAGGGAGACAGAAGATGGGGCTGGAGAATCTCCAACTCCATCGAACATCTCAGCCCAGAAAACACCAGGAACTGGTACTTTGCTCCTCTCTGGCCACCTGTGATTACCTTCAAACTGTTTGGCAGTGTGGTAGTCCAGGGCAAGGTCCCATGTACATGGCTGTGGTTTGAGGAAGAAAGCCATTGCACCCACAGTGTCCTTTCCCCTTGGCTGGAAGCACAGGAAAAAGAAAGAAAGGATAAAATCTAATTATTATCCTTCAAACAGTCACATCTCAGTTTCTGCCCCTTTCTATGTCAAAAAATGGGTTTAATCACCACATTTAAACAAAATACTTCAAGAAAATAGCTTTTTTTTTCTTCAACAGTTGCAACAGAGCTTGGTTCATTTATGGGAAACCCTTGGAGATGGATTAAATCAATTCATTCCCTGATGACTATGAGGGGAACATGAGGAGCACATTGGGATGCACCCATCCCCATTGTAGATATTATTATACCCCCAAATCTCCATTCCTCATGCTGGCTGAAGGCTGAATCTGTCCGTCTTAAATTCATCCGTGCCTCCACCATTCATCAATCAAATCTGACAAAGGTTATTTGAGTGAGAAAAGTCCCTAAAATTGAGATACGCCACATTCACCTCTCATGTCCAGAGAAATCCTGTGAGGGGAAAAAATTTGCTATTACCTTGAAGAAAATGTGTGTGAGAGATATAAGAGCTGTCACCAAATTGCTTCAAATTCCTCCTCTGTAATTCAGTGTGGGGTTTTGCATGCAAAGAAGGGGTTGCCTGTGCTAAAGGACCCTAGAAATGTGTAATAAAGCCCAAAAACGATTGAATAAAGCATGCTGTGACAGTTGAAAATTAACAGGTTGCTTCTTTTCCATTCATTTTCCTCAGTGCATCTGCAGATAAGGGGATTAAAGCAGCAGGGTGATGAGTAAAAGAGGGAAAAAGGTGAGAAAATCACCCAAATGGAGATAAAAGCAGGAACCATGCTGTTTCTCACCCAAATTCCCCAGCTGGATTGTTACAAGTAAATGAGAAGCAAATAATCACCATGACCCTCCACTGCAAAAATGCTTTTAAATCCAAAACAAAGATCCTGAGACCAAAGCAAAGGTAAATCCACTTCCCTTCTTGAGTTGGATGGAGAGGAGGTTCAAAATCCCCTTTTCCCCCCTACAGACATCAGGGTGATGCAATCTCCCTATCAGCACAGAGATTTTTCCCCTCACTCAAACCTTCTTGGAGTTTTCCTTGCTGTTGCTGGTGCTGTTTTGGGGTTCCTCCAGATGGTTTTCTTCCACTGGCTGCTTCTCCACTGGGTTTTTTTCCTCTTGGGATTTTTTTCTTCCTGTGTCTGGCACAGACTCAGCCAAAGCTCAGTCCTGTCTCACCCTCTGCCAGCTTTTATCAGCCAAGAAGGGAGGAGCCCTCCAATCTCTCGCCTGCAGATGGGGCCATGACGTGCTTGGACACCTCCTGCACCATCTGATTGCCCCTTTTCCCCCCCTTTCAGAGCCATTTATTTTCTCAACACAGGCGATGGGGAGGGAAGGGAGGAAAATTAAGGCACAGCAAAAAAAAAAAGCATTATTGCATGGCACTGCAAGGGAGATATTGGTTTAATTTTGCCCCACCCTCTAGTCCCCCAAATCTGACTCTGGCCCCTTACACATGATGGAGCTGAACAAGGAAAAGCTGGGAGCAGCTTCCAGGTGAGGAATGTAACAGCAACACCTGGAAATAAGACAACCTTGTGGAGATAAAATATCTTTAAGGAGTACTCGTGGGTGATGAAATTTGCTTTTCCAACTGGGGCAGGTTTTTCCAGGAACTGAGAGCAGGAACAACCCAGTTCAAAGGCAGGCAGCTTCAGCCTGTGCCACTGCCAACCTCCAGCACCCCCTTCTCCCTGCCAGGAGGGCACAGAACTCCTGTGCTGACTCCAGCCAGGGCTTCATCTGTTGGTGCTGAAGAGATAAAAACCCCTCAAAAACCGAGATAAAAACCACTACGGTTTGTGGTCATGAAGATTTTTGGAAGACCAGGTGAGACCTGTGAGGTGAGATCAGCTTCCTATGACCTATCAGGCCTCTCCCCTCTCCCTCCCCCTGAAAAAAGAGATGCAAAGGGAAAATATTTTAATTTCTTTGCGGGAAAGCAAAGCTCCAGTGCATGCTCCTAGTTGTGGGAGAAACATAAAGCAAATTGATCCCTGCTTTCCAGGGAAGACATTGAGGAGACTTTTTTAGGAGGGTTATTTGTTTTCCTCCCTCAGACAATTTAAGATTTTGAAGGCAGGATTATATCAACAATATGAGCTGATCACTTAATTTTTCAATTTTTTTTTTTAATTTAAAATTTTTAATTTTTTTTTTTTTGGGGGGGGTGGAGGTGTTGGTGGTTTTTTTTGGGGTGTATTCAGGAGAAAATCCAGTCTCACCTGCAATCCCTAAGGAAGGTGTTGGCAGAGTTTCTGGAGTGGAGAGTGAGCGAAGAGAAGAGACGCCAGGACCACCTGGTACAGGGGGTCCCCACGGTTCTTTAGCATTGAGGCTGAGATTGAGTGGCTGTGCCGGCTCCTGGTGGAACAGGAGCGCACGGTGCTGGGGTGGCTGGGTGACCTGGATGACACCTTTGCAGCTACCCATGCCAAAAAAACATTGCAGGTGGCCGAGGGGATTGCACAGCTCCACAGACTCATGGGGCAGATGGAGGCCAGGTCCTTGCCCCAGGTGAGTCCCTCCTTACGCAAACGTTCTCCCAAAATGCTTGCTTATGGGGTCTTGAACTCCTTTTTCCTTTTAGGATATTGGGAGCATCCTGAGCAGGTATGTAGCAACTGGTTACTTCACGTCCCCGTCACCTCAGCTGTGGAGAGGGGCTTGGCTGATACACCTGTCACGTAATATCTGTCCCTGTCGCTCTGTGGGAGGCTCAGAGGTATTTGGGTAGAATTCTGATATTTTAGGAGAATTTGGAGGTGTTTTAGGAGAATTTGGAGGCTTTGGGGAGGAATTCAGAGTCATTTTGAGAGGAGTTCAGTTGCATTTTGGGATAATTCATTTATCTGGGGAAAAGTCAGAAGTATTTCAGGAGGAATAGGAGCTGTCCACAGGAAAAGCAGCAGCAGGATCTGCACCCACTCACTCCCCACCTTCTTCCTTCCTCCCAGACACGGATCACCTCATGGGTCTCCCCACAGCGAAGAAGACTCTGGAGACTGGCACTACTCCTCTCCCACCACTTTTGGCAGAGAGAAAAAGTGTGCGGTGGGATTAGGAAGAGGAGCGGGACGAGGCTAGAGAGCCCCGTTGAGGCCAGGAGCTGACTGGCTGCTGACAGGCAGTCATTGTCTGGAGATGCAGGACATGGACACAGTAAGATGCCGCCTGTGGCATCCTCAAACAGAGCCCTAGGTGCTGCCCTTATTCCTAGGGACACAAACGGTTTTACATCCAGCTCCCCTCCCGGCTGCTTTAATTAGTGACCAATCTTGTGCTGCTGCTCACCGTGTAGATCATTAATTTAACAAAAAATAGAAAAAACACCCCCGATTTTAATTTTGCGTGTGTGCATGCATAGGCTAGATTTTAAGGTATTTCTTGGTTCCATGGGGACAGGAAGGAGGCAGCAGGCGAGCGAGGGGCAGCGGCACACACGCGTCTCTGGGTACGGGGCGGCGGGCCTGTCCCGGGCCGAAATGACGCGGCCTTGATTGAGAACAGCACGCCCCGCTCCTCCCTGCCGCTGGAAGCGGCTGCCCCGGCTCTGGCTGTCATCACTCGGCTGCCCCCGAGATAAGCAGCGCGATAAACGGCGACTCCCCGCAGGACCGCGCCTGTCCCGCCCGGCCGTGCAGCTCTCAGTGGCCATCCTTATTGCGGCGCTTTATTTCTATTTATGTTATTCTGCTCTATACATTCTATTCACATGTCACCCTCCTCTCGGTGCGGCCCTTTTGGCGACACCTGACAGAGACGACAGCCACCTCCCGGCGAGGCTTCCAGCGGCTCGCAGCCCTCGGTGCAGCCCCTCCGCCGCCCCGCCCGTACTGCGGTGCAGTTTTCAGAGCCCGGGCAGGGACAGAGCGGCTCCCACCGCACCACCCCGTCGGTGCGGCTCTGCTAGCGCCGTCTAGCCCTCGGGGCAGCTTTTCTGGCGACTCTGGCACTGGCCACAGCTCAGTTCGGCTCTTGTATCGCCCTGTTGAGCCGCGGGGCAGCGGCCACCCCAAGGGGCAGCTGACCCCACACCCACAGCCACATCCACACCGTCCCGTCCCGGCCACCCAAGGCAGCGGCCACCCCGCGGGGCAGCTCTTTTTTCGCCACCTCGCCTCGTCCGCCCCCTTCATGTAGTCGCTTCACCGCCACTCACTCCGGGGAGACAATTTCTGGGAAAATATTTATACCTAGCATATCCCTGACTTCTCCTGCTGCTGCATAAGCCTTATGTAGGCTGAGATCCTTCTTCGAAAAGAACAGTAAGTGCCTGACATTAATTTGGTCTGCTGTTAACTTAAGTAATTTTCCAGGCGTTTCTTAGAAGACAGCACACACACACACACAAAAAAAAAAAAACAAAAACAAAAAACCCCACAAAACAAAACCCCAAACAAACAAAAAAGAGAAAGAAAAGGGGTTTTTTTGGGGTGTAGTTTTTTTGTTCTGTTTTGGTTTTTTGTTGTTGTTGTTTGTTTTGGTTTTTTTTTCTTTTTCTTTTTTTTCTTTTCCTTTTTTTTTTTTTTTTTTTTTTTTTTTTTTTTTTTTTTTTTTTTCTTATTGCCCCGAGACATCAAACTTTGGGTTTACCTGGGCTCGGTGTCGTGGTCCCGCCCTGTCTCGATCCCCTGTCCCACTCCGCACCTCGAGGAGTCAATGGGGGGGACCGCACAGCGCCGCTGCCCGAGATCAAACAATGAGAGGGAGCTTTTCCATCCGCCCCCACCCCCATGCCCCCGGGCAGGGGCAAATCTCGGGCAATAAACGGTGTTCTGGGGGGAGTTACAAAAGCCCCTTGAAGCATTTTTCCCATTATTTCTCCCTATTTGTTTTTCCCCGTGAAAAAGCCAAAGCTGATCAGTTTTGGGGCTCAGTGGATTTTACAGCTTTTGGGAATACTGAACTCCTTTTACTGTTTTATCAAACTTATAACTGTAATTTCTGGCTAGTATATAAAACATTTCATGTATGTTTTATTATTTTTATAGCTCTATAATAAAATTTGCAATTATATTTAAACACGTATATGTCTTATATTAAAATGAAATATATTATATTGAAACATAGTTAACGTTATTATAGTTAAAATACACTGAATATATTAAATTATATTTATATATTATACTATATTATCTATATTTAACATACTTCTATTACTCTATGAAAGTGAAACCTCCTGATTTAAGACCCTCGTTTGAGTCAGTTTCATGAATTAAGTTTACCATGAAATTTCATTGACATTAGTCCCTTCTGGAATTTATGCTCTAAAACCACCTCCCATCATAGATCTTACATCTGCTAGTCCTTTTTTTTTTTTTTTTACTTGTCCTCTTTGCTTCTTTTGTTTGCCCCCATTTTGAGTGCTGAGGGACAACGGCGGACTTTTATTTCACTTTAACCCTGCCGCTCCAAGCTGGTATCCACATGAGCGCCGTGGAACACCGCTCACGCGCCTCATTCCCGCTTTAATCCTTGTCTCGTGGAGCCCCCTTCTGGCCGCACTTCGCTTCCTCCGCTGCAGCCGGAGGAGTAAGAATTCAGCTCGTAAACAACTCGTCCCTGCTAAGCCCCAGCTGCCGCTGCCGCTGTCCCGGGGGCTGTTTCATGACTGGGGCAGTGGGAATGCCTGACCCAGGGTTGCCTTTGCTTGGGAGGTTCCGGATGCCGACACCAGCGTCCCGCGCCGCCGCCACTTCCAGGAATACCCTGGCCGCGCCCCTTTCAGTGCGCACTTCGCCGAGGGCGTCTTGTAAACAACCATGGCTGCGGGAAACGCCATCAGATACCTCCAGGAGGAAGCCACCTGCGCTGTCTGCGTGGATTTCTTCCAGGATCCTGTCATGATCCTGAGCTGCGGGCACAATTTCTGCCGGCGCTGCCTGTGGCGGTGCGCGGCGGGCGCTTCGTGCCCGCAGTGCCGGGTGCGGGTCCTGCCCCAGCGGCAGCTGGCCAGCGCGGTGGGGGCTGTGCAGGAGCTGTGCCACACGCACCAGCGACCCCTCACTCTTCTGTCACGGCGATGGAGTCCTCGTCTGCACGGCCTGCGTCGGACATCGCGCCGACCTCGCCGTGCCGCTCCAAGAAGCCGCTCGCTGGTAGAGGGTGAGCGGATCCCCGTTTCAGACACTCGCCCCCTGCTCGAGCGACGCTAATTTCCTTTAAAACTCAGCCCCAAAATACGTATTTTGAGCTGAGGCAAAGCTTTCCCTCGTTTTTCCAGGAAAAAAACCCAACCAAACAAAACCAACCAAACAAGCCAAGCCTCTAAAAGCCAAAACTGAGCTGGAATGCTGCAATTTGGTGAGGGTTAAGTATGAAACATTATAGCGGGCGGTGGTTTTGGAACCAAAACTAAGTACTGGGGTTTTCAAACTCTTGCTCTGACCCAGCGCCTGCGCTGTGAAAGGTTCCTATTCCGCTTCCGGGTGCGGAGGGAAAAGGGGGGGGGTCTCCAAAGGGGGTTTGGACCTGGCTGGGCGTGCAAGGAATGGGGGAAAGGGGGTGGAAAGGAAAGGGCGGTGGGAACTTTTTAAGGTGAGGTGGCTTGGGGGATGTGGGGGGTGGCTTGGAGAGATGGGATATCCCAGCCTGTGAGACCTGCAGTGCCCACTTACTGCTGTGTGGTTACGTGTCTGTGCAGGTAAGGAGTATGCATACAACATAATGATAAAGTTAATTGTAACATGAGTATGCATGTACACATCTGCCTCAGTGCACCTGTAGAGCAGGATGAGGATGGGTCACCTGCGCTGGCCCTATCCCTGGTGCTTTAGGGGTCCCAGCGCACTCCCCTGCTTTTCTCCCCTTCTTCAGGAGTATAAACCCCTTTTCTTTGCAGAAGCAGTTTGAAGCTTCCCTAAAAACCTTTCAAGAGGAGGACAAACAATGTGCTGGGCTGACTGAGGCAGCAAGGAAGACAAGACAGGAGATACTGGTGAGTGCTGCTGCCATCTGGGTGCACCGTGGGGGCCAAACTGCTTCATTGCCCTGGCAGCATCCTCCTGCTTGTCCTTCATCCCTCAGACTCAAGTCAATGCTGAGAAGCAGAAGCTGTGGGCGATGCTGAAAGGGCTCCGCTGGGTGCTGAGTGACAAGGAATCACGGTTCCTTTCCCAGCTCCATTGCCTGTGCTGGAAGTTGGAGGAACAGCAACGTGGTGAAGCTGCTGAAATGATGTGGATCTGACAGTGCTGTGCAGAGCTCCAGGCCAAGTGCCAGCGACCAGATGGTGATTTGCTGTCGGTGAGCCAAAACTTTCATCCCTGTTTCCCCCCTTTTGCCTTTTATTCACAGGAAAGCAACCCTAAGCATCTTTCTCCCTTCCTCTCCAGGATCCCCAAACCACTTTGAGGAGGTATTGGAGCCAGAAAGCATCACCAAGAACACCAGTTTTGGCCCCAAATCCTCCATATTTAGGACCTTCTCACCCTGCATTCTTTTTCCTCTGGGATTTTTGCTTTGGAGCTGGAGGGTGTTGATGGTTAATCCAAAACTTGGTGATGATGAGGGAATCTTCCATCATATCTTGCAAGAGTGGGAGCCTTGCCCAGGGAAGTGAAGTCCCTGTGGTTTTCTAGCAATGAGTAAAGGAAATTCGGGAATTTCTTGGCATTAAACACCCCAATTTGCTCCCCTCGAGGTGCACAGAGAGGAAGGTGCAGCTGTCACTGCTGTTGATGTCAGAGCTGGAAACAGAGCTTGAGGATTTTGTCTGAAAAACCAACATGCTGGCAAAGGTAGTGACACAATTTAAAGGTGCTTGGACGATAAAAATTGGCAAAAAAAGGGAATCTATTAAGTAGAAATGGGAAACTGGGACGATTCTGGGAGGGCACAGAACCCCAGGGTTGGCAAATTTGGCTGGAAAGTGAAAGAATCACAAATGCTTATTTAATTAAAAGAAAATCAGGGATTTATTCCTGTTTAGCCTTAAGGGATGGAAAACTGAAAGTGGGAGTTGCAGAAGGCTGTTGGTGGTTAGTTAGCACCTAAATTAGAGCACTAATTATGTGTGGAGGGAGGTGATGTCCCAGATGGAGGGAAGTTGTATCTCCCACATCGGGTGGTCCTGCCTTCTCTGTGCAACAGGGATTGGGAGGAAGTGGGGCAGGCGCAGGGCCAGATCTGGAGGTAAAAATCTCTGGGGTCATCTTCTATTTCCAGACTTCTTGGAGTGCTCTCTGGAGAAGCACCTTCTTGGAGAGGTGAGTCTGGCTTCAGGAACTTACCGAATCCATGTGGGTTCAGTGCCTGGGGCTGTTGTTCAGATTCAGTGTCCAGATCTGGGGTTCAGCTGCAACACCTGGAGCTGATACTCCAATGCGTAGAGCCCCATGAACATCCCTCTCCCTGCCAGCAGCCGTGACCCTGGATCCAGCCACAGCTCACCCGCAAATCCTGGTGTCAGCAGATGGCTGGACTGCAGGCTGCCAGGAATCACCCCCAGCTCTTCTGCCCGCAGGAATGGAGTGTTTTGAGTCTCTCCGCTGTGTTTTGGGTTGGCAGGGTTTTGTGGAGGGCCAGCATTGCTGGGCTGGGGAGGTTCGTCCCTGTCCTGACTGGGCACTGTGGGTGGCTCAGAATTTGTGTCCCATAAGGGCTGCTTTGGTCTCAGCCCCAAACGTTGGGCCGTGGGGCAGTGGCTGGGGCAGCTGCAGCCTCTCTCTTGGCTCAGCCCAGTATCTCTGCCTCACAGCCCCACACTCAGGCGCATCGAGGTGGCCCTGGATTATGCTGGTGAACTGGTGGCTTTCCGTGATGCTGATAGCCAGACTGAAGTATTTTCCTTTCCCTAGCCACTTTGGCAGGTGAACAACTCTGGCCACTGCTCTGGCTGGGTGAGGGGCCAGCTCTTCTCACACTCTGTCCCTGAGGCCCCCAAAATTCCACTATGAACCTCCCAAGTGCAGACACTTCCACCACCCCAACAAACACCACTCAACAACAAATAGCCCCGTTCCCCCAGCCCCATTTCATTTTCCTTACAACACCCAATTTAACAGTATTAATCACATTTCACCCTTTTGTTCCTCGATGAAAGAATGGAGATATTTTTAGTTCCTCAGCTGTTTGTCAGTGGAAGCATGGACCAGAGAAACAGGGAGGACCTTACTAAAAGATTTTTAAGAACTTGCCTAGAGGAAGAAGGTGGGCTTTGCTGCTGCTGCTGGATGCCTCATAATAAGGTTTTGCAAATGGAAACGTTCCTGCTTAGGATTTGTAGAGAATTTAGGGGAAGTGGGCTAAAACCATATTTCATGTCTCCCAAGATCACTCAGGCTGGGCCCTTTTCAGAATTTTGCATTCACTGCCTGGATGTAAGTGGGGAGAGAGGTCACAGACAGGATTTCATCCCTCCTCATTGCGCTGCCTGCAAGTGAATAGAAGGGGAAAAGCCAGAATGAGCCAGTATCTTGAAGCAGTAGAAGGTTGTTCTTAGGGTTCAGGCATGTAATAGAGTGCTGTTATCAGCAAGCACAGGCAGGACTGAGCAGGTCTCTGCCTCTTGGAGCCCCAGTCACTCCACCTTTGCTGCCAGGCTTGCTTCCCCATCCACATGTACTCTTCACATTGGTCTGAGAAAGAGGAGAAACTACCAGGAAAGGTAGCAACTTTTATCTTTGGGGGCCTAATTTTAAACAAGGGTCCTGACAAAACACAGGTCACAGCTAAATCCAAATTGCAGCCCTGCTCAGTTGTATAATTAGTTGTTTCCCTGTTGAGCTCATGGTGAGGTTGGTCTTTCCTTGAAAGACAAGGTCCAGAGATGAGTAAATCAAAGCACTTCTCTGCAGCACCCTGCTGCAACAGGTGAACTTCCAACACTCCATCCACTTTTTATCTGAAAAGCTTTACAGATACTTAATTTGAAAGTCCATACAAGAAATAAACAACAAAAAAAATCTGCCTTTTTGTGTAACTCAACAGCCCCACAGCTGGCTCTCTAGCATTGGAGTGGGGAGGAAATAAACCTCTTTTTGCTCAAGGGCAGCTCAACAGCATCCCATCAGCAGCTGGGAGGGCAGATGGTTGGGCGTGGAGGGTGCCCCCACTGCTTGAGCAGAGCCAGCAGATGCACCTCACAGCCCTCCTACAGGGGCCTGTGGACCCCCAAACCCTCCAGAGTGACAGGCATGCCTCATGCCAGCCCATGAAAGAGGCTGTGGGGAGTAGCTGAAGAGGTTTATTTTCCACAAGAGTCGAAGTTTTTTCCACCAAGCTGGAGCCCAGGCTGCATTTTGTGGGGGTTTGGGGCTTGAGAATGAGTGTTCCGAGGGAATTTAGCCATCGCCTCCTGCTTCTCCCCACTAATACCTCAGGGTCAGACTGACTGGGCACGTGCATCCAAGGGTAGTGCAGTGGGCATGGAGGGGCAAACTTGAATGAAGATTCCACGATGGTGGGGGTGTTGAATCTCCTCTGCTCCTCACTGAGGAAGTGAAAAAGTGGATTTCGGGGATGGGTTTACAACTATTCAGGTTAATAATCTGTTGTTGGTGGGTGCTTATAAAATTGGAGCTCAAAAGGCACTTCTTAAATCAGCATCTTGTTACATCTAGAAGACAGAAAATACAGCTCCAGTGCAAACCAGGGGGGTATCAGTGTTTTTAATCCTCTGGTTTTGGGGAAGTTTGCTCCATTTTGGGTCTTCTCCGCAAGGGAGCAGCTAGCGCAGTGGGAAATGGGGATTTTCCACCACAAAACAGTGCCCACTGTGAAGAAATCCCCAAATTAGGGAGGAACTTGTTAAACAAATGGTGGCCTCTACACTTCTGTCATGAAGATAAAGTGCTGATAAACCCCAACCCCTTTGTTTTTGAGAAGACCATACCCTTTTGAGTGAAAATAAGATTTGTTGTTTTCAGCATTAGCAGTGGATGTGGGGAGGAAACAGCTCTAAAAATATCCCTAAACTCTTGTAGAATTGACCCAAATCTTGCTTGTGAGGGGGGGCATAAGTTTTTCAGGTGTCACTAGTTTGCCCAGTTCCACCCTTCATGGGCCTTTTCCCCTCTTCTTACCCAGTTTATTGGGATAAAATTTCATAATTTCATGTATTTTTTTCCATTTTATAACTTCCCATGAGAAGACCCTTTTTCTCCCCAAAATGAAACCAAGCAGGACATTTCTCCTTCCAAGCCCCTTCATTGCCCAAAACCCCCTCCAAAAAGCCAGATCTGAGGATTAAGCTAAAAAGTGCTCTTTTTATAGGCTGAATATAGGGAATGAAACTCTATAGTGCATTACAGGGCCTCGGTTGAGCAAAAGTAGTCTGGATTTTGGGTGATTTTTAGTTTTTGCCTTTTACGGTGTAAAATAGTCACTCTGCATTGATCCATGCTTTAGATGTGAATTTCCCACATGGAGGAATTTCCCCTTGGAGTTGCAGTGAGCCAGCTGTGCTTTGCTGCTCACCCAAATCCTCCACATAAAAACTCGCCGAACTCCAAAAAAAGGATGAAAAAGGGTGAAATTGTGATAAACTGAGCTCAGACATTTATTGATCACTTATATCTTGGGACTGCTGTCTTAAACAAGGTGGTTTTGAGCCACATTGCAGTGCTGCCCCAGGTGGGACCCTCTGGGGAATGAGGACAGGCAGAAGTGAGGGTATTTAGGGAGAAATTGATCTGTGAGAAGGAAGACATCTAGGATGGGGGGTGTTTTGAGGACTTTCGGAGACAGGGACCTCTGGGGCTGGTTGGGTACCCTTCTCCAGCACCTTTAGCAGCCAGCATCCCTCATCTTACCACTCTTCACCATGGCCCATCCAGCATGCTATCCCAATGATGTTGGGGATGATGGTGCCCACAGTGGTGACTGCCTGGATCAAAGCCCAGGGACCCCTGACCAGCACCACATGGAAAAAGATGTCCTGTGAGGCACCTTTTGGTTCCTGAGGACTCCTCACCCTGTCCACCATCACCCAATGCTCACCAGGCTGTGGGTGGTCACCAGCATGTAGGGCTGTGAGGAGAGGCATGGCCCCTGTCCCCTGTGGGTGCCCAGAGCTAAGTCTGCTGGGTGCTGAGCACCATGGGCTTGGTGGGACAGTCAAGGTCCTGTCTACCCAAACACTCACCCATGACTTCCGTCCCTGCATGTCCCCTGATGCCCTAGTGTTTCCCAGACTCTTAAACCACACCCAGAGGTCTCTGTCACCATAAGTTGTCTTCAAACTTACGGTTGTCCCCAACTTTCTAAGATTCCCAACACCCCTGACATCCCTGTCCCCACAGATCTATCACTGTTGTGTTGCTTGGTTTGGTTTAGCAAGCTGCAGCCTTCCCAGGAAGTGCTACAGGGCTGCTTACAATTAGAACAATGTTCTGCTCTCCCACAGCCCTTTCAGGCAGCCCCGCGCTCCTCCTCTGCCTAGCTGGGCTCTGCAACACGTGACAGTAAAGGAGGCAAGAAAGGTCCCTCCATATGGACCTCAGAGGAAATTTTATTTTACATGACAACCAGCTGGTTCCCAGAGGCAGAGAGACCATGTGGTCAGGGAGCTTGGGGTCTTATCTGGGGACAAGGGAGGCGGAGAGAGCACGTGGACAAATGATCTCGGGGCGCAGGGGCAGTACATGGGTGGAGTTGGGGTACTGGAAGCAATAGGAAGAACCCGAGGGAGTAGCAAGGACTAGGGGAAGGGGGACAATGCAGAAGGCAGACAATTTAATTAGAAAAAGAGTGAGGAAAATACAGCACCACATATCACCCTTAATCTCCCTACCTCTGGCAGTCCCTATCCCCCTGGAGGGTCCCACCTGGGAGCAGCATCCCAGGGTGAGGCTGGGACCTCCCTACAGGGCTGTGGAATGTGAAGCAGGTGAGGATGATGTCACTGGACACCCTTAGGGCCTCAACCTTGGGAGAGACAGGTGGTGTAGGAACTGCACCTGCTGCAAGGTCACTGTCACTTATGGGACTGTTACAATGGGGAATAACTGGCAACAAGAACTTTTCAACAAGACGAGTAGGAAGGAAATATGAAGCGATATTTTCTGGATGTTCATGGATGTTTATTTCTCTCCAGCCTCATCATGGCTGAGGTCCCATGGCTGACTCTCCCAGTCCTGGGACCCTGAAGTCTTCCTGGGCCCCGGGCACACAAACCAACCAATCGGGAACAGGTAAGGGCACACATGACATGGGAGCAGGGGCAAACCCGTACATCCAGAGCCCCCCTCCCTCCCCTCACCACCAGGACTTCGGGGCGAGGTATCCTAGCATTGGATACCAGGGACCTACAGGACACCACTGTCACTTAATGGACACCATTGGCAGTGGATGGCAGGGATGGTGAGGACAGCAGTGACACTGGCATCACCACTGCACCTTCCACAGGGAGCTGAGCATCCCCTGCAAGGGTCCCAGAAATTTGCTACATTCCCATGGCCTGATGATGATGATGTTGAACCCTACCCTGAGCCTGATGCGGGAGAGAGAGCAGTGCTGCTTGGGCTCACCTCGGGTTCCCCGAAGATGCATGATGTTGCTGCAGCCTCATCAAAAAGCAGTTCAGCCCAGGGGCACCAGCATCATGGGTGGGGGTCAATCCAGGGACTACACCTCTTGCACCTCTACAGCCCATGGGTTGGGGGCAACCCCAGCCCCTCCACCTGGCTTGGGGATATCCTCCACATACCCACATGACCCAGTCTGGGGGCTTACCGCCAGCTCTCCTGCTCCTGTCCCAAAGACTCTGCCCTTCCCCATGGCACCTGTCCAGCTTTAGGGTGGCAGCTCTGAAGCAGTGGGTTACTTTTGAAATCAATCTTGCTTAGAATATCCCAAACACAGCGGGTTACAATTTTTTTATTGACTTTGGGCAACTGTCCTGGTCTTTTCTTCATGCAGGGCTCCAAGCATCCAGTCCCAGCCAGCTGCCTGACTGCTGGTTCCATGTTGGGGGACTGGAACTGCAGCAAATGCCACAGTGCCTGGAGTCAGTGGTTGAGGTCTGAGGCTGACTGGTGCTCTAGTAGGGTGGTGGAGCCTGGGGGTGAACGACAGAGGTAAGTCCCATGAAGCCCAGGGCCATCTGCATGGCCAGAGACCCTCAGGGACAGGGTACTGGCCCCTGCCCTCCAATATATGGGCTGTTGTCCCACACTGGCCAGGGCCATCTCCACACTGCACTCTAACACCAAGGACCCAAGGACCAGTTGTCCCATCCACCAGTCACCCCACACCATCCTGCCTCCGCTCCTCCTCAGCCTGCCCCAGACCCCAGACCTTCCCTGCACCTGCCCAGGCATGCAGATAGAGCCCTGCTCAGTCATCACCAGCAAACAGCTGGTACTCTCTCCCCATACCACTGGTGTCCTGATAGGCCATACCCAGCTCATCCTGTTCACTCTTTGCCACCTCAGACCCGTGCTCCTTGCCCTGATCCACACGGTCATCTGTGCTCAGCAGCTCAGTCACGCCGAGCTGGGAAGGAGAGTGGCTGGCTGCAATGTGGGGCCCAATTCAGCATCCCTAAGCAACCCTCCCCACCCATGTCTCCTTGAGGAAATGGAGGGAAGATTCCCTCTAGATGCTCAGCATCTCTCTCCCAGCCTCCCTGATGTTCCTCCCTTCGCCATCCCTACCTTTTTGGGGATCCATAGGACATCCTTGGGCGGTGCATTGGACATGTCCTGACGCCTGCAGCTCTGCGACTTGACAAACTTGCTATTCACCAGCTTCCTGAGGGATGGGGCATGTGGATGCTCCTTGTCCAGCACCATGGTACCCTGGGCTTCATCCCACTGTGCCAGGGAGGCGGGCAGAGGGTGCTCCCCACTGAGGCACGCCCCTGCTGATTCCCCTACAGCTGCTGCAGGAAACCCATACCTGTCCCACTGTGTTGAATCCCCACCAAACCTGAGGTCAGGCTGAGACCAGATACAACTGATGACAGGTGGCTTCAGTGCCACTGAGACCAGGGCTTGATGGAGCAGTGCAGTAGGGGCTTTAAAAGCCCAGAGTACTGGGGAAAGTACAGCTAGCATTCTGTGGCCCTCCTCTGCTCCCCTGCCACCCCCAGCTCCTCTGGCCTCCTCTGTCCCCACTCAGGGAAGAGATCTCCCTTGCCAAGGTAGGACTATCTGGAACCCCAGAGGCCAGTGATGGGTCCCCATATCCCCTACCTGTGACTGTGCTGCTGTGCTTGCTCCTCTGTGGTGACAGTTGAGACGCGTGTAGCGTGGCTGCTGGGCAGCAGTGGGAAGAGCGGCAGTGTGTCAATGTGCCTGGGGAGGGCAGGAGTCGTTGGTAGGTGACAGGGGACAAACAAGCCACTCCAGCTTGGGGCAGAGCACCAAAACCTATAGGCTTGTACCGCACAGCATCTCTCTGCCTGCTGCCCTCAGGGAGGTGCTCCTGGAGGGAGTTCCCACTCCGCATCTGACAGACATGGCTTCGGAGGGGACTTAGCAGAGTCAGACCCTCCCAGGCAGATACTCTACCCCCATGCCTGAGATATCAGGGCATCACCAGCACCCATCCCCCTGCCCAACCCAAGTAGTGCCCCGATATACCGGTGCCAGGTGCTACTCACGGGCCAGGCACCTGAATGTTGAGGTGCCGGTCACAGGACAGGCAGTTGTAAGGGACCAGCAGCTGCCTAAGGGAGAAAGGGCTGGGTGAGCTCCTGAAAGGGCTGCAGTGCACAGCATGAGCATCTCACAGGCAGCAATGGGTGCCAGGCACGTTGCTGCAGAGTCTCGAGGTTTGCAGGGAGAACTGTGGGATGTTGAACCTGGTTCCACCCCCAGCCATAGGGACAAGGAGACAAGCTTGTCTTGGCAGTGCTGGCACCACTGAACTGTGGCCATGGCCCATGGCTGCCCAGAGCTGGCAGGGATATGAGGGGAAGGAGCCAGGCACCCACACTGCCATCCAAACCAGCCCTTGCCCTGGTGTCAATGCCTTGTCAGTGCTTGCAATTCCCTTGCACCTTGCCAAGGAGGGCAGGTCATGACTGAGGCCTGTCGCACCATATGTTGCACCCCTGCCCAGGGGAACAATGCTCTGTCCTCCATCCTTGCACCTCTGCGCCCACACCCCAGTTTTGGTTTAGACAGCTGTTCTGCAGATGTCCATTCTTGTGCCTCCCTTGATACTGATAGGTGAAGAAGGCATAGCTGATTTGTCAGCATCCCTGCAGTTTGTTAGCTACATTAGTCTGATGCCAGGGTACCCATATAGGAGGGATCAAGGCCACTGCAGCTACCAAAGCCAACACCATCCTACTGCACTCACTGCTTAATTCCAGCAGCGTTGTCAAGCTCTACTGACAACTCGTCCCTGAGATCCTTGATGGTCCTCGCCCAGATATCCTCCAGCTGCTTCTGGAAAGGTCCCAGCTCCAGGCGATCCAGCTATGAACAGACACACACCCTCAATCAGCTGCTCCAGGATGGAACATGGTAGTCCCTCGGGGAAGCCAGTGGAGGGGGAAACCTCAGAGGGATGCTGCCTCAGGCTGCAAAGCCCCCAAGGAGCCAGTTTTGTGCAGTGAGGATAGGCACCCCTCACCTTGGAGTCCAGGGCATCACTGAACCGCTGCTGGGCCTCCTTCCAGCGCTGCTCCTGGCCTGAGATCCGTCTCACCAACTCCCGCAACCTCTCCTCCAGATGCTCCATGCTTGCATCAAAATGGGCGCAACTAACTTTGCTGCCCAGGGCAGCTTTGTCCACTTTCTAGCAGGAAGGAAAGGCAAGAGAGCAGTGGGGACAGGGCAGAGGCAGGGCCAGCAGGTGTTGGGGGCAGAGGTAGAAATGTTCCTGCTGAGCCGTTTTTTTTTCAGGGCTGTGTGACCTGCTTACCCCACCACCCCCAGGGGATCAAAGGGACTTAACGATGGACCTGGCAAGGGATCTGTAGCAAGTCTGGAAGTACTCACACCCTCCTCCATCCACACCCAGGACAGTTTTGCCACTGAGCACCCAAAGGACAAAAGTAATTTGTCACCCTGCCCAAGATCCCCAAAATCCCTTTGGATGAAGATGGACTCCTCAAGACCATACCAGCAGCAGCAGGTCCTCCTTGTCTGCTTTCTTCTCGAGACCCTCCAGGGATCGGAACAGAGCCTTCCAATACAGAAAGCATCTCATGACATCACAGCAGGGTCAGAGCTGTGTTCTGGCTAGTCAATGCTCTCTGCTCTTTGGGGAAGGCCCTTTGAACCAACTGAGGGCTGTGAGCAGGTGGGCAGGGGATCAGATCTCTGGCAGTCTCCAGCCTTGGTGTGCCTGGGGGATATTCTGACCCTGTGAGGGTTCGGCCACCAACCTCGATATCTTTCTGATGCTGGCGATGGTCATCCCGGAGGTTCCCTGTGATGTAGCTGAGCTGCTCACAGTCCCCTTCCACCCGCACGACTGTGGCCTGTATGCTCCTCAGCAGCTCCTCATCCTGCTCCAGGAGGGAAGACGACAAGATGGTGTCATGCAAGGGGTGTTTGGCTGCCCCTCAGGGACAGATCTGGGGCCATTAGCCATGAGCCCTTAGTGCCAGCAGGACAATTTTATCAAGGCTTTAATTTCCTGCCATACTACCAACCTGTCCAAACCAAACTGGGGGATAGCAAGGGGCTGCTCTACATTGCAATGAGCACAACCAGACAGGAGGTCCTGACACAGCCTCTCAAGTCCCCTCATGCTGCCAGCTGCCCACCTGGGTCTTCTGTGGCAGTGACCTCTGCACCTGCTGTGGCACTAGGGAGTCCACCTGCTCCTGGAGCTTCTCGCAGCGGTGTAGGAGCTTCTTCATAAGCTTGGAATCTGAGCTGTGGTCGGGGCACTCTGCCTGTGACTCTCCCTGCTTCTGCCCCACACTCCCCATCACTGCCCTCAGCTCTTTCAGCTGCAGAAAGAGGAGAAGGAATGAATTTTGAGATATGATGGATGCAGGCAGCAGACCCGGGTGCCATGGCGGTGGGATGGCCCTGACCAGGCAGGGAATGTGGCCAGGAACACCACAAGGAGCACCCTGCCATTCAGCACAACAGTTAGAGTGCCTGCCCCCAAACCTCACCTGCTCCTGAAGCTGGTCAGATGTGACCAGCTGCTTCAGTGTGGCCTTGGTAATCTTCTGCTCTTCTCTCAGCTCCTTCTGGTCCTGCTTAATCTCCTGCAGTGCAGACCTGGCCAACAAGATGAGGGCACAGGCAGGCTGAGCCTCCACAAGGCCACTCAGACAGTGAGCTCTGCTCCCCAAACCTGATGCTCCTGGACTGCCACCCCCCACACATCCTAGCTCCCCTGCAGCCCTGTGGAATACACAATCTTTTTCCCATCCTCTTACTCTAGCTGTAGGGGGATCTGATTGGTGATATCCACTTCGCACTTGGCTACAGTCACACCCAGCTTTCCAACGGTGTCCTCCAGCTGTCTTATCTGGGAAGGATGGTGGTGGCAGAGTCAGCGCATGGACCCCTTTGCCACCCTCCTCCCTGACAACTCCCCCTGGCATCCTTGGAGCCCCCTTAGGGACTGCTACAGGCTTACCTTCTCCTTCTCACCCTGCAGGTCTCTGGCCAGGCTCTGCAGGGAAGACATCTGGCCCTGGAGCTCAGACAGATTTTGGATGATGCTCTCCATAGCTGGATGGCCTGCTTCTGTCCCAGGGCTCTGCCCCAGCTTGTCCATATCTGAAGTGTGGGGCTTGGCAGGGGCAGACTGGTCACAGGGGACCAGTGGCTGGCCAGCAGCATCCTGGAATGGGACAAGAAGAGGTACAGCAGTCAGAACCTGGGAGCATCCACAACTGAGCTTGGGCCCAAGCCAGAAGGACTCTGAGCAGGCTGTGGCTGCCAAGCACTGGTAGATCTTTACCTTCTTTCCTTCCCAGCACCCATGTTTCCTTTTTTGGGGCCATTTAGTTAAAAGTGCCTCAGCATCCCTATGGCTGAGGCAGGCAGTGACCTCTACTACCAGGTTGATCTGCAGGCAGAGGTGGGGGGCTCCTAGTGGGCAAGGCTGAGTTCCCATGCTTCCCTCATGGGACACCCTTCCCACTCTTCCCTCCCAGTGCCCTTCATGCTGGGTGACACCCAGGGTCACAGGGTAGGCGTGGTAGGGCAATGTCATGAGAGGCATGCTCCCAAAGACAGCAGCTCACCTGGCCAAGGGCTTCCTGGATCATCTGGATGCCTTCTCCCATGCGGGACTGTGTGGCCTTCATCTCATTGACTTCCTCACGGAGATCCTTGCAGAGATCTGTGGTCTAGGACAGGTGGGTGGGGGGGATGAACCTCAGGGGAGGGTCCCTGGGGACCTGCAGGACCTTTGCCTGCACCACGGTCTGTGGGGTACAGTGCAGGGTCTGGCCCAGCCAGATAGCTGGGCACTGTGGGAAGCACTCTCCATTCATCTGGCATGGCTGGATGAAGCTGAACCTCCAGAACACAGAGAGGTCACAGGCTGCTGTCTCACACCTGCAATGCTGATGGTAGCAGCTCACCTGGCCAAGTGCCTCCTTGATCCTCTGGATTTCCTCTTCCATGTTGGACTGCATGGCCTCAGTTCCAGCCATCTCCTTGTGGGGCTCCTGGGAAAGAGCCGTGACCTAGGAAAAATGTGTGGCAGGGGCAAGCCCCAGGCAAGTAGCTCTCCAGAGACTCCCACCCCTGTCCTGGGAGTCTACAGCACACCCTGAGTCAGCCGGAAAAGATCTAACACGGGAAGGACCCAAAGCACTTGGAGTAGTGTTCCAGGCCCAGATTTTCTCTCCGAATCTCCCTCCCTTTCCCACAGTGAAACTCAACATGCTGCTTGGAGCTTGGGCTTCAACCAAACCTTAACATAAGGGCACAGATCCCAGAGGAGGGGCAATCTTGAGGGGAGCACCCAGGGGGGTGGGAAAAGCTTTTACCTTGGAGATGCCACTCTCTTTGGCTTCAGTCTTCTCCATCTGTCCCATGTCGGCAGCCATGGTGGTGACAGGAGAGCCACTCCTGGTCCCCTGAAGCTCGTCCTTCCCAGGCAGCTGTCCCCCGGGCGGCTGGGGTGGCTGTTCCGCGCCCCGAGCCTCGGCCTCGGTGCTGGACCCGCTCCTCTCCTCCTGTGGGCCAGGCACGGCCTCTTGGGGGATCACATCCTGCAGGCCCAGCAAGCTCAGGTGTTCCAATATGCCCCTCAGCAGTTTGCGGAGCGCCTCCAAATTGACATTGACCTCGGGTGTCCCGATGGCCTCATCCAGCAGCTGTAACAGGCTGACTGAGGCCATGGCTGCTGCCCTGCACGAAAACACAGCACCTGTCCTGGGGGATGGGAGCCTTTGTGCTGGGAGGAAAGCTGCAGATGGGAATGTGGGCAGCCAGCAGCCTCCTTCCTCCTCTTCCTCTGCCGTCCTGAGCCCCAGCCACACGTGCCTGTGTTTGTGGTGTCTCTTGTTGCCAGGTAACCCCTGGCCCTGGCAGCCGATTGTCCCGGAGGCATGGAGGAGGCTGGGCTGGAAGGGACTTTTTACATACCATCGAGTCCCGTGTTTGCAGCTGTGGTGGGCCAGGGACCCCTGGCTATAGGGGTCCTCCCTGATGGCCCCCTTGCTCTTCAGCCACCCAACTTTGGATTGTGGTGACATCTGGCTAGGGACCCCAAAATTCCCTTGCTCCCCTTGATCTTCATCCACATTCAACCTTGGACTTGGTGGGGGGTACAGCATTAGGGGTACCCCAACCCCCTTCAGCCCCTCAAGTGTCGCCCCCCACCTTGGGCTGCCCCAGTATAGCACAGTTGAGGGCAGTGATACAGCTGCCATGGTGCTTCGAGCCATGGGGCTGAGCAGGGGTGTCAGGAGCCAATTCAGTTTTAATTTGCATCAGCAATGGTTGTCAGAGGTGTGTGGGGGAGGGGGTGAACATGTGTCACGTCCAGGAGGCAGCTAGAAGAAGATGGAGGAAAGCCTTATCTGGGGAGACTGCCTGGCAACCATTCTGTTATAAATGAAGGCTAAAATTCGTGCTGATAAATATAAAATGAACTAAGGCAAGTAAAAAAAAAATATATATAGAACAGGAGTTTCAAACCCCCTGAAACAGCTTGGTTGGAGAAAGAATTTCTCAACACTAGAGCAGTTGCAAAGGAAATTCTTTCTACAAAAATCAACAGGGAGGAGTCCACCCAGGTGGAGCTGGATCTTATCGCAGGAACATTAACATCACACCCAGACGATGATGATGTGATCACTATCTTCTGATACCTACACCTCAGTTGTTAAAGCATTGTAGGTTCCGGGAACTCCATTGTGAAGTTCCGGGAATTGAAAATGGACAATTTCGTCATCGAGAATCAAAGATGGACAATCTCATCATTGGAGCTGGGCCATTCATCAGCAGAGATGGGCAATTCATCACACCCAGGAAACCTCTTGTCCAGTTGTGCACCATGAAAGAAGAACCTTCATGAATATGTTAAAAGACAAGAAGAATGGACTGGGTTTGGACACTCCCCAAAAATCATATAAAAATAACCCAAACCAGACAGCATGAATCAGGGAGGTCTGATGCGATAGAGGTCAGGCTCACTGTTTCACCCAGCTCTGATCCCAGGCTCGAAAGTGTTCTTGCCTCAATCGTGGTTTTTGTGACCGATTTTTCAGCCGAATAATAAATTTTATTTCTTTATTAATCTTAATTGGGCTGCTTTGTGTATCTCAATTCCATATCTCACATGGGACAGGCAGTCAGCAGGGGAACACCAAAGACACTGCACCCCAGAGAGGTTCTCCAATCGGATGGCAAAAGGTCTCTGCCAAAGGACTGCAGTGGGACACTGCACCGGGCCAGTGGTCTCCTGTCAGCAGGCTGACTTTGGGAGGAGCCAGGGGAATAGAAAGTAACTGTGTCACAATCCCCAGGGGCCTTTTGAACTTTCAGTAGGCTTTTGGCTTGGGCCTTTTTTGAGAATGTGTTTTTGCATTTGCAGCTTGGTGATTCGAGGGGCGTTCTGAGACTTGCTTTTCGAAATCCACTTTTGAGTCGGGGCTTTTGAATCTTAGGCTTTTTGCCTGGCCCCAGCTTCCCTGCCCTCGCTGGCTCTTGCTCTCCCTCACGTCTGTCCTGCCTCCCCGTGTCCGTGACCGCCACCCTGCCGCTTTGTCCCTGCGTCTCTGCCTGAGCCACCTGCGTCCAAGCCTGCCCACGGCCGCGATCCTCGCCGTGACCCTGTCCAGGGTCCCGCAGCTCCTGCGCCATCCCCTCTCACCTCGTGTCTGGCCGCCCGTCGCTGCGGGAGCTGCGCCTGTGGGGCCGCGCCGCTCCAGAACCGCGCGGGCTCCCCGGCAGGCCGCACGCACACTGCCCGCCTTGGGGGCCTCGACGGCGCTCCCCGACCCTGTGGTGGTAATGCCCGCTTCTTCTTTCTGTCCCTCCCTCTCTGTCCCTTTTCCTCTTCCTCTTTCTCCCTCTTTCTCTCTCCCTGTCTCCTTCTCTTCCTCTCTGTTTCGCTATCTCTCTGTCTCATCCTCTCTCCCGCCTGCCCCCTCATCCTTTCTCATTTTCCTTAGTTTTGCTCTGTCTATTCTAACCCTTTTTAGTAGGATAACTCCTTTTGCTTTTGTTTTTTTTGTTACCAATAAACGGTTCTCAGATACAACGCTTGTCTCGTTTAATTTAATTTCATTCCTGAAACGCTTGTCTTGTTTGATTTAATTTCGTTAAAAGAACTCGCAGTTCCCCACAGTGGAACATGACAAGAGGTCATGCTGGAACTCAAGTGGCTTCAGTGGCAGGCCTGGGTACACACACATGGACACATGGTCCTGAGAAGGGCCCCCCTGGACCCCTTCTTTGGGCTCTAGAGACAGAGGACAGGTGGCACTCCAAAACACAAAAAAGCCCGGGTGTTTGGGGTGCCCACCACAACCAGGAAGGGACATTGTAGTGGGTTGAATCTGAGTTGATCGACAGATTTTTAGACCAATAACGCTTCTCACAACTTACAAATTTCAACTGCACGGGAAGGCGGGAGTTTCCTCTTGTTCCAGCTCGCCTGTGGGAGGTGGGGGGGGGGGGGGCCTCAGAGCCTCCACGCCCCTTCCCCTCTCCCTGATGCCGTGGCATGGATGCTGGGTCGCTGGAGAGGGAACCATCCCAGAGCCCAGGTAGCTAAACCCAACCATGGACTGGCACACAGCTAAACCCAGCCATGGACTGCTACACAGCTAAAATCTATCCAGAGCGGCTCCTTGGGACCGGTGGGTCCCCCCCTGTTCTCCACATGGAGCTGGTGGGAGCCTCCTGTCTGCAGCCAGCACACTTCGGGCTGAACTGAAGAAAACACCCTGCAGCCAGCAGCACAAAGGGAGCGACGCTTTCTTCACCTTAAAGCCTGAACAAGAACATTCTTTAACACAGAGGTTTCAGAGTCAGAGAGAGAGAGTGAGCCATGTGAGACGAAGCTGGAAATAGCGATGGAGAAAAGGGGCGGTGCCGCGTTCCTCGCACAGAGCTTAAAAATACTTCTGGCATGCGGTGGTAAGAAACTGTATCTCAAACTGTTTGTCTCTTCAATCCATTTGAAGTGCATGAGGGGGATGGAAGACTCACATGTGGCCTGTGAAGATTGTGAAGAGGGCCTATGCAGGATATATAGAAGCAGTGAGAGGCTTTTAAGGACTTGTAGCAGAAAAAGCCTTTGTGTTCAGGCCAAAATAACCCATCCTTAAAAAGATTGATAACCCCATGTGATGGCCCATATGTGGCAGTGTGAAAAAACTGATATTCTTCCATAGAAGAGATGTGTTACACCACAGCAGATTGTTTCTTTCCGGGCGGATCTGTTGTTGTTGGCAGTTTGAGGAACCACGTGAAGCAAGAAGAAACCCTTTTTTTTCCTTAAGCATGAGAGAGAGACTTTTCAAGAATTGTAACATTGACTAAAATCCCATGTTGTGTTATCTCTTGTGCTAGTTAAGAAAAAGAGAAAAGGGCTGGGAAGAAGCAGGGGGTGTGTGTGTGTTTGTTTTAATTTCGTGTTATATCTTTTAACTTTTAATTCTGTTGGTAATAAAACTCTTTCCTTGTACTGCAACTGTTTAAGTTTGAACCTGTTTTGCCTTGCAGCTATCTAGTTTTTCTCAATATTTTCTTATTCTTTTTTTTTCCTTATAAAAATAACTGATTTTTGTGTGCTTGATGCTTAGTTGTGTCAGACCACAGCAGACATATATCTGGGCAGCTTCCCAAAGAGATCCAGGTTTTAGTGTTCTCTCCACAACCCTGAGGGTGCCTGGATATCCAGATAGCCACTGTATGGGACCCAGATGCCCTGATGACAGCCCCCCCTAGGACCAGGATGGGGCACAGATGTTTGATGGGCCCACCACAACCAGGAGACCCACATGCCTGGGGTTTTCCCCAAGGCCAGAAGTGGAACACCAGCATCCAGGCTGCCCCTCACACCACTGGAGGACCCAGGCATCAGTTGGGGGTTCTGGTGGGGGACAGCTGAGGGGCCGTGGGTGGGGGGTTTCTCCATCACCTTCTGCACCGCGTAGCTGGTGCCTCTGGAGTTGCTGTCATCCTGAGGGGGCTCCCACTCCAGCAGCATGTTGAACTCCCAAACCTCCTTCAACTCCACTGCTCAGACATGGTGGGGGGCAGCCAGTCTGTGGGACAACCTTTGTCCCATGACCCTTAAGGCCCCCAAATAGTCCCCAAAATCATGGCCCAAAAACATCCACCAACAACCCCAAACACTCCCCCAAAAATACTAACCCTAGCACAGCCAGTCCCCAAACCAGCCACCAAAACACATTGCTCCTATTGCCCCCAGTGCCTCCCATCCCAGTACGGCCCAGTGGTCCCAGTACCCTCAGCCCAGTGCTCCCAGTAATCTTACATGAGGACTCCCACTATAGCCCATCTCAGTGGTACCAGTGCCTGCTGACAACATGCAATGAGAATGCCCTCCCAAGCTGCCTTACTCCAAGCACAGCCCGGCCAGCTCCCCCATCCCAGTAATTCCAGTACATTCAGTCCCAGTGCTCTCAGTAGTCTCTGTGCCACTGGTGACATGCAGTGGGAAGGCAGCTGTGCCTAAGATCTGTTCTGATGTAACCAGGATTTACAGCTCAAATAAGACACCTGTCCTCAGGTGAGAAACCTGTGAGTGATTTTTAAGACTGTTACCCTGACCCTGACACAGTAGCTGCATTTGGGGAGGGTAGAGGGTCATGGAGCTGGGAACAGGACCACCTTAGTATGGGGATGTCACTCACTCATGACCCTCAATGGCATGTCCCTGAGAGTCTGAAGGTCCCTGACCTCACAGGATCCTATGCCAGCACACAGAGGTCCTTATCCCCAGGAAGTCCCCACCACGACTGGAGGTCTCCAGCTAGGAGCAGCACCCTGAGATGAGGGTAAGGGTCCCCATGGGTCTGGGGCAGGTGACATGGGTCATTGAGCACCTTGAGGACCTTGACCCTGTGAAGGGCAAATGGTGCAGAAGGGGTTTGGATGGTGGTGACAGAATGAGAGCATGGACCCCATGGGGGTCCGTCCACTGGCTGCCTCCTCCCTGCCCATGCATCACTAGGCAGTTTCTGTTTGTAGGAGGGAATGTTAGAAAACAAGTGAACTGCACATGTTATGATGGTTCTTATGCAATTTAAGATTTTGTGGAGCTGATACAGCTGACATGGGCATGTTGACAGACCTGTGTATGTTTATGTGCCAATACTTTCTTTGTTCAGAGTCAACTAAAAGTCCCTGAGTATTTCAGCAGGGATGGGTGCATGGGTAACCTGGTCCTCCAGGTTAAATTAAATTAAAGCCACAAACACTATTCAAAATGCAGAGTCCACTCCCGTGATAGCTTCTGCAGCCCCAAAATCCCTACAAGAACTTAACAACATGGTGTAAAGGGCCAGAATCTGCCTATCTAACAGGGACTCTCTACCACTCTCCAAATCTTCCAGACCAGGAGACTATGGAGGACACATTGCTCAAGGAGGGTGTTTCCACATATATAGAAGGTACATATCTGCAATACTATATCAAGAGAAGCATACTTGGACTTAAGAGGATCTTCAGTACATGGTTTGGTCTCTTGGTTGTGAGCAGATGGCAAAACAATACCATCAACCCCTGCTCAGCTGAATACAATCCAGACAAATAAACAATAGGTAAACAATCCCCTGCTTATCTTGTGTTTAATAATAGTATACTCCCAATCCAGATCATCTGTAGCTAGAGAGGTTTCTTGCAGTTTCAACACTCTGCTCTTAAGCATTTATTTCATTGGAAGAAGAGTGTAACTCTTGCCAAAACTACAGCTAAATCACTAGAGATGATAACATAAATCCTGAATTTGACGGGGTTTGGTTTTCTTGTTGTAGCTAAAGGAACTCTATATCCTACAGTAAGGAGAGGATAGTAAGCTAAAACAAGAGTAAAGAGAGAAATTATTTATTCATAACACATTAGGAACACTGTTCACAGTACATCATTACCGAGTGACTACATAATAAGGTGATCATAAAAGAGTGACTTAAAAAGCTAGTTAAAGACAAGGCATAGATTATAGGCTAGTCATGGAAACTGGTAGGCTTTTTCCTCCCATAAGCAAAGCTGCACAAATAAAGACTCTTGCACTGTTTCTGCAAGGTAAAAGATTGATTTACTCAATCTGTACACTTTCTTTATATTGTATAAATTTACCAATACTTAGATGAACATTTTTATATACGATGTTAAATTTAAATACAGTATTATGTCTCATTAATTTAAGGTGCAATTTATCAAAATCTACAGTTAATATTTTCATCTTAATCAGTTCTCTTTGGCACACTTCTGGTCTGTTTAAATACAAAAGTGTAGGATTGAATTGAGTAATAACACTGCAGATACTTGGAGGGTTTTTTTTTTTGTTAGCATGAGTGTGATTTTATGCTTTCCACAAGCTTATTCACAAACAAATAACTGTATATGAATTTCAGTTTACTTCATATATAAAATGGCTAACTACTTCAATGTGCAAGGCAGGAAAAAAAATAGTTACAGCAACTCCTCCCTTAAGAGAGTGATTTTTGCACCATGGAAATCTTGTATAAAATGTTATAGAAAATGGAGATTTATAATGAGGAAGTTCTTGGTGCTTCTTATCTTATAGCAAGCCACCTGAGGACATGGTTTTCTAGGTCCAGAAATGGTTCATAAGATACAGTTTAGCTGACAGGTTGGCACTGTAGTGGTGTTGCAGCTATAAACTTGCATGTTCAACTGACAAACTAAACCAAGGAGCCAAAAAAACAACCAGTCTGTGTAAGAAGTTTAGTGAGAGCGGCTTCTTTCTATGAAAAAGGTCTTATTCCTATATTCTTGATATCTATCTATCTATCTATCTATCTATCTATCTATCTGTCTATCTATCTGCTTTTATTGCAAGGAAGAAACATTTAGAATTTGCACTCTGCACTTTTGTCTTCATGACCTCTGCCTACCTTTGGGCTGACTAATATTTTGTTAAAATCAAAGGCGGACAACAGAAAATGGACTTACTTCTGTTTCTGATGGAAATGTATGAGGAGGCCATCAAAGTTGACCTAAATAGGTAAAGTAGCATTTTACAAAAGCTCTTCAAATGTCAGAAGAGCAGGCTCAGAGCAAATTTATTAAACATATGAAGGCCAATACCAGCAGCTGGCATTCACATGAAAGGTACGGAGAAACTTAGCTACATAAATACTGGAAATCTTTCCATGACTAATTATTTCACAACTAAAGAAAAACTAAACCCTATTCACAGTAAAATGTACTTATTACAAGGCCCTTCTGGTCTGTTTTTTTCCTGAATCACGCAAGTAGTATCCCCTCAGCTGCAGAAATTAGCATTTTGGCAAATGATCAAGTAACAGAGTTGTCAAGTACAGTGCAACCTGTTTAGAAGGCAAGAATGTAAAAAGGGATTTCATATAGGTGCTTTGTGGTGATGTGTGAGATGCTCCTGAGTAAAACACATTTGGCTGTCCCAGCTAATGATCCATTTGTGAGCATGCTGATTCCAGAGAGGCATTTCACAGCCTCAGTAATAGTGTATATGATTAAAAAAAAAAAAAAAAAAGTATTTTACAACTGTCTTTTTTTCAAACTGTCAGTAAGGACTAACAATATTGAGTTCAAAGTGTTGAGGGAAATGATAAGAAGGGGAAGAACTAGTAAGGAGAATCAGAGTCTGTGTAGTAAATCAAATGTAAGTGAGATGTAATTCATTCTCAATTATCCTTTAAGCTTTTTGAGATGTTGCATATGGTCATGTCCCTTAGTGCTCCTGTTTTATCTCAAAGCTACTGGCTTTAGAACTGGGATGTCTGTGTGAAGGATATGGTGTCAGATTTATCTACAGAAAAGCCTCCATTGATATAAGATTTCTTAGCCTCTGTTTCATCATTATCAAGTATTCCTGTTTCCAAGGCAAAAGGATTGACTATGTTGACTTCAGAGGTGACATCCATCTGCTCCAGCTCCTTTTTTGAGAGCTTCTCCACTACTCCTGTACCAAAGGCATCTCCCAAGACATTCACCATTGTTCTGAATCGATCCCTATGGAACAAAAATGTTGTCAGACAAACCATTCAGTTGTTTAGAAAATCCTTTTAGTAAAAGTAAGGTACTCTAGCTCATGCAGTGCTGTTTTCTTCCCATTGCAGATTTGGGTAATTCTTCAATTAAAAGAAAATAGTCTTGTAAAACAAGAAGTAGAATTTTATGCCTGTATATTTGAAGAAGCCTGGAGTAATTTTAATGAGAAATTACTTTGTACAGGACATGCAAAGCTGCAAGTCATATTGATGCCTTTTCTTGGTCTTAAAATCAAGAATCAAACATGGTTAGAAGGGAAAAAGGGATATTGCTTCTGTATTTAAGGATCCCTAGGTGCATTATGTCCAGGTGGAATGCACCTCAATGCCTGCTGCAATGCATCCTCCCAAAAGATCGGGTATATCATTACAGGTCTTTACAAATTAGCATGTCTATCAAAGATTCCCCATGAGAGGCTCAAGTTAGCCCCCCTCCCTGAGGAACCTTCTTCCCCTGGATGGTTCTATCTTAGTTTACAGAATGTGGTCTGGAGAGGACCTTGGTGTCTGGGGCTTTCTGATCCCTCACTAGGAGGCTTCTAAAATGTTTAGTCTCCTAGCTTGACAAATAAGTCTAAGAATGTAGGCTAAAAACCACTAAGAATACAGAAGCTATAAAAAGGTATATAAAAGAGGTATAAAAGAAGAGACAAAAAATCATCATGGCATCAATATCACTTGTCTGTTAGAGCAATAATTTCACTGCTGTGGCGTAGGCTTACAAAGTATTGAAAGCATGACCTCTCAGGCCCCTGAAGTATGCTGCATAGCTGGCTCCCTTTGTGATGACAGACTGTGGGCTGCAGCATCAAAGTCTGCATTGTGTCTTTTGTCATTCTAACATGTCCTCAGCCAGAGGAGCACCTCGCCCATTATCTTCACTGTTCTGGTTTAAACCCTGGAAAAAGGGCAGGCCTGTCTTTTGCTAGCTTCTCCTTGATAAAGGGCTGAAGTACAAACTTGTACTAAACAAGTCACTTAAAGAACTATGATACTTCTGCACAACTGATTTTTCCCCAGACAGAAATGTGATATGCAGGCCTTAAAAACATGCTGCTACTTGGCAGAGGAACAACAAACCCTTTCAATATAACGAAGTTTGGAAATTGGTATGGAAGTACAGTATGGACAGTGGAAGGCCATACTTCCCTGTTTTTCTTTTCAGCTACAGAGCACTATTAAGGCTCTGTGGCAGAACAAGTTTCTCTTTCCATGCAGAGACATTGAGGTGGATATATGCACAATATTTCACAGCACTTCTATAAATGCTGAATTCCAGTGCTTAAAAAGTTTTCCATGTGCAATGAAAATATATGGTAGTGAAAGGAGGCGAGAACAGTAAAGTAAGATTCTAGTAAGATCAGTGTGACAAGAGGAAATAAACAGCACTGGAGACTCATCTGTTACAACAGTACTATTCTATTAATTTTTCTATCCTTCATTTAACATGTGGAAGTACTCCTCAAGCCTATGTAATATAACCTTGGTAAGTTCAGAATTAACTAGTGGGTTGTTAGTGAGATCAGATCCATAAAGTCATGATTGCTATGAGAAATAAGGAATTGCCATTCTCTTTCACTCCCATAAGATAAGTAGAGGACATCAAATGAGATTCTTAGGGTGTAGATGAAAACAAACAAAATTCTATTATGTCTCTGCACAACACATATTAGGATGTGGAATTCATCTCCACAGGACTTGGGGAAACATGGATCCCAAAGCAATGAGGCATTCATGGAAGAAGAAGACAAAAACCACCTCTCATTCAGGAATACTGTGAGCAGTTTGCTGGAGGCTGGGTGAATACTTTGGAAAAAGAACCAATATACATTTGTTCTGTTCTTAGACTCTTTAGATACCTGCTCTGAGCCAGTGGTTTGTACTGATCCTTAAAAATGTTAAATTCCCATTAGGAATGGAAGAGAGGTGGAGAAAACAAAATTACTGTGGAGAACAGCAAATGAAACTATTAGACCCTGTTGCAGACAGCTGATTGGGAGAATCTACTTGTGGATGGAAGTGGATTCTTTGGAGAAATTATGCTTATACATAAATTGAATTGATTCTTGGATCCATCTAACAGCCCTGATTTTCTGTAGACTGGCGTTTCTCTCTATTTGCAAAATTGAGTTATATAATCAAATAAATTAAATATATCTGTGAAATACATAGGTTGCTGCCAGAAATCCTTCAAAAAATTATTGGAAAGGGTGGAGGAGGAACAGCAAGGCATTTATCTTGAGTGTAAATAAACCTGAAGAAGACATGCAAATATTATGAAATTATTAAGATCACAGGACTGATACCAGTGAAATGTCATCTATGCTAAGTTACTGCAGGTGAACAGGACCTTGGGGTGAGCACTAAAGCTCCCACAGTTTAGGAAGCAAAAGAACTAAAATTATACTCCTTAACTTGTGAATCCTATTGCCCTATGTATCATGGGAAAAAACTGAGTATTGATGTCCTTCTGACCTCCAGAATACACTTTGTGATTCTTTGGGCTTTTGCAAATGGCAAAAGTGTGTATCTTTTAGCAGAGATACACACTGGTATAACTTGGAACAGAAAAAGATGTCTGGTGAAAAGGCTGCTCTCCAGAAAGAGCTGATGAATGGGACTGAGAGATTTGGAAGTGCTCTGTGGTGGTTGAGATTAGACATAAGGAACACTTTCTGAATTTACATGTGTGCTTGTTGATCAAGGGCTGGGCCAGTGCTCTCGGTGAAGAACAGCCCTAACAAAATAGTGCAGGCAGCACAGACCCAAGTACAACCTGCTATGTGTGTGCATGTGGAGTCCAGGGCCAGTTTTGCTTTGCTCATGTTGTGCTCCACTGCCAGTGTATGGATATTACATGCTTTGCTGCTTGTGGCTACATTTGATTTTTATGAATGATGAATGTGTTCAGCATAATGTGGTGGCATCTCTGACACTCTAGAGACATTTCTTGGTACTGTCAAATTTGTCTGTCTTGAGGAAGGTGCTCATGATTTATTAGTGCTGTGACCACTACTTTAAGGCTGAAGCCATCTCTGAATGTGAGGTTATTATTCCCTGACATCCCATGCAGTAGGAATTCTCTCACAACTAAAGCCATTACTACACTCAACTCTGAACAAGCCTGGCCATAAGAATAATCTTTGTCCATTTTCTGAAACAGTTCTAAATGATTTTATTGCTTTCTTTCTCGGACTCATACATTTCCATGCAATTAAAAAAAAAAAAAAGAAATAAAAAGTAATTAAATATGAAGTGCCTTAAACTTACAGAAGCCAGTCAACTGCAATGATCAGAGTAACATCCTCGGCAGGCAGGCCAACGGCGCTCAGCACAATCACCATGGTCACAAGTCCGGCTTGGGGCACGCCTGCAGCCCCGATGCTGGCTGCCGTAGCTGTGACACTAAATCCCAAATAAAGCCCAGAAAAGGCATTCAGAGTACATCTTGGTCACAGAAGCTCTATTTCCTAGCACAAATAGTTTTATTTCACGGCAAGAAAGAAGGCTAAATGTTTCAATTTTACTCTTGAATAGTATTTACTCAAAGTCAGATGCCAAGTACTGATGTACTGTTATGGTTACACTGCAGAATAACAGGCAACACATGTCTAACACGCAAACTGGACAGATCAAAGGTAGAGGCTGAGTTAGGTTTGTGAGTGTTTGCAGGGAAGAATAATGGCAATTTCCAGAACAGTGCTGTATACCAGCTGCATATCCTGGCCCATCCTACCTCCTCATCAGTTTGGTCTGGGTAGGCTTTGGATCAAGAAGTGAGAATGTTTGTTATTTCCCGTGCTGTGAAGGATAGTTTAAACTCTTCCATGGGGTATCCAAAGTTAATGTACCATTCACAAAAAAGCTCACTTTCCACAAAATGCATGTGATGGCTTTAGTCTTACCTAATGGTAACTATTTGGCCAATATCCAGTTCTAAGTCGTTCAGCTGTGCAATAAATACAGCAGCTACTGCTTCATAAAGAGCTGTGCCATCCATGTTGATGGTAGCTCCAACTGGAAGAACGAACCTTGTGATTCTTTTGTCAATCAAGTTTTTTTCTTCTGCACAGCGGAAGGTGACAGGCAAAGTTGCTGAACTGGCACATAACGAAACAAATAAAGTAAGTGCAGGCAAAAACACACCATTTCCATTATGTTTCCTTTTCCTCTGAGTATGATCTGCTTTATGATTCAAACAGATATCTAAAGCAGGGACGAAGGTTGCACCATGAAGAAGCAAAGCAACTTTTAGTATGCCTTCTAATTATTGGAAGAAATAGATAAGTGTTAGTTGTTCTCAAAATTATGTGGTAAAATTTCCATGGTCTATGTAGTCAGAAAAATTATGCAACAGCTTGCACTTTGTCAAGGCTGTGACTAATAAACTGAATGACAAAGAACTGCCTTCTCCTGGGAGAGTAAGGCTAATGCACTCTGTAGTGCCCTTTGGGTACAACTGAAATAATGATGAAAGCAGTATTTCAACTTCCAGGTGACTGAGAACTGTCCAGATGATACCAGGGCTTGTAAAAAAGTAGCAATAAAATCAGACTACAAACAATGCAATTACTACTAGGTACATTATAGAAAAGATGTGTCTTTTGTTTACCTGGAAGAGATCATGAGGGCTGTCAGAAGTGCCTGAGCCATCCCCATGGCAAACCGAAAAGGATTTTTCCTTACTATTATTAAGTAGATCAGTGGCAGAATTATACTAGAATGGATTGCAAGTCTGCAAAATAAAATCAACTAGTTAAACAAATAGATCCATCTCATTGTCTTGCTTAACTAAAATGGTGATAATAGGTGCCCAGCTCTGTCCTCAAGTACATTTATGAAACACTAAAGGTGACTTTAGTGACACCTATGTGCAAAATTTAGAGAGAATGCCATGTTAATAAAAAGCAGACCAATGCTGTTCTATGCTTCCTTTTGGAAAGGAAAGAGATACCATACATGAATTGTCTCTCTTTCCTAAGCTGAATAAGAATTGACTTAGAAATAATTTTAAACTAATGAAAATGAGAAGCCTAAACTAATTCATACTATTTGAACTGATTTGCAGAGGGTGATTTGAAATAACACTACAACACTTCACTCTTCTGCCAAATCCTTACAATGCAAACCAGAGACAAATCAGAAAACCAAATCAAATTATTATTCTCAGTTTGTCTGCCCTTATTACAGAACATGTTTTGGAAATAAAGGTAAATATGCTTTCCAGTCAGGTACAGTTGAAATGCACATCTTTCTGCAGAAACTTAAAATATGGACCTTTATAAAAATCCACACCTGCTCTGGGGAAAACTGGGTAAGTTTGGGTGTACAGTTAAAATGCAGTGAGGTATTTCAGAATGTTTAAATGAGATATATGTATTCTAAGCATGTTTTAATGTTGTAAGATGCAGAAATACTACATTTTGAAACTATTAATTTTTAAAATTAAGTGGATTGACTCATAGGAGATCAACTTGCCCTCTTGACTTTAGCAGCTCAGATGTATTTGCCTGGGTACTTGTATAGGTCTCAGGGACAAATTCATCTTTCAGCTTATGCATTAATTTTTAACATTGTGCAGTAATCCTGAATGCACATGAATGCAGAGCTTGTGGGCATTAAGATTAGAGGTAAACTGACTGCTATAAGTACCTTTGAATTGAAATGCATTTGAAGGGTCTGTAAACTATTCCCTATGTTCGAAGATTGCAATCATAGCAACATCAGCTTTTTGTGAAAAGAAATTATTACATAGCCTGGAAGCATAAACCCCAAAACTGTTGTCACATATGAACTTGGAATTTTTATTCTGTCCTCACAATATGCACATTCCCATGCTGTAATAGTGCTTTATGGTTTCAAAGCAGTAGATAAAGATAGCAAAAAATTGTGGTACCATTTGTTCTGCCAAAAATTAAGATAGCAGTAGTCACAGTACAGAAATCCACAACAACATCAAAAATCACCCACAAAACCAACATATTTGTTTCCTTGGAAAAATTACCTTTTTAAAAGTATCAGGCATTAAACTTTTCATTCTGTATGGGAATATATGACGTATTTAGTGGAATGTAAATAATAGCATGCAACAGATCTTGATAAAATTTTGTAAATAACTCTAGAAAGAAATCTATCAATTTATACCTGCACCACCACAAGGCACCATTGTATAAATTGCTAGGTTCGTGACATGCCTGAGAATTCTGCACAATATATAGGAAAAAAAAAAGTGGCATGCATGCCATTTGCTGTCTGAATAAAATGTTAATAAGAGTAAGCATTTAAAGTATGTGTAAATCTAAAAGCATACTGACATAGTTATTTGAAAAATTTAGATCTGCACCTTTTTAGTAGCAGCGTGAACATAACATTATTCAAAATAAAGTGTGTATATCTGCTTTGCTACTGATTTTCATGAAACAAATTTGTAGTAATATTTATTTTTCTTCATAAAATGTAATTCTCAGCAAGAAGCAGAAATTTTTATATTGAAAATCATAATCAGTAACTGAAAATAGAAATTCTAATAGCATTAACTTTTAAGTTAGGAAGAATCTTGTCCCTCAGAATCCCAAGCTGACATTCCTTATAGGAATATCCCTCACAGGGATGCAGCTGCCTTGCTGCTTTCAGATGAGAAAAAGGCACAGGCAAGGAGAGTCTACTTGCTGCAGGTTCCTTTTTCTCTCCCTCCCCCCCCACTTAATCCTGAGTTCCCTCTGGCACTTAAATTATGTCTCCACTTGACTTTCCTCTGCTGTAACTTCTAGTATATCCTCATCCAGACTCTGCAACCATTAATGGTGAGAGATATCTTGAGATACTATGGCAAATTGGACCAAAGACACTGGGGCAAGTCTGCTCCGTGGTGACCTGAATGAGACATAGAGACTGAGATGATCTGTAGACAATGGTAGGTAAGTGCTGGTGGGGCTGAGGCTGTGAAAGATCATGAATAATAAAGCTGGAAAGAAGGTGGGCTGGATAGGGAGGTTAAAGGAAAGAAAGCAGAGGATAAGACACACCAGTATACTCATGCTCTTGCACAATTATCTTGTTAAGGAATACAAGAAATGTTTAAGATAACCTGTTATTTTCAGGTTCATGCTTAAAGAGAGGATGATAAGCAGTTACAGAAGATGAACAGTGAACAGAATACACTGCAGGCAAAGTTTAACACCTAAGAATGAAAACCAAAGTGATGGTGGGAACAGCAGTTTTTAAGATACCTAAACAAAGAGCAACTTTTCTCCTTTTTCCTGAGAGGTAAGAAAAAAGGGTATTCTTGCAGGTTAAAAAATGTACAACAATCACCTTTTCCCTGCAGCCTAAAGTCTTGCATGTCTTTATCTGCTCCTGTGATCTGATTGCAACATGCTCTCCCTGATGGTCAGTTTTGCAGAGAATGCGCTGCTGTTAGCCCTCACCCACAACGCCTTGAGCAGCACCTATGGGAAGCTACTCTGCAGGAGGCAGAAATGCAGCAGAAATCTACCTGAGAACCCATCGGGGAAAATGGTGTCATGTTTGGTGGAACAGAGACTGTTTCTCTCCAAGGATGCAAAGGTGCTCACTACACATAATGTTATTGATGGCATCTGGGAATCTACTTTAAAATTGTTGTGCCTGTCAAACCCATGGTTATCAGCTAAACAGGAGACTATGTAATGGCAGTTTACTTTGCAAAGTACTTTGGAGAAGGCACTGTGTCTTTCACACACATCTTAAGGAAAACTTGCCCAATCACAGTACAAACAGTAACCAGTAATTGATAGGCAAATAGTCATAAAACTTGCTGTCACATCCAAAACTGTAAAACTTGCTATCTGATGTAAAATTGAAGTCAAAAGCCTGTAGTAATCCATCCAACCCTCCTCTGAGTTAACTGGAGTTAATAACATAGAAGACCTGCAGGAGTGATACTGTCATTCTGTCGATGACTTCTATCTAGCTTGTGGTTGGGGTGTCATTTTTAATTAGTATAGAAAATATTAGAGTCTTGATTTACTGTCTCTTGGTAAATACCAACTTTTGAAACCTTTAAAAACCTGACTTATTTTCCAAGTGCAAACAAATACTCAAAAAACCTGAATAATGCATTAGATGAACATAGCTTGCACTCATCTCTGTAGCATTTTGAAAAAGTCATGAATCAGTGCTATTTCCGGAGCTGTAATTTTTATTTAGAAAGAAATTTTATCTCTGTTTTTCAAACAGCTAGTCCAAACATACTATCTTATGAATAAAACAAAACAACCTTGAAGTAAATGTGCTTTTCTAGCACAGATTAATGCAAAAACCCCAAAGATCCTTCTTGACTATTTATAAAGTAGTTTGCATTTAAGACTAATGTATTATCATTCTCTTTGTTTAGCTGTCAGAAAGTGTGTGAATGATGTTAGAAGAATAGAATGCAAATGCATAAAGCGTGGGGAAAAACTCTTGAACAACTTTGTATCTAGCCTCTAGAAAAAACATATATAAATCCTTAGTATACTGAAGAAATTATAGGACTGGATGCTAACTTAATGGACCAAGACAGCCTAGAAGGCTATGCTTCACTGAATTGGAAATAGAAATTTAAATGTATTTAACTTATTGAGACTGTAATATCCATTTATCTGACAAAAGGGTCCTTTGTAGGATAGTCTTCAGAGAGATATAATAATCTGTTATTATAACCTATCATTTGGAGCAGTTAAGTTATTCTAAAGTTCCACTGCTGAAAGGCTCCACATTATGCAGGTGTAACCTCCTCCATCCAGACTATTCTACATAGACAACGGCTAAGAAAAAGAAGAAAGTTCTGATGTGTGGCTATGTTATTCAGATTGCAACTTCTCCTTTTGCAGCCTCACCATCTACCCTAACCTTGAAGGAGGAATTAACAAATCGTGCTATCCTCTGGGCTTCTCTTGATGTCAGCTGTCTGCTCAGTACTGGGGAGGAAAGGGATCAGTCTTTTTGGCATCATTTACTGTGCACTGCTCTTACTATGCATTTGTATTCATCAGGGAAAATTTGGTCTATGCTGCTGCACCTTAGGCTCAAAAATCCCGTGGAGGTTCCCAACATAATCCACGTATTTGTGTATGTTTGATAGGTTGGCAAGCCTCAGGAAGATATAATTCATAACCTCACTCTTCATACAACAATATTTTCTGCTTCAGCACAGGCTGTGAAGATGAAACAATGAATACAAGAAAAGCATTTGCGTTTTGTTTTTTTTAGAATGCAAGGCAGTGACTTTCTGAAACAAAACATGCATCCAGTAAAATGTGGATTCAAACCATCCTCATACATCCTCACATAATTTTCACTGATAAGAATTTTTGTCTCTGACCCAGAAGACTGGATGTAGTGAATAATGGAATGGTAACCAACTGAGCTCCAAAACTGTGTACATACAATTCCATCTTTAAGAATTGACATACCCACTTATTACTGTAGCCATATAAAGACCCAATTTACGAAAGATTTCCCAGTCCTCAACTTCTATTATCTTCCCAGCAATTAAAAACACGATACCAACTGGCATATACCTAGAAAGAAAAAATAAAGCGATAAAAAATTTGTTCTCAGAAATACTACATGCTCGCCGTGAAATAATTTCTCTCCCAGAGTAATTTTTAAAAACAGACAGAAAATATGTTTTTATATCCTATTTCACAACATCAGATTTTTTTTAATATTATGTTTTACAGTGGACTTCATTATTTTGCAGCAAGGTTACAACAGAGGTGATGAATAAAGACTGGAAAATCAAAATAAATGTAACTCTACATATAGTCTAGCTAGTATTGTATAACTTGGTGTCACAGAATACACAGAAGTTGGGAAGGAGTATGGGCATATACCCTGTCACAGCCCATGTTTACGTATAGCCACTGGCTTCCCTGGGGGTGGGAGTTGGCAGTGTTAAGACCAGTGTCTGTGTATTCTGTAATCCCACACAGATGGGAAAGGTCTCCTGGAGCTACAGGAGCTGCCCTGCAGCACTGGGGGCTTTATCTGTGTCACCTGCACAGAAGAAGGTAAACCTGCACGAGGCCATGCCTCATGGACCTGAACACCTGCATGGGCTACTGCCTACAGAAAATTCAAGAGAAAGATCAGGAATTATGTTAGCATCAGCTCCACTGCATTCTTTTTGGTTCCAGAGAGCAATCTGTCACAGAGACAAGTTACTACTTCAGAGCTTTGAGCAGTATAAATTAATCTAGAAATTGAATATATAAAATATATCAATTTAAAAATAGAAATTATAAATTTATAAAATGTATGTGTGCTATCTCATAAACAAAATTGTACCCTATCTCTGTAGAAAGCAGGCATACCTAGTTCCTCTACGCAGTGAACTTGATGAAAACATAATTAATTCCTCATCCTTTCAGCACAAAATTCTATCATGTTTCAAACAACAGCTTCTACATCTGTAGAAACTCAGGGAGTCTGTAGCCAGAGCTTCTGGCACAAGCAGGAAAATAGATAATCAATTTATAGGTAAATTCCTGTGTGGCATGTGCTAAGTCTGGGGTCTCGCTGTTGGTAATTTTCTGCGGAGTGAGGCTTTAACTTAGCCTGGGACTAAACTAGCTGCTTAGCATGGGACCAGTCGCAGAAATTAATTTACCTTTCTTTAAGGAAGCAAGAAATGCAGCTAAACCTTGGACAAGTTTACAGTTTTACAGACATCTCAGTTTTCTGGGATGTAAGAAAAATCCATGGAAGGGTCAGATCTGACAAGGTACCGGTGTGAAATGTGCATACGAGTAGAGTACTGTAGTAAATGGCACAAGGCACTCCACATGTAGGATCAAACTCCGGAAGGAATTGTGTGTACCTACAGTCCTGATCCTGTGATTGTGATTTGCACAGACAAAAGATCTGTGAATAGCTGTGAAGTCCAACCAAACACTATCAGATGAGTTTCTGTATTTTAAATTTTAATTCTCTGGTAATATTATGAGAATATAGTCTCTTACCTATTAGCAGGTGGTAAATGAGACTAAGTTGTATTTTGTATACCATTTTGAATTTTGCTCTGTGCTGTGGCTTACATACTAATTCATATTTCTAAAGGAATTTAGATCCAAGGACAGCTATTCTGTGAACATAATGTCATCAGGGAATAATGTTCAAGACTCAGAGGACATATGGGTGGTAATACCTATCCCCAAAACAGTCCTCAAGTCACTAGTGCACTAGTTTTTATAAACATCTAGCAAGAATGTCTAAAAACCTCAAGTTTCTTGTACACCAATAGGACTGTTTCTTTAGTATATATTAAGTGGAAGCCCTGTCTCCAGTTTCCTCAAAAGAATCAAATTCTGTAGAAAGGAAAATTTTTACCAATCTTTCTTTGAAACCTTATTTCTGTAAAGCACTATGCAAAACCAAACATGAAGTCTGAGTCCACTCCTATCTCTTCAATGACAAGATCCACTTAAAGAACCCCTCTGAACATAGAGTATGGGCACGGATGGTAGGAGAAAAATGGCAAATGGTGAATTTAGAATCTTGCATCACATGGGGACAACAAGGATTTATCTGTGAAAGTAACACACTTGAGGCCAGAGACATATGTCTTGATGCAGAACAAGGCATGTGTCACTTTGAGATCCACCCAGACACCTCACCAAAAACTGTACTTGTATATATTGGTCAAAGCTGTGTGTGCTTAAGAACTACCTGCACTTCTATGATGATAGATGACAATGTTATTAATATAACTGCCAGGAATCACTCTAATTTTTGTATTTGTAATTTTGCCAAGATTGTTGGGTGTGACTTTTCGTATTTAGCACCAGTTGTGTCTCATCAATTAATAAGGTCTAACTATACCATTTACCATAAATTGCTACCCACACCTATTGGGATGGACATAACATTAGTAAAGCAATTAGTGAAACATCAGGACCTAATGGAGATTTTGAGAGAAATCCAAAGAAACGGAGAAAAGACCTTAGTCACCGTCCATTATGACACACAAGAAATCAACAGAATCTTGCAAAGAGTAAAACAAGACCCAAGCCATACCTGGTGGGACTCGCTTTTCGGGTGGTCACCTACCGCAACTGGTATCCTAAATACGTTATGTCACCCCATCATTGTCTTATAAACCTTGGTTAGTACCTGCCTCGTGTTATCACGTTACTTATTTGGAACTATAGAGTACTAAAAAGGTTATCAGTTCTAACTACGTTGTCAAACGCACAGGGAAAAACATTAAGAGATGCCTACCAAAAAAAATTCATTAGAAAAAGAATTTAAGTATTAGTAAAAGAATTTACTAAGTCTTTAGAAAAGGGGGGACTGAATCAGCGGGATGGGAAGCAGGAAAATTAGTTTGTCAGGAACAATGCATCCAGCTTGGTCAGCATACCAGGGCAGGAAGAAAAGATAAGACTAGGGGGAGTCTCAAGCAGACATCCTGCAAATCTGGCTAAAACCAGTCTCAAAGGCCAGGGGTACAAACGAGCATGCGCAAGAGAGAAAGGTGAAAAGTTCAGAATGAGGAAGACCTCCTGACTTCATCAAAAAGGCCCTTGGAGACCCCTACCAAAAAACACCAAACAACACTGTGCAAGCACAATGCGGATGCAAATGACTTTTGGGTTCATTATAACACGAAGCAAAGCTAGGCGGAGCTAGGTGATGAATATGTATAGGCGTGTTGCGAAACTTGATGAATATGGAACTTGTAATCCGATAAATACTGAGGTGAATGCAGCTGTTGGCACCATGATTTTGGAGGAGCGATCCCCCGTGTGTCCCAGCTGGAATAAACACACCTACTTTACTACTTATTTGGTAGTAGAGTTTTTTTCCACGCTTCATTTTTAGGAAATGCCAGTAAATCCTTGGACTTACCACATAATTATCTGAACTATTCTCATTGTAGCTTCATTCAGCGCATTGAAGAAATCCAACAGCACTTGTCCTTTTTCTCCCATTTTCCCAATAACCATTCCAAAAACAAGACAAAACACAATCAACCCCAGCGCATTGATGCCGTTGGAATACATGCCCACGATTTTGTATTCTTGGGTTTTGTTCTATAGATCAGAATCAAGAGAAAAAAAGTACTATCTGAAAATAATGAATTTACTTTAAAGAGTTCTAAAATGAAAACGCATTTAGATTTTGTTTGAAAGACATGAAGCTCTTTCCCAGTGACTCTGTTGGCTTTCTGAAAGTGTCAAGTGGGCAAGTTCAGGAATGCACAAAACTGAACTTGAACACTTTGTATTTTAAAGCCATGCAAGGATCTGACCAAACCCTAGCAGGGAGTAAAACACCTCTTAATTTGTGTTATCCTTTCTATAGACTTCTCACATGAGGTATGGCAAGGTCTAGGTATCCACAGTCATGCTTTCAAGATTTGCTCTCCACCGTGGAGAACAAAACACAGATGTAGAATCCTTGCATTCGTGTCTGAGAAGCTCAAGGGCTTGTATCTGGATTTGAGATAAATTCACCACTACATAACAACTGGAACATTAGTGAAATTGCATAATTTGTATGAGAATTGTATGCACATAACATTATAATCTTACTAAAGAGGTATTCATGCATTCTTCTGTGCAGCATGAACATATGAAGGAAATGGTGCAATTCTTCACTACAATCCTATATTAATGTCTCTTAATATACCTCATGTTGCCATGCTATTGTTACTTTGAGATGAAATTTGGAAGAGGTATAATAAAATGTATCTTGATTTGGTACTGTATGTACTTCTGTGTTCACATTCTCTTTAGCTTCTTTCTCCCTCTCCTCCAGAGTAAGTCTAGGCTTTATACACCATTAAGGCCCATGAGCTTTCCGCACCTCTAATGAAAAGCTTGTTAAATCTCTTCTTCACTTTTATTTCTGCACATTTTTTTTCAGAATAGCAAAGTAATAATTAACAAATGCTTTATATTATTTTATTTTCCATTTTAAAAGATCTAGTATTTTCAACTAATTTTCTTCTCTAGTGCTTACAGTTACAGTTGTTGCTACTCAAGCACTTCATGGTGATATACATCTAGCGTATATTTCCACAGTGACTGTTTAATTTCTCAGAAAACTGACATAATTCATAAGAAGATAAATTTAATCAATCTTCATCTATTATCTTTGGACTGGTCAGTTACCTGTGGGCTCCTCTGGTGTTCTTAAACTTACTGGAAGATGCTTGCAATGACCTCTAAGCACTTACTTTGGTGCTCTTGCTAAAATCCAACTATGTGCTATTTCCTTTCATTTCTTCATCACTAACCACATGAACTAAACCAAATTTAGTCTGTATTTTTTCTCCCTACTTCACATATTATGAAGGAATACAAGGATAAAGGTCGCACCTCTGAGGGCTTTGCTGTCGTAGCAGCTGTAGTGGGTTCTTCTGGAAATATGGAGGTATTTTTATCCACAGCAGTTGTAGCTTTAACTTTTTCACGTTTGGTTTTATACTGGAAAAGTTAAAAAAAAACCAGAAGAACTTATTTAGAAACATGAGAAGACTGAAGAATAGACAAAGAATAGCCTTTGCCCAGTAAAAATAAATTAACCAATCTGACCTGAAGGTAGCAAACATAGACAAAGATTTTATTTCCCAATTCATGTGAGCCATCAGGGCTCTGTACCTCAGAAGCTGTAGATCAAACAAGAGATTCACAAATATTATGCTGTGAATTCTGATCCCCAGGCTCTTGGATACCCTGTGGACATGCTGCAGTCTCATGGGGAATGAGTTAGAGCTCATGATTATGGCAAGAATTTTTTGCTGGAACAAACAGTTTGGAGAGAATTGCTGACAGCCATGCCAGGAGAGGTCTGCAGAGCAGATGCACCTGATACAACCAGGCCCTTGATGACGTGGTCAGCATAATTAATGCAATTACGTAAGGCAAACAGCCATTCTTTGTGGTCAAATGGGTTACATATTTCCCTTTCCCCTCATTGCCAGGTCTTCAAGGTCCTGTGCACCAAGCAGACAAACCAAACAGACTTACTCTTCCTCTCCCTATTGCCCACCAGATTCCTGGGCACTAGGCTGACTACTCCTCTGTTTATTTGTCTTAAATGTTCCAGGCACCCAGCCAGACAAGTGGTGTTGATGATGCAGTGACAGAACAGGGAAATGTAACAGCACCAAGTACACTGTCCCTAAAATCAAGCAGGTACAAGTCCTAATGAGTAACTTAGACTAAAGCTGCTGCAGGACAGTGGGACCTGGTGGTCAGGGATGCCTCCATCACTGTCTGCTTCCCCTTGTAGTCTTTCATGTGTTTTTCAGGACTAGAGTATAGTTGTAACGTTGATACAGCAAACCAAGTAGTAAGATTTGAAGAAATCTGCAGTGGCTCCAGGTGATTAGAAAATATGAGTTAAATGGTGCTATTATAAAATTGTACTACACTAATTTTGTTCATAGAAATCCTGTGCTATTCTGATTTTAAGTTCTGTGCTATACTAACCATAATATTCCATTAAGAAAATAAATCTTTAATAGTAACTACATTTTAGTGCCACTATAATTCTGTCAAGGATCCCTAAAAGAGCCCGACTGTCCCCTTAGTGTTGGGTGACCAGTAATGATGAGAAAAACTACATGGAGAAGTTTTATAAAGTGAGTTGTACTCAGCAGCATATGGATATAAATTTCTGGGAAAGGTTAACTGGTAAGTCTAATGTATAGACAGCAGTTTCCTCTTTCATCTTGCAACACTGGCTTTTACTGAAGGATGCCTCAAACAGACTACTAGTTATCAGCCTTTTCCTTCAAAGGATTTGTTCCGGCAATGAGCATTAGATGTGAGATACTTCCAGGAGAGGGCTAACTTACACAGACTTCATCAGACACTGAGGGACCTTAAGAACAAGGGAACTGATCCTCACTAAATGGTTCTTCTAACTCTTGTTGTCACAAAAGGAAAAATCTTGTCCTATACATTGTTTGGTTTCTGCATCCAGCTCTTAAACATAGCTTTTTGGGACTTAATAGTTGATAACAGAGTGTTTATCATAATGGAAATGGAGCCAAGATGTCTTAAACCCTGACCTTTTTATAGGAGATTAAGATATTCCTGGACTTCTCCGAAATAAGCCTTGCCTGACAAGTTTTTTGTGACACAAGAAAATTTGTGGCTAACAATGAAAACTACAGAAATAAAGAGGAATGTTCAACCTTACCTGTTGAAAACAGGCTTGAACAAGGTTCTCTGGGAACATATTCCTGTTAACAAGCATAGAAGCATTTCAATATTACAGCATACTAAGAAAAAGTTGTTTGCTATAAACAAAATGATAAAATTTGATGCTTAAAAACCAGATCATGTTGTGTTTCTTTTAGCAGAAAGGAGTATATTTAGCATCAGTAGATAGAGAGTCCAAAGAAATTAAGGGTTTAAGAGTCTCAATGACTGTTTTCCTACTTGAACTTGTTGAACTTTTGGGCTTATTTTTCAGTTTTTGACATTTCTATTGGTAAGATACTAAACCCAGTGTATTTTTTTCCCTGATACATTATCTCCATGACTTATATAAGGAATGCAGGACACACTGTCTTTACAGGATGTGTCAAATTTAGGCAGATGAGAAATATAAAAATCTTCTTACAAAGGCTGTGCTGTTAAGAGTTAGATATTTGGTGTGCTCTATTGTAGGTTTGGAATTCAGAAATTAATCTTGGCTAATGGTAAATTCTCCTGTGTTATTCCGGAGCCAAGGACCATTTTCAAACACTGAAAAATTAGAAGATTTAGTGCAACGCATTTGTGTGACTCCTTTCCAAATGACAATTTCAGATTCAAACAATTGCAAAAGCATTAATTAATTAGGTATTTGGTATCCTGTCCAGTGCAGAAAAATGCATTTTATATACTGAAGCAGAAGTTTTTTATCTTCCTTGCAGATCTGACACCAACTCCTGCCTTCAGTTTTCAAGTTTTTAAAGCAAAATCTATTCAAAAGCAATACCAGTTTGTACAAAGTGTGGGGTTTTCCTTCACCTTTACAAGACTGTCTGGATCTGAATCTTAAATCCATTATTTTTATCCCTATTTTCAAACACAAATACGAAGGAAAATTAATTCTATTTCCTTCAAAAGAGAATTTCAGATCTTCTAACTCCTAATTTACAGTCTTAAACTTGTTTGCAAGATGTTGAGCTATAATCTATAGCAAACTCCTAAACCACTAGATATATGGCAGTTGATTTTTACATGATAGATTAAGTAAAAATTCTACAAAAACAAAATGGTGGGCAGGAACAGTGACCCAGAATAGAGACTAAATACATGAGAAGAAACAAATAATCAACAGAAATATTTTTGAAGGAACTACCTAGCCTCTATTGGAAATGTAGCCTTTTTGTGTTATTTTTCTTAGAATTCCTTAAACACAGTAGCTCTGAAAACCTGCACATGTCTTCTGCAGACTTTTCTAGGGGTTTCCTTTTTCTAATCACTTTAAAGTATCTATTACTGTCCATGAAGCTAATGGGGAAGACACATCATGCTAATGAGGAAAGACATATTATAAGGTTGCCTTAGATATTGGTAATGCAGCAAACTTCTTGACTGTGGAACCCTTGGAAATCTTTACATACTGCATCTGTTACTCTGCATCCTGCCTTGAGAAGCGGAACCAAAGCACTGCAATTTCAGCTGGTTGTCTATGCTGGATGACACAGAAGCTGCCAGTCAGTAATCCACCAATCCTTTATGGGTCTTTTCCTCATAATAGATAAATCTTGCATGTCATTTTCTGCGAAGGAGGGATTTTTCGTCACTGGTTTATTAGCCAAAGTCCATGGTGTAAAGAGAATTTTTTTAAACAAACTGCTTTGAGCATATTTTAAAATGTCTAATCTGTTGAAATACAAATTATTCACCCCTTATTAATCCAAACAGTATCAGAAAGCATCTTATTTTATTACATATCACAACTTTGTGTTTGTTTAAACTTCTGCAAAGGGAATATGGAAACTAGAAATGAAAACCTCACCTGATCAGATCCAGCATGGCATCCACAGTACTGACTTCTGGGGTACTGCCCACTCTGTCAATCTCACTTGCTCTTTGAGTCACGCCAGGTTTAATGGTCACAACTAGGACAATCCCTGCAGAAGGAGAAGCAGAGAGCTCACAGTGCTTTAGTGTATTCTTCCTCAGTATATCCTGTGAAGCCAAATTCTTTGTGAGCTCAACTCAACACACACTTTCCCTGCGTGCTCATGCTGGTATGTTCAGGAAAGAAAAGTCTGCAGCTGGTGTCCTTAAATGTGTGGGTTCCCCTACTACAGGAGCAACTTGCAGGCTTGCCCCTAGACTTCATCACTTCAGCTTTGGTTTTGTATGTGTCATACTACATCACTACTGCTCACCAGGAAGGTAAATTACTTTACCTGGACTTCAGATGAGTGTAATGCAATTTTTGCAGAGTGAATAATTGATACTATTTTTTCTTTTGTGTAGCTCTTCTTGTTACTAGCTTTCAGATATGAATACAAGTGTGCACTGTCCTTTGACCTGAAGTCACGGGGTGTTTGACTTAAGTTAAGTAGCAATAGGGTTATGTAAGAGAAGGACTTCAGAAAAAGACTGAAATAAAAAATTGTGGGTTAAAAAATACTAGATTTGACCTTGTAAATACTGAAATCAATGTCAAAGTTTTAATTTACTTTAGTGGCTTCATTTTAGGCATTTTTACTACTATTATTTTCCAAATGCAAGATCTTTTCTTTTTTTTTTTTTTCCCCTTAAAAAACATCTGAAGACATATAAAGCAGATGAAACTACTAAATTTCAGTGAAGGAGAAAGAAGGAAGAAAGAGGTGTTTGGATGACCCTTCAACCAGGCTAGAACAAGTCTTTCTAATGACATCTGTGAATAAAAGCAGTACTGCATTTGCGTAGCTCTGCATTATGAAACAAATCATGCCATAACACCATGGAACAACTTAGAATAGCAAGGACCTTGGGAGCTTGTCTGGATTAACAACTCACCCTGAGTTGGGACTATTTCAAAGTTAGATATATATTAATGTTAGTCTTTAATAATATTCCTCCTTATGTAGTCACCGAAATTTCCCAAGCATATGAGATAGACTATCTTACTTCGTTTCTTATTTAAGAAGGCTGGCTGAAGATGTTTCTTTAAGCAAATATGGAACATGTCAATGACACTTGTCAGGAATGAACTTCCTGTAAGAGGAGATGTGGATTTCAGAGGTGTAGGATTAGAGCCTCACAGAGACAGAGGGGGAAAAAACCTTTAAGGAAGGAAACAAGATGACAAGGGAACCAGTCTTTTCTGTCATTCTTTAAGGTGTGACACACTACATATTTTCACATCTGAGAATCAGGAACAAGCTACCACTTTGCTATTGAGGAAATTCACTTTGTAGTTAAGGTTGGCCTTTAACGTTCATTTGGCTTTCTCACTGTTGGTCACTATTTACCTCAGCAGACGGCTCCTAATCTTCCCTGAGCTGAAATATATGATGAAATTGCCTGTGGCTTCCCACTGGATAGGAACACAGCCCAGCCATGGACAGCAGGACTAACTTCTCTTTGTATCTAGCTACAAGTAATGTCAGGTGGTCTGGTATGATTCCCTGTCTTGTAACCACATCCTGTCTTGGGAAATTAGTAATGTCACAGTGCAGTACATCTGTAATTAGGCAATGCTGATGATTTATAAAGTTACAGAATCACAGAGTACCTAGTATAACAGCAATGATTGTAGTGCAGAGATAATATACAACTGCTCGCAAACCGATCTTCCCAGATACGCTGGAGTCCAAAGCAGCAACACCTGCAAAAAACAGCCACAGAAACAAAACAATAAAACCCAGTCTTACAAGAACGTTGTTATTTTTGTAGAGAGAAGTAATTATTGTTTCTTATTTCTATGCAGGAAATTTTTCCTTATTCAAGATGTTTCTAAATACCTAGTTGACATTTGCACTTCTGAAAAATATCTGTAGCTGACCAACATATTTGCTTCTGCTTCTTTGCAAAAGTATGTTTTCCCTGGATTTTTCTAGGACAAAGACAACTGAGCTTTCTTGATTCCCTGATGTTTGTGATGAATTAGACTTCTTTGGTTTATAAGAGTATGTCATTATTTGTTTATTTCTTCACTTAAATAATAGCTTCACTTTTTCCAGATCTCTAACATTTTGGCTTTAAAGCTAAAAGCCATGTGAAGGGAGTTGCTCAGGTCTGTTACTCCAGGTTGCTCAAAGGCATATGAGACAAGTAAGGATAATTTCTGGTCAGTTTGTCTTCATTAACTTCCTTAAAATTTTTGACTAAAGTTTTTTCTGAAGTTTGGGTGTTCAAACTTCTCCACCTGTATATGTCCTTCTCAAGAACATTGGTAGATTTACTAATGAAGGTAGGGGAAGTGCTGAAACAAATGTTGTACTGAGGTTAACTTAACTTCTGGCAACAATATTCAATGACACGTCTTGCGAAGTATTTTTTAATTATTTAAAAGATTTATAAAAGTTATATGTGCATACAAATAACTCAGTAACAAGGGCAAAATGAGCACTGTGACTCCAAAACTTATCTATTTATAACAACATTAGTTAATAATTCACTGCTACCTCTTTATTATACATTTGTGATCCATTTATATTTGTATGTTTATTGAGTCAGTTTATCGAAGGCTAGGTTCCTCTGTATACAAAAGCAAAACCACCAGGAGGATATTTAGCCCCAGAGAAGTGTGTTGTAGGAATAGTTTCAAATGAAGTGAAGGAAGAAAAATCAAGAGACCTGACATACATGTAGCTTACTGATCTTTGAGCTCAAAGAGGATCTTAGCAAGCACAGTTTAACCATGTATTGATGGCTCTTTCAGAAGGTATATTAACAGCACTGACAGCTTGTGCCTAGAGTACTCATATAATGTCTTACTAGCTCTGTTAATTGTTATTCAAAATGCAAACAATACTTGGAAGGGAAAATGAAGGTTATTTTATTTCAGAATCTGATTATCTTGGATCTTCCATGGGACAGTGTATCATCAGATGGAGTACAGAAGAACTACATATATACACAGAAATAATGATGTAAAGATTCTCCCACTTGTAGAGCAAATAAGGATAATTATTGAACAATTAATTTGGCAGAAAAATACAGATCAATGCACAGAAAAACAATGCCACACCTATTACAGGAAGCTGTCAGCAATAAGGATATTTTTGGAGGCATGAGTAACAGAATGGACACAGAATCTGGGCCATGATTTCTATTTCTTACCTTTGGAACCACAGGAAAAAAAAGGAAGAAAAAAGGACTTTTCCATTGCTGTGGGCTCAGCTGAGGAAATCATGGCAGCAGGAACTCCTGGGAATGGATAATTTTGGGAGGAAAGCACCAAAACTGGAAGATTTGGCAAGGAGGAGGGCATAGTTTAGACCAAAATGACCTTGCAGCTGGGAATGCCAAAAATGTCAGTGTGGGAAAACTCAATTTATTATGCCTAGTGTGGCTCATCCTGCGGCTGTTTTGAGAAGTGGAATTCCTGTGGAGAGATAACACGCTCTCACAGAGAGGCAGGAAGCCTTCTGTTCTAGCGAAGCAGGCTGTGAGCTCTCCCCCGCACTGGTCGCTGGGATGAGTTGAGCCTAAGGGAGCCTCTGTCCCCACATGTCTCTGCCACCTGGCACATCGGTGAGGTAACAAAATAGATCTACTCTTTGCATTTCAGCTGTCCCTTGGCTGTTCTCTTGGTTACCTGATTGTGTCAATTCACACATTATTTAGTAATAAATAATGTTTTCTGTAGACAGGCCTGTTTTCAAAGGCTGTCAATGTTGAAACTTCTGCAGCTGATAAATTAACTTCAAAGAATTCACATCATGTTTTTAAAACAGAGCAAACAAGTATTGCCACTGTTCCATATCTTCTAAGGAAACATTCATAAAACCTGGAAATAATGGAATTTTATTCTAAAACTTGTGCCTTCATATTTTTTGGTTGCTTTTTTTTTGCCTGATAGTCTTGTTGACTTAGTCAAGAGCCTAATAAACATGCAAGGTTATTTCCATGGCGTACTCAGTTAAAAAGATCCTACAGTTAACATGAAATGAGATTCCTGTCACAGGCATTCTTCTGGCTCCGAATGAAATCCCTTTGCAAACTGTTATGCTCAGTAGAGTTATAGAGGTATAATAAAGGGTACACTTTGCCCAGGCCTTTTTAAACTGGATAATGATCCTGTTGGTGAGCAAGCTGTGCTGGGATCCAGCCTGTCCTTCCATTCTCATGTTGATGCTGCTTTGCTGGTACACAAATAATTCAGGCAGACATGGCTGAATAAGTACAAATACAGTCTGAGGATGATGGGTGTGAGGTTTGCATTTTTTTGAAAGCTACTGTACTCTGAGACCTGCATTCAGAATTATGCTTCTATTTAGAGACCAAAGTAGCATTCACCACAAGTACCACAGACACAGGTTTTCACTGGGTGATGTATGTTGCTAAGACCCCTTTTTTCATGTTAGCTTGTTACACATAGGAAAACATCATATGTAATAATAGACTTATGTCCAGACATATCCTATTGTCATGACTGAGCAATTGATAATATAATTATTAGCTACTAGACTTTTTCTCAGGACAATTGAAAATTAAGATTCCCTTTGTAGTTACATCATGGCTTTATAATTTTTTCGGTCATAACTAAAAGAGTTAATGGAAGATGTGTTGAACAAAGCACTAATACAATCACTAACTACAAAGTTAGTAGTACTAAACTACTAGGCAACAGTGATTTCAGTTCAGAAGTAAACTTATTTCTTAAAGTAAGATAGCACATAAGGAAAGACTGCAGTGTCATTCAAATTTAGATCACAAACTAGTGTAATTAAGTTTGGTTATCTAATTTGTATTACCATTAAACTTTTACAACTAACTTAATTGTTCTTTCTTCCCTCAATCTATCCCCAAGTTTAAACATGTTTGAACTGATAAACTGGTAATATAATTACTGTACAGAGTGTGAACAGGCAAAATGATGGATTTTCCTCCATCCCTGGGCATTTCAAAACTGCAGTATTTCTGATTAGTCCCTTAAATTTTCTTATAAAATATTTCCTAATTAAGCTGTAGCCACTGAAGCATAGAATGCAATTCTGTGGCTATAGTACAAAAAGGCCTACATGAGGATCATCACAAAAGACACTAACTGATGTTAAATTCTGTTAATCTATCTACCTCTCTGCCCATATAATTCTAGAAGAACAGATTTAAGGTTTTAATAACAGAAATCAAATTTTGGAATCAGTTATCTGCAATTCACTTTCCATATTTTCTATGTTACTGTCTCCAGCTTGAAGGTCTTAGTACTCCTCTCTTTTTTTGCCCATTTTTCTCTATTTTGCATCACATACACTTGAACAAGAATAAACCCCAAAACAATCAGAGAAATCAAGTCTCTCCCTTCTACTCTTTCTTGTACAAGGACCTCAAAACCCTATCAAAGTGTAATACTGCACTGCAGCAATTTTTTTAATTGTACATATTTTAAAGTATTTCCCTGAAATACTACTGTATGAAGCTACTTTACTGAAGGAAATACTCTGATTTAAACAAAACTGAGCTTAAATATGAAAAATGGTGTTCCAGAATATTTTACCAGTAGCCACTGAACATAAAATGTGTTCACTTCAGAGGCCTGTAAGGATGCATACATACAAATGGTGTTGGCTTGAGGTGTAACATTGTAATTTCAGAGTTGTTCACTATGCTCTTGTGAGACCAGTCCTGTGGTCCCTGTGATATCTAGGAGTGAAAAGGGTTCCATGAAGGACTGGCAACAATCACAGGGGTCCTTCTGACTTCCAGTGTTTATCATCTTGCTAGTTCCCTCGGGGATAACCCCTACACCCACGGCTTGGACAGGCACACTCTTCGCTGGGTTAAGGATTGGCTGGATGGCCAGGCCCAGAGAGTGGTGGTGAATGGTGCTGCATCCAGTGGGCGGCCAGTCACCAGTGGTGTCCCTCAGGGATTTGTGCTAGGGCCTCTTTTGTTCAATATTTTTATTGATGACATGAATGAGGGTATTTTATTAGTACATCTGCAGATGACACTAAGCTGGGAGCATGTGTTGATCTGTTGGAAGGTCTCTCTGCAGAGACATGGAATGGCTGGCTGGATGGGAAGAGTCCAGTGGGATGCAGTTTAATAAGTTCAAGTGCCAAATCCTGCATTTTGGCCACAAAACCCCACTGCAGCATTATAAGCTGGGGGTGGTGTGGCTGGACAGTGCCCAGGCAGAAAGGGACCTGGGGGTGCTGGTCGACAGCCGGCTGAACATGAGCCAGCAGTGTGCCCTGGTGGCCAAGAAGGCCAATGGTATTCTGGCCTGCATCAGGAACAGTGTGGCCAGCAGGAGCAGGGAGGTCATTCTTCCCCTGTACTCGGCACTAGTGAGGCCACACCTTGAGTGCTGTGTCCAGTTCTGGGCCCCTCAGTTCAGGAAGGATGTTGAGATGCTTGAGCGTATCCAGAGGAGAACAAGGCTGGTGAGGGGCTTGGAACACAAGCCCTATGAGGAACGACTGAGGGAGCTGGGGTTGTTTAGCCTGGAGAAAAGGAGACTCCGAGGTGACCTTATTGCTCTCTACAACCGCCTGAAAGGTGGCTGTAGTCACGTGGGGATCAGTCTCTTTCTCCAGGCAACAGCTGACAGAACAAGAGGACACAGTCTTAAGCTGCACCAAGGGAAATACAAGTTGAATATTAGGAAGAAGTTTTTCTCAGAAAGAGTGATAAGGTAGTGGAATGGCCTGCCCAGGGAGGTGGTGGAGTCATCCTCCCTGGATATGTTCAAAAATTGACTGGATGTGGCACTCGGTGCCATGGTTTAGTTGAGGTGTTAGGGCATGGGTTGGCCTCAATGATCTTGAAGATCTCTTCCAACCTAGTCATTCTGTGATTCTACGATCCTTAGAATTTGTCATATCATTCTGCAGGGTGGAATACATGCAACTGTGTACACTGATTTATGTTTCCAGGTGCTCTTTTTCGTACATTATGAGAGAATTCGTCCATAATTTGGTGCTCTGATCAACAGCAACAATCCTACCTAGACTCCCTGGCATTGTTATTGCTGCTCTACAAATTACAGTGTCGTCATCAAGTGCATCTCCTGCAGTACTTCTTAGCAGTTCTCAAACTTTTGAAGATTGGTGGAAGCTGACAGGATCATCAGTTTATCTGCATGATACATTGATCATTATGTATAATCCATGAAAGGCTAGGCTGTTTAACTCCTTTTGCAACACAGCTACACTTGAGGATCAAGATGTGAGTTTTCTCGATGCCATTTAGCCAGCGCCTAGCACTGACGGCAAGTTGTTCTCCTTAAGTGACCCAGGGCCAGAAGGATGAGTCTGGCTAAAGGCCCTTCCAAGTTCACACCACTGCCAGCCACAGGGTGTATTTCTCTATTAGTTTTAGAAGCTAATTAATTTCTGAGGAAAAACAATTCAAGTACGGTGCACTTCAACTGTACACATTTCTCTCAGGCTTCTGATATCTAATTCCCTGTCTAATTCCCTATTGCAACAAAAATATAACAACAGACGTTCCTGAAGAGCAGAACTGTATGGCCTTTACACCTTCTCAGCTATGACCATGATGCTGATTCAAAGGCAAAATGCAGTTCTGAAACTGCTTCGAACTGCTGGCAGCCGTATTGCTTTAACGGAGGAATTTCTGTGGTCACTAGATATTTCTTTCACACTTTATTTCTTTATGTACATTTTGGCCCTCCTGGCTGCAATTTGCAGTCACTACATCATAGAAAATATATGATTGGTGAACAACCACGAGAGCAAAACTTTTTTACAGAATGTTGCATAAGACATATAAAAATACCACAGAAGACTCTTAAAATGCCTATAGAAAATTTCAACAGGCAATCCTTCTAAGGGGACCACAATGTTTTATATAAAAATAGTAATGTTACTTTATTGCTGGGATGCACCATGTTATGTGTTGTTGCAAAAAGGTAATATTTATTCTTTAAAAAAATACTAGGGAAGAAAAACCCAAACCAATGCTGAAACAGTGTCTGTGATAAATGGGCAGCTGCCTGAAATGCATGAAGTTTCTTGGTATGAAAGATATAGCTGAGATCATTTCTAATTTAAGACATGAGCACTATCAAAATTTCAGCTGCATCTGACTGTGGTAGGACCTCTCTGTTCCAAAGGGGTTTTGGAATGTAATTTACCTAGTACTGAGAGTTCTCATTTAATCCACTGGTCACCACAGAGCTGGTGGTCAGGATATAAAAACAATCTTTCTCAGACACAAGTGAAAAATTTTAATTAGTTGCCATACTTTTCTTCTACTTGCAATGACAAACACTACTAATACTAAATCAGTAACTGGAGTGTACCTTCAGAAGACAGACACGCATTTTATCTGAGGAGTGAACACCAAATTCTAGCTCCAGTGCTGAGCAAGCTTATTGCTTGCACAAGCAGTGTGTAGCAAGCTTATTGCTTATTTTCTTATTTCTCTATGTATCTAAGAGAATCCAAATTTGAATTCTTGTTCCATGAGCTATACCAATTCTAATCAGCTACTGCTAGGAAAGGAAGGTATCTTACACATATAAGACTAGATTTCAGCATATTTCCATGTAAATTTTTTCATTATTTAATATCTGGGTGATAGACACAAACAAGAAAGTTTCTTTTTTACTACAGAGAAAGGTACTTTCTACTGTCCTATAAACTTGAGTTCAAGTTCTAACATAAATTCAGAAGAATGTTTTTCTCAGGGCTTCTCAAAAGAAAGGATTCCAAAGCCAGTTGTCCTCTATCCTTTTGTCCTTGGCCAAGTATTTCCTTTTGTCCTTGGTCTATGCTCATTTATTGAAGGGAAAGTCCTTGTGCATACAATTCAGACAGTAACTGTGGTGGAGGAATCACTGTAACACTGGTGAATTCAGAGCCTGTGTTTCACTGAAGCCATTTTTGAGTCATCTGTAATTTCTCCCTCTTCCCATTTCAGACTATGAGCCTTTTCTCTACCATTTTGCCCTTATATTTGCATGATTTTGTAGTACAAATTTGCCCGGACTGTCATTAATCTCCTGAAAGCTCATTTCCTTCATATTCTCCCTGAAATTTCAGTTTTTGAACTGGGTTCAACAGCATTTTCTATTGCTTCTTCCAAAAGCGGAAGAGTGAATATTTTCCTTTTTTTTTTTTCCTGATGCTCTGTGGAACTCTCTGGGAAATGCAATACTAAATTCCTTGTGTATGAACAAGACCAGCAGGACCAAATAAGTAGTTCACAACTATCTACTGAAATACCACCCACATGCAGGACTTCACACAGCATGATGTTATCCATGAATCCACTGCTCATCTGAGACAAAGGATTCAGATTACTAATGTCTGTAGATCATTCTCAAACATCTTTCCATTGATAAGCATCTCATAATTTTATTTTTTCCTCAGGTGTACTGTGTCAGGGGGCTCAGAAGGACCTTTTGTAAGTAGTCTTTCTCCAGCTAACTGAATGACCTCTATAGTTAAGTGTCATTAGGAGGACGGTTCCAAGTCAGATGTTGGCTAAGAAGATCAGATAATGAAAAAGCTATGGCAAATGGAAGCCCCAAACATAGTGATATACAGTCTCACAAATGAGATTTTTCATGATGTACTGTCTTTAGTGGTTTTACTAGAAGTCTTCTGTTCCTATTCTGTCAATTCTTCTATAACAGCAGTTATCCCTTCTATTCAAATGTCATTGCTACTTACTGTAAAGGAAAAGGATTTCTATGGCAGCTTGTAGCAAGTACCTTTTCAACAGACTTGATAGAAATTTAATTAATTGCTCTTCTTTGGAACAAATTTTTGTTATTCCACTAGTATGTTGTGTAAATGCAACAGAAGAATGTCTTACAAATGAAATGAAAAAAAATCTAGCACAGGGCAGGGGGCCAGTGGGAGGGAGAGAGTGGGAAAGAGAGGTAGATGCATGCAGGTAATGCATAAGCATCTGTAAGTGATATTTAAATATCACCAAAAAAATTAAAATCAGAAAGTTCTCAGTTTTTACTTACATGATCTAATGAGATTTCAATTAGATCATGGATTAGCATGTCAAACATTGGTTTCTTAACTTTGGAGAGGCATTGAAAAAAGGTTATTTGAAAAAACCCCAACAAGCAGCCTAAGGTATGGAATGCAACAATAGTTGCAACAGTCCGAATACAGAGAAATGTCTTGGATCATTTAGGATGTGGTTGAAAAAGCAGTTGTAATGAACCTTTCTAAATGCCATATAAAAAGGATGGAATGGGAGATGAACAGTTTACGGTAATGAAAAGCTTAAAATCATTATAAACCAGAAGGAATTCAGGTAAGATTTAAAGAAAAATGTCTGACCCTGGATATCAGTATGCTAAGGGACTGTTGTGCTGTCTTCTTGGCAGCTAGCACAACCATTTTATCATGATCTTTCTCTACAGAGCTTATTGGAGACATGCAGAGAAAGAGGGTATTAGTACTGCCTTCTATTCATGTTCTTTCCAAACTTCTAGGAACATTTTAATTTTTCCTCTAGAAATCTCCTAGAGGTTATATAATCTGAAGTTAATACCTTTTCAGAAGGAACAATGTTCCTTGGTTAGATTATAACAAAAACTTATAAGAAAGGAAGATGACACATCAATCTGCCAAAATGGACAGGCTAAACAAGATTCATTACAGAAATCAGATTCAGTTCAAGGATGTGGCAGAAATATAACCCCTGCACTGTTGCTGGTGAAACATGTATGAAGTGAATACACAAAACTTGTAGTATTGAAAGTATTTGAATTCCCTCAAAATTATTGTTGGCAAAATGTATAAGTATAAAAAAGTGTAAGTTGACAAAGCTATTAAAAAACTCCTTTAACATGACACTGCATTTTTAATACATGTGATATCTACACACATGGAAGTTGAGTGAAAAGGGTGAATGCAAGCTGGTTTATATAGTCGAACAGTTGTTTATGTCCTGAGCTCCAAAGAGAAGAGCAGAAGACACCAACTGGCTTTTGACTCATCCACAGTGGAGCCACCAGCAGTGCCCTCAATGATACAGCTAGGAGAGCAGGCAGTGACACCTGGTGCCACAAAATGGCTGTTGTGTTGGGGCTCTTCGCCCTTGAGAGCTGGTGGTAATGCTCCATGAACCAGAAGTGCACTTCAAAGTTTTATTACTACAATTTAAAACCTTAAATTATGTAGGGGCTGTCTCAGTTGTATAAGGTCAACTGATATTGATGGGAAAGGAGTAGATAACTGTGATAGAAGTAATCTGAAGAAGATGGGCACAAAGCCTTGTCCATTAATAGCCCATGACTCTGCTGTCCTGCTTGCCTCAATGACTGCACATGGACAGCAGGGACAGAACTTCCAGCATCCCTCAGTACAACTGAAGGCAAAACTCATTAACAGTGCTGTAACATTTTCTGACCTTCACGCAATTAATGATACAGAGGGAAAGAGGTCAGTCTCCCATCTGAGCCCAAGTAACTAGTTTACTATACTATATAATGGATCTGATTTTCTTGGGAGTTCTTTCGTCTCAAGAAACAGCAAAGCATGCAAAGAACGTGCAGGTATTTCAGAAGACAGTCCCTGAGTATCTTAAGCTAGACCAGTATTTTTCCAAGGACAGTGCTGATGATGCACAAGCCCTGTTAAGGATGCCTCAGTAATGGAGCATCTCCCACTAGCTGCCCTTCTTGGTCTTGTAGAAATGGAAACTGCTGAGGCAGCTGCCATGCCAGGATTGATGATACCAGAGAAAAATGGATTTGGAGTCCTGCATTATAAGAAAAAACCAGATTTTTCCTCCTGCCACTTCCTTATCTGTAGTCCTTTACAGTACCGTAAATATATGTACATAAAATGTATATATAAAATGCAACTAGCATCAGTACAGTCTCAGTGTGTTCTAATTTAAATTACAAATAGAGTGGGCAAAATAAATACACAAGTGGTTATTTAAATCTGAACTGTTCTGATTTTCAAAGATAAACATGAGAAACAGGAACAATCTGATTAACACTTTAATTCAATTTTTTTTCTCATTGCATTCTAGCTCTTTTGTATCCCACTTTGTAACTTTTATTTTTATTCTTCAAATCCTTTGGCACTACAACAAAACAAACTAATACCTTCCCAGACACAGATCCAACACAGATCCAAGGCAGGAAACTCACACTTTAATTTTGAACAACTGAAAAGGACAAATAACCTAGTCAACACATCCATTTGTCAGTCACAATCTAACATACCCTTTACACAGGGGAAACTGCAAATGGGAAAGTCACATGGCACAGGTAATTCACTGCGGTATTTTTCTCTCTCAAGCAGTTGTCAGAACAGATTTGTGGTGGAATCATTATGTTTGTACTGTTGGTAACAACTGCAAGCAAGAATGTATATTTAGCATTGGGAAAAATGGATGTGGCTTGATGCTTGAGACTGTAGTGGACCAGTAGTCAATGCAGGTCCTGGAGTAAAGCAAGAGATTATTTCTATAGTCATGAAAACTTGGTAGTTTTGCCAGACCCACAGCTCAGGAGACATTGCATTTATAGCTCACATACAGCTGTCCTGAGAGAGGCAGTTGATACTGTCTTTTTTTCCAGTGTTCCTGAAGTATGCCATGTATACCTGCAAATGCCTCATCAATTGCTTTAAGAAACTTTAGTGTTCCCCACAGCCGAGCCTGCACAAACTCACAGTACAGGAAACTCCCATGCATCTGTTCTAGTTTCCTTGAAGTGGTCTGTGAATGATAAAAGTGCAGGGAAGGTCAGAAACATAACAAAAAGCTGTACTAATATTTTGTCAGGGAGGAAAGATAAGAAATGAGGGAGAGGTTATTACAGAACTTGAAATACACACTGAATAGCTGATAAAATCATGTCATTAATATTGAGATCTGAGACATGGACCTGCTGTGCTATATATCACATCTTTTAACACAAAGCTAATATTTCAGGCATTTATGGGTAACTCTGGAAACATCATCAAAGAAAGGTAATTTATCAGATATGTGATGTAAGTTTTTTGACAGAACACACTCTAACCCTGAAGAAAGACCTCCACATCAAGATCCATGGCTTGTAGTTTGAAAATGCAGGCAGCATGAAATAAACCCATCTGAGAACGACCAATTGAAGAGAGAAGGGAAGCAGAGCCATGGTATTCTCATAGTGTCTGGATGTCTGGGGGTGTTGTGTTGAGATCCAGATCTCCTGACATTAGCTATTAACAAGAAACTTAGGCACAAGAAATAAGGCCAGACATTCTATGCAGATTAGTTATCTTCAAACTGGGCATTGAAGTTTCCTCAGCTTGTACCCAAGTACAAGGGAACAATGGTTCACGAAACTTGACAGTTATCTCCAGCCTGAGATCTGCTGTGATCCTAACAGAAAACAGATTTGCAAACATTTACTGCCATTTCATACTGTGTGAATCTCACGTCATGAAAAAGAGAGCTTTAAGTTGTTGAAGGGGACTAGTCTGCTCAGTATGCACCCTTGATGAAACTGTACAACTCCAGAGAATTTTCAGTCTCAGAATGAAATAAGAGTTGTGAACTTCCAAGATTTCAAAGGTATTTTAATATGTTTTAAGTACTCCCAAAATGATTAGATTTAAGTCTCAAAACTGCCATGAAGCAAACAAGAGATTTCTCTCATTCCTTCTCCCTATAGGGCAACTAAAAAGAACGTATTTTTTGTATTTGTCTAATATTTCTTCTTTTAGAACACTACTTCAAAAGAAGTGGATTTGGGGTGTGCAATATTACACTCAGTACAGCTGTTGTTCTGATATCATAACAATGATCTTAAGTAACGCTCTAGCCTTTTGATTTTCATTTTCAATTTTCCCATGTCACTACAGCAGGAGACAGACAATACAAACAGTTCTTGACATGAATGATGCATTAGTGTGCTATTAACTAATTTGAGGAAGAGAAATCTTAGGTAACCAAAAGAGCTCTATATTTTGAACTGAATTATCAATGCTGGACTTTTGGGTCAGAGTAAATAAGTTTACGTCTGAATCCATTAAAATTATTATGAGAAGAAGAGAACAATTAAAATTTGGCTCTGAGGTGGAGTACTACACACATTATTCCATACCCAAAGCAAGGTCCTACTAACAAAAATTTCCAATTTTTTCAAAACAAATACATGCTTAGTGGTTATGTCAGTTTTTTACTAGGCTACAATTATGCTTCCAGGCCGGTTAGTGGAAAAATTCCACAAATTGCAACTTGTACACTACGTAAGTATGTTAACAATACCTTTCCTCTCTTACACTCAGAGGAACTGGGTTTGTGAATGAAAAGTACATTCTACAAAGCCCGCCATTTAACCAGAAGGAGAATTTTGCCTTTTGAATCTGAAAATAGACGGTGTTCCTGCTCTAATTAGAGCTCCAAGGAGAAGCAAGAAGCATATTTGTGATTTAATTGAGAAAATCAGTGAGAGTTTTTTCACTAGTATGGAACTTATTCCAACAAGTTAAAACTACTAGGACTTTATTTTGCAGAAAATCCTAAAATCTCAGGGAGTGATTCCAACTTCCTCTCTCTTTGTTGTGGGCTTGATTTACATCATTACACCCAAAAAGATTGGAATCTGGTCATGGGACATGCATTTGTGCACAGTTCCCATCTCTAAAGCATAAGCTGATTCTTTTCAGATATGACATTACTTTTTAAAACATTCTGATCCTAAAAAAGGAAACTACAGACTGCATTTTCAAAAATGTCTTGGTGACCTATTTTGTTTCATAGAATCATACAATGGTTTGGGTTGTAAGGGACCTTAAAGATCATCTAGTTCCAACCAATCTGTCAAAGGCAGGACACCTTCCACTAGACAGGCTGCTCAGAGCCCCATCCAACATGACTCTGGACATTTCTGGGGATGGGGCAAACTCATCTTCATGGCATAACCTGTTCCAGTGCCTCACAACTGTCATAGTAAAGAATTTCTTTTCGCTATCTAATCTTAACCTACTTTTTTCAGTTTAAAGCCATGCCCCCTTGTCTTAGCACTAGATGCCCATGTAAAAAGACCCCCTCCAGCTTTCTTGTAGGCCACTTCAGGTGCTGGAAAGCTGGAACAAGGTCTCCCTGTAACCTCATCTTCTGCAGACTGAACAAGCCTGTGAACTTGCTGAGGGAGCAGTCAGCTCCATCACAGGTCATGGATAAAACGTTAAACACTATTGGCCATAGGACTGAACCCTGGGGTACATCACTACTGACTTGTCTCCAACCAGACTTGTGCTGGTAATCGCAACCTTCTGGGTCTACCCATTCAGACAGGTTTCATTTTGCCTCACTGTGCAGTTATTCATCCTGTGTTCTATCAGTTGTTCTGCAGGGATGTTATGGAAGACAGCATCAAAAATCTTACTAAAGTCAAGTTAGACCACATGACCTCTTTGTAATTCTTAATTTTCAGATCAAAAGCAAAATTCACACTTTCAAAAATTACTGTAAAAAAGCGAACAAACAAGGGGATGAAAAATTTAAGGAATATCCAGGATGTGTCTTCAGCTATGACTGTAAACAAGATAGCTCACTGTTTGCCTTATTATTAGTGGCAAAGCCACTAAAGGTATTGCATTTGGCAATACCTTTTCTAGAATAAGACTCAAAAGTATTTTCCTCCAAAGAATCCTCGTGTTTATTGATTAAATGTAGGATGTGCAAGGAAAGCACCATAATCTGCATGCTGGCTGGTTGTCTTTGGTGGGACCAGATGTGTTCTGAGGTTGTCCACCTTCTTGGAATATATGTATTATATAGTGCCTGTATCTGATGATCACAGCTGTTGGACCTGTACTTGTGTTCACGTGCTCTGTGGCAGACACTTGGGGCCACAATATATGTAAAGCTGTTGTAGTAAAAGTAGCAATGACTCTTCAGCTGGTCTGGAGTAAATGTCTTTTTAGTTTCAAGTTAAGTGGATGCAATTAGCTCTCCACGAGAGAAAAACGTTGTTCTGTTATTGTGCCTTTGCTGCAGGTAAGTGTGTGCACCAGAGACAATTACAATGGCCCATTTGGTACATAACTGCAACCAGACTGTGGTGCTGAGCCCAAAGGCATCTAGGAAGTTTTGATGCCTTTTGTAAATGCATGTTATGTCAAAATACTAGATTTTTGTTACAGGTGACAGTTTGTGCAAGAATCACCAAGACAAAATTGGAAGGAGTGTCTGAGGTATGAGATGGTTATATGGCCACTCAAAGGATGGGCTGGAGAATTTGTCTGAGAGAATTCTCATGAAGTTCAACAAGGAGAAATGCAGAGGTCTACATCTGGGCAGGAATAATCCAAGGCAAATGTACCTGCTGGAAGTTAACTGGCTGGAGAACAGCTCTGAAGAGAAGGATCTGAAGGTCCTAGTAGACAACGAACTGACCCTGAGATAGTGAGATCTCAGCAAAGGCCAATAGCCTCCTGTGCAGCCCTATGACAAGCTCTGTCAGCATGTGGAGGGAGATGATCTCTCTAAACACAACATCTGTGAGGCCACACCTGGAGTACCAGGTCTAGTTCTGGATTCCCTAGTACAAGAAAGGGATGGACTTACTGGGCTGAGTCCAGTGAAGGGCCACTCTGATGAGGGTATTGGAGCATCTCTCACATGAGGACAGCAGGGAGAGCAGGGACTGTTCAGTCTGGAGAAGGGAATGCTCAGAGTGATCTTATTCATGTGCATTAACTGCTGATGGGTGGGAAAGATTACAGAGCCAGGCTCTTAGTGGTGCCCAGAGACAAGACTTGAGACAACAGTGAAAAATTTAAAAACCCATGAAATTTAATCTGAACAGGAAGACACTGCTCTAGCTGACCCTGCATGAGCACAGCCATTGGACTAGATGGTTTCAAGAGATCCCTTCCAACCTCAATCATTCTATATGACTTGTGAAAGAAGAAAAATTAATAGTATGCTGCGTGATCATTCACAGGTTTACTTATTCATTTCAAATGGGAATTTCTGATGCTTGGAAGGTTAACATAACTGTTTTAAAAGAGGTCATCTCATCAACATCCTGAGGACAGATGCAAGTGAATAGTGAAAACCACCACGCACAGACATTCGTGGTTCTTTTTGCAAAGCCATCATACTCTATCAAAGCAGCTTCTGTTTTTTATCTACCTTGTTTCCTTTTCCTAAAGACCTAATATGAAAGTGTAGAAAAAGTATACCTTATCTTCTCATAATGACATGCTCTGATTCTGACCTTAGCTTATCCAATTATACAGTCATCTCTGCATATGACTGTAATCTGCAATCTGTAAAATCCAAGCTTGTGTCAGTAGTTACAAATGCTATTTAGTCATAATGGAAAATTACACATTAAGTAAGCACAATATTTTTTAACAGGATAATTCTTCTTTCCCATTGCAAGTGCTGGAGAGGGATACGTTTAATAAATAATTAATTTAATGATTATTCTAATGATCTAATTTATTTCTGAAGACATAGGCCCAACTTGGCTCACAAATAAAAGCTCGCTCAAAAAAAGAAATGTCTTAGGTTTTCCTGGATCTCCTGTCACAGACTAAGGTTCTCCTCTCCTTTACACACCAATTGTTTAATCTCCCTTCATTCCTTTGGACCCAACCCTTGACTATTTTGCGTCCTCATTTCTCACTCCACCTTTGGCAGCTTTCCATTCTAGATCTTGCAGCTCTTGACAGTCTCCATTTCAATTCTAACATTGGGTTCCTCTCATTCTACATTACAGACGTGCTCAAAAGGCTTTAACAGCTTGCCTTAAGAACTTTGTTATAGACTCATTTTGGGGTGTGCTGCTGTGAAATTAGTCATATTTTTGGCTACGAACTTCAGGGACCTCGAAAGTTTGTATTTAATATCCTATTCTTGAAAGCACTTTTGTCACATGATCGAAATTCCCCTTTCATTTTCTGATTACATCATGCTCTCCTTTTCTTTAGTCAAACGTCTGATGCTTTTTCATTAACCTTAAACCAATCAACAAACACCTGGACATGTGACAAGCACAACATGTTATCGAAACAGGTTTTGTGGAGATGAAAAGGGGCAGTATAGTGACCAGTGTGTCTTGATTCCCTGCAAGAAGCTGAAATAAAGAGTCACAGTCCTTGTACTGTCAGCAAAGACTTAAAGAATAAAGAGAAGTTTGCTAAAGAAAGGCTATTTGACATTCAGTTCTGTCTCTTTGCTTTGCGCTTCCTCCACCAAATCTTTCCAAAGTTTTCCCACTAGGTGGGCTGTTAGCAAATTCTAGCATGCGTGGCAGGGTTCCAGCCAACAACTTGCTTGCTTTTCCCAGAAGATGGAAACTTTACTTTTGTTTCCATTACCCCTTCCTGGTGCCAGAATCTCCCTTTGCATTCACTTGATCAAAAGGAGTTTTCAGTTTTGGGGAAGTACAAGTGGATTTATTTTCCCCTAATTTATTTCTGTCAGGTCAGTGAATTAAATCAACTCATAGAAGGATTCAGTGAATGCTAGCACTTATGCAAGGTACCTCATGGAAGTTTGTTGAGACCAAATAAGTGTACGTCAGGAATGTCTTCTTTTTGTGACATTAGGCTTTGGGATCAGCTCTCCCTTCCTTGTGAAATGGCAACATGAGGCTACTTACAACAGTTACTCTGTACCTCAGAACAGGCAGCTGCAGCTTTGGGCTTGCAATTTGCAACTGCTTAACCCCCTCCTGAAAACAAGGAGAGAGAGATACAAAAATCTATAAAATTGCCAAGTTATTAGCTCACAGCTCTTTATAATGCCATATAGTGCTAATCCTTCCAAATCTATTCTCATTATATAAAGAAAAATTTAATCTAAAGGTATGAAATCTGTATTTTTCCGTATAGAGTTCCATCGTTGTTTTCAGGGGTTATTTCCTTTAGAAAGAAAGCTAACCCACAATGACAATCCCATAAGCTAACAGTACATTTCCAGTCATACCTGTGATCATACTCGATATGATTAATGGCAGAATTATGAGTTTGAGCATTCTCATCAGCAGCTCCCCAGGAAAGGAAAAGTAGAACTTATCCAAGTTAGACAGTTTTCCATATTCCCGTACCAGCACGCCAATTCCAATACCTAAAAGGGACATAAAAATGTGGCACAAATTAAATGTAATTTATAGTAGAGACATGTGGGACAAGGAGAAAAAATGGCAGAAGAACAAAAAGAGCAAGCAATAAACAGATTTTCACAGTTATGGTAGAACTTGTAAAGCAAATCAGACAAGAAATATTTTCTGATGATAAGCAAAGTAATAACACATATAATTCTAAAGTTGTAGGATATCTTTAGGTAAGTCTTTGGGAAAATCTGATCAGGTGCTCTGGTTATCAGTTTAGTCCAGTACTGACGTTTTACCTGCCTTCATTTGTTCTAGAAGACCCATAACTGGCATTTAAAAAATCAATATACTAAATAAACACTACCAAACACTAAAGAGGGATGGTGACATAAATACTTCAAATGATTTCTATTGGTGAAAATAAGCCTACCCAGCAGCAACACTTTCAGTAATTGCTGCTCTACATAATTAGAAAACAGCATGACTGTAACCACTAAATTAATTCAGTAACTTCCAAGAAACTGATCAACAAAAATACACTCCACATATTTCACACTCATTCCACCACATAATCAACCTACAAATACCAGATTATAAATTCATTCAGTGATTGAACCATAGTGCAAGGCACTTTTATAAGTCCTCTTATTTTTGGATTACATGAATTATCAGATAGTTCTCAGTTGAGACAAAGAATGGATAAGAGTTCTACCAAAAGAAAAAAAAAAAATCATAGGACAAAAGACAAAATTCTTCAGTGTGAAAGGCACTACCTTTATTTTCCATTCCAATGTGATTTTCAAATTAAAATGACTGTTATAGAAAAATGTGTTCATCAGTGTCTAAAAAGCACTAGAACTGTTGTTTCATATAGGAGCTTTGTAATGCTTCAGTCCTGAATAAACTGAATATCAAGAGATCCAGTTTCTAACTGGATCCAATGAAAGAACAAGACAGATAACTTCATCATCAAAATCAGGCTAAATGAAAATTAAGGCAGATTAAAAATCAAGTCTTTCCTGTTAATAGAGATGGAAAATGAACAAGGTAACTTTCCAAGAAAATGAGCTGCTCTAATCAACTATTAAGATTTCTGAGCAAGGTGTAATTTCTGCCAGTAAATATGGACATTTTAAATTCCTTGGAGCAATCTTGAATCTTAATAGCCTTGAAGATATTTGCAATATTATGCAAATGACCTTGATTAGTGAATGATAAGACACAATGATCTCTGTTTCTAATCTAGTGACTGCATTAGAGGGGTTGAAAATACTTTGCACTTTTAGATAAGCCCAAGCAAGATAAAATTCCATTTTTAAAATGGATTGAAGTTAGTTGCTAAGACTTTGATCCTGAAAGCACAAGAGAAAATAGCTGAATCTAACCATACTGGTAATCTCCATGTCTTCAGACAATTCACACCATTTAGAGTAGACATTTGCTTAAATTTCAGCACGACTGAACTGCATGTTTTGGCAAGTTGTGTAATGCCACTTCACGTTGAGCAGGTATGACTAGGACATGTTCTAACTATCTGTGTTTCATTCTACATGATGACTGTCATAGTAGACCAGATCGAATTCTGATCATTGTTTATTCAGCAGGATTGCTAGCAGGTAGAAAGATTCACCCTTGTTTTCATTCTTGAGGGTTCTGTTTTCCACTTCTTTAGATTTTACTACAAAAACTTCCCACATGGTCTCAAAATTATAGCAAGGTGTCCTTAAGACTTTCCATCTATACATTTATACCTGTTTTGTTTGAATTTTTTTGGTAAGGATATTATTTATCTAACTACAATAGCTGAAAATAGAGTTCCTCATTCGCACAATCTCCTGAAATTACATTATTGCTCTCAATTCCTTTTTTCCACGCGATTTCTTTACCAGACAGAACATTACATCCATATTAACTTGTGTAGTATGTAGAATTACAGTAAAATGCAGCTACCTTTTAACTGCAGTTAGCATCTAGCATATGTTGCTTGAATATATCATGGGAATATAAGAAATTTTATTTTGCAACAGTAACAAGAGAAGGTTAGAAATTTAGCAGAATAAACTTGCTTTTATACTGCAAATGGACATATATAGGACTTTTTGATCCTCATCTCAATAACCAAGTTTAACTTGGAAATTTCTTCCGGGAATTATAACACACAGAAAGAAGTGAGGTCCAGCATAAACATATTTCACATGGTAACCACTGCTTTTAATATCACATTGATTATAGCAGCCCTAAGTAAGTAGAGAGAAAGTCTTATAAAAATCTCAATTATTCTAGATGAATGCTACTGATAACTCCATTATTTCTGAAATTAAAATGCACAATGACTTTCAACAACCATAAAATACACTACAGTCTGCAAAGCCACTTCTATATATTAGGATTCCTCCTATTTTTTTTTCATTTATGGATTAATGTGCTTCTAATTTTTAAAGAGCAAAACATCACTTTTGCTGTTTGCCCTCTTCATCTTTCCTATTTCAATCACTCCACCTTTCTTCTCATCCATGAATGATAAATTGGTTTTATTTCTTTTCTATCTCTTTTCCTTGCTTTTACTTCTTGTCTGCATGGCTAAGTTAGGTTATGATTTTTACCACAAGAGCAATCCTTTACTTACTGCTCAATGACACATACTGCTTAAGCTCCAGATTTCTGCAATATTGAGAAGATATGAAGAATGATGGTAGAATAAACTGTATAATCCCATGTCTTTAAATTTTTAAGGAAAATATATCTTTGTAACTGTGCACATGCTGTATAGCATGGTGTCTACATTTCCTCTCCAAGTAGACATTAACACAGCAAGCGAAAGATGCAGTCTAGGTCCCTGGGATTGCAATACACCATGAAGGCCACAAGACAATTCTCTTGTCTGAACCCACATGAAAAAGCACATGCCCTAACTCCTTGTTACTGCTCTCCCATGTAGCATATAAGGCTTTTAATAAGCTTGGTGACAGACAGAAAATCCTTCAAAGAAAGGGGATAAATACAGACAAAGTGAAGTGAGGGGTGAGGATAAGAACAAGAGAAGGAAAACAGAACACATAAAAATCATTGAATATAAGCACACCAAGTGAAATCCATTGGCACCCATCTTTCAGGGAGTACCAGCTTAAAAAACTAGAGGGAATACATAGTTTCTCTGCAGAGGATGAGCTATTTCTTGTTGTGTTACCCAGAGAAAGGGGAGCAGAAAATGCTGCAAGGGGCTAACTAGCACCTTCAACTGGCTCCACTGTATATAGCACTAGATCCATCACACCTGCCAAGCCTGAGGCTTTACAGGACCTAGCAGATGATGTCTGTGTGTAAAAAGGTGCAGAAGCACTCTGGCCTCCGTATGTATGTGCAGTGAGTCCACCATAGAAATTAGGTAAAATATGTCTTGGGAGATGATTATGTTGAGGTTTCTGTCTATCTGCAAAACTACTTTTGTGACATTGAAGTATCTAGTGAACAGTAATTTATTGTAATCTGACCTTGATCTGGAGTGTCTCTTTACATATTGCTATTTTATCTGAAATGTTGCCTAAGGAAAAAGGTAAATTATTTGTATGGGAACAATTATAGGGCTACTACATTTTTCTTCAAGTACTTTGCCTCAGTTAATGACAAATTTGAAAATGAGTAAAAAAACCTCCATACACTCTGTTCAAAAAATCTGCATAATCTCTAGGCTCAGTTATTCTGGCACATGTGGGGTGTGTCACAGATTGTCCTACAGCTATTGTAAACTTGTAAAAATGTGCTGGCCATTCCACAGCCCTCTAAGCAACTCAACCTGGAGACCATTTACAATTTTTCAGGAAGTGATAGCTAAACCCTGAAGCCTTTTTTATACAATTATGTGAGACCAACAAAATACAGATTTTGAATTTGAAAACTCAGAAGCCCCAAGAATCTGTTCAGGAAATGCAGTATGACATTACTGTACTTATTTGCTTTACATCTTTACCATAGTGACAGTTGCTCTTCGGAACCTGATTACATCCCTGATAAGAAGATGGCATGATAGTATGTCCCTTTACTTTCTTTACATTCTTAGGTAGAGCAACTCACAATTTAGAAGCAGATAACCAAGTCCACATATAGACAGGCCTGCTTCTATTTCTCACTGAGAGAGAATATAAAACAGACAAAATTGGCATCTAACAGTTAGGCTTCCATAACGTTATTTGCACTCATGGATGAGAACACTGATTTGGGATGCACAGTATTAATTAACAGGGAATTCTCCGTCAGTGTGCATGACACTGAAGAAACAGCAAATCACCCTCAACTCCCACTGACTTCATTATGTGAATGATCCTTAGGAATGAACTGTAAAGACAATGAGAAAAGGAATCCAGCATATATTTTTGCAGAACTAACAATCTGTATTGTAAAATGATCTGTTCTGAAATACATGTAGCAGTCTGAAAAAAAAGCTGTGGTATTTATTTTTCCTCTTTTCTAAAAATTTCATAACATGGAAACTCCTTTTCACTGAAGCAGAGATAGTGACCCTGGCTGATGCTGTCAGACAGTGCGGAAATGATAGGAATTTTGTTTTGACACATCACTGAAAGAAAAAAAAAAAGTCACATTGTTAAAACCTGGTATTATTTAATTGTACAGTAGCAATATCTATTGTGTTTTTAACTAAGTGATTAAGCTCTTCATAATTTCACATAATATGCTGCACACACGTGATAGACTAAAACACAATTACTTCTATCATATTGGTGGGTCTTAACTGGATTAACCTCACAGCAGATGATTCATGGAACTGAAAAGGCCCGCAAACAAACTTCACTGACTTGATTTCAAGCACAGTACAAAACATTCAGTGTAAACATGTCAAATTGCAGCACAGGCAGGCAAGATTTGTGCAGTCTGACACATTCTCAGTCCTTTAGTAATATTTTATAAATTAATTTTGTCTCTGCTCTCTCCATAGAGTTTCTGTTATGGCTGGCTGTCTCTCAGCTGCAAGGAAATACAGTGCCAACTATAAATCACTAAAAAAAGGGTGTAGAAAAATATATTACTAATGCTTATAAACATATTATTTCGGGTCTCTTTTAAATATTTTTAATACTTTCTAATGTTACACATTTTACTGCTTTACACTCCACTTGACAATGTACCTTCCAATAAACATACTGATGCTGACTGAAAAATGAAGATTCCTAGAAAACTGCAGGCAACCACTAAGGTATAGAGTCTCAGGAGTATAATTACATGGCAAGTGATCTTAACTCTCTGGCTGCTTCTGTTAGCCAGAATACCAGATTGCTTACAAAGACATGTGAAGAAAAGTTCTGTCAGAATCTTCCAGAAGAAAATTCCCATATCAGCTCTTGGAAGAATATTTAGTAGCAATTTATAAGAGAAGATGTGCTTGTGCTCTGCCATGGTGAGACGCCCTGATGCTCTCTGATTACCCCGTTGAGGGTGCAATGGTTGTAAATTCCTTCACACAAGTAATACACTGTCATCTGACTGCAGGAAAGTTCAGATAGACAGTGACTCCCTGTGATGGACCTTCAGGAATGAAGGCAAGGTGGAGTGCTGGCCAGAGGGGGAAAAACTAGCTTCTCCAGTGTGGGTGTACTCCCTTTACTCACAGTAAGTTTGAAGGCTACTGCAAACAGCAAACCCACATAACTCCTGCTACTTTCAGTGCTGCAGGAGCCTGGAACAGGGCTAATAACATCGGGTAGCCTGTAGCAGTCACCCATAGAGCACAGCAGCGTGGCCTCTCCACTATGCAGCCCTGCACAAGGCACACCTCACCCCTAGTCAAACCAAGGGCAGTTAGCTCACTCAGCCAGGAAAAGGGAAAAACAGTGGCTATTTTCCTGTGACTATGTCACCATAGTTCTGCTGAATGCTTAACCAGTGCTCCCGCCGAGCATGGAGAGGGCTAACCAGTTTGATTATTTAACAATGTCTCCTATTGGACTCTGGCTTTCCTCTCATTATCCAAACAGACTGTAAATGAATTTCACCTGTACATATCATCCAAATATTTTCCATGTGCAGATGCAACTTCTTACAGAGAAAGCCAAGAAAAAAATATACATCTGAAGAAGAAAAACCTTACAATTGTGCTTCATCTAGCTAGAACTCTTGTACAGAATCTACCACTGTAAAAATAAACTAAGTTGTGCCAAATGATACAATTTGTTTCTTTCACAGTTTTTAAACAAACTTGTTGACTTATGTTTGTGAAGTACTGTGCTTTCAACCTTAACATAACAAATTAATTTCTTTTATAAGCAAGATTATGTCATAAATGAAACAATCTGGGGAAAATGACAATTCTTTCTCAGCAGCTATGCAACTCCCATATCTTCACAAATTTGGATATGTCCTGGTGAAAGCACCTGTTCTGTTGGGAAATAGTGTTAAGGTCTCAGGAAAAGTTTAATTCAGTGTCAAACACACGAAAAGGAGGACTATAAGGTAATTAAAAGAATGAAGACCCTGTCTTTTGAAAGAACATGAAAGAGCTTGGTTTGTTCAGGGATGAGTGTGGTAGAAATACAAAAAATGGTTGAATACTAGCGATGGAGCAATATTTTAATTATTTGATGCATAGCAAAACTGAATAAATTTATAGTGGAAATTGTAAGGCTTTCAATCATCAGATTGAAGAATACAGCTTCCTGGGAGGATGTCTAGCACCAAATAGCCTATCCAGCTTTAAGATGGAGCATGATATATAATAGAATTTTATCTACAATGGTGTAACCTGAAGCAGCAGAGGCCAGATATGATAACCCAGAGGATATCCTTCCATCTCGTGTTCTTGTGTTTTACAGTAAAATTGGAAGGTAACCTGACAACAGTAACTTGTCTTTTTTCTTTTGCAGATCTTCCTTATGATCCTTTTCAGATATCACGTCTAAAACCATTACCCATCTCCATCTCATCCATCTATGATGTATGAGCCTTCTTTAATTATGCAGTCATCCAGACATGTATAGGTCTTACTGCCTCCCTCATGACTCCACATCCACTACATTTCATAAAGCAGTGCTTTTGTTCGGACTCCTTTTCTCAGTCGTTTCACAAATTCATGTCCCTCAGTTGTAGCATCTAATTCTTTGCTTATATAGCCTAACACACAGCAGCACCATTGGCACCATCACAATGCCACACACAAAAATTTAAGAATTTCTCATTCTTCATTGTAAAAGCCCACTGATCTTCTGTTCTCTTTCCACAACATTTTCTTGCTATGCCAGATCTATGTAAGCACCTTTGTACATGGATACAGATATTAGCTCAGTAGAGCACACCAGGAAAACTCGTTTAAGACCCCTAAAACACACAAGAAACTAAATGGTCGGCAATGGTATAAAAAAGGTGAAAGGCTAGTAACTGGAAATATCTGCCAGATTTTGACCCTTGTTATTGCTTCTTTGATGAGAGAAAAGGACAGTAAACAGGACATTCTGTTCTAGCTCTCCCCTTGTTGGAAGAGCAATGGAATGATTGCAAGAGAGATAAGCAGCTGGAACAGCAATTTAGTAGACACTAAAGATAGACAGATAGCAACATGCAGAAACATTTTTATTCTGAAACTAACGAAGCCGTCAAAGCATTGAGAAATCACACATATGACCTAGAAAATTAGCTCAGATTAAGAAAGACCAAGTTGTTTGCCATTCCAAAAACATGAAAGGACCACAAAATTTCGAAAGCTAACTTTGATATTGCCCTGATATTCAGATGTGATACAGCTGTGATACAGATGTGATCTTACAGCACAAGATAATATTGTGGGACTATAAGTACAAATGCCTTACACAAATCCTATGAGGCCCCTTGTGGAGAAAAAGAATAAAAACTTCTGAACAATGCAATTGTTATTTATGAATAGTCTCAACCTGAACATTATCTTTTTTGTGGGGGCATAGGAGATGAAAGTTTCTAAAGTGAAAATATAATAAATATATAAATAAATATAAATAAATATAAAATTAAAATATAGAATTTTTCTAAAATGTAAAGATAAAAGAAAAAAAATGTAAATACCTTGTTTTATTTTCCCTTAAATCATATTTGGAAATAGGACACAGTAAATATTTTGCTGATATTAGTATTGGTGTTCTTGCGTCAAATGTAAAAATAATACTGGTAGCCTTTGGTAGTTTGAGGGCTCTGTAGAGTATAAATTGACATTAGGCTCACCCTTTCCAAAGATTTAAAAATTCAGCTCTAGTGATAGTTTCACTTCACTCACATAAAGTGAAACCCAGAGTTTGTGTTAAAACAAATAATAAAATGGGAAAACTACATGCCAGAAGAAGAAGTAAAAGATGAATTTTCTTTGCTTCAAAACAGTACAAGGCCAAAAGAGGCACCAAGCATAACTTCTATCACCCTTGCATTCTTTCACTGGCTGACTTCCTGGCTCAGAGCATTTTTGATCCTAAGTAGTATGTGAACCTCTCAGATGAAACTATTAGTCATTTTGCATTTTACTTCCAATTTTTAAAATTAAATTCAGACATTTTGCCAGAATTGCTATATTTCATATATTTCTGATGAGATCCCATCCTATATCAAACTGTAGGCAAGAGTCACAGAGAAACACAGATGAAAGAATCATCACGGTCTAGAGAGGCATAAAATGTCACAAGTATCGTCTATGCTCTTCTGAGGCATACCAGGGAGAAAACAGTCTTCTGTTAAATTTCCATGCTACCATAGTTGATTCAAGGTGTCTGGTCTTCATTTGGTATAAATTCCAAATTAATAAAATGCTATGCTTCAGAATTCAAGAAAGGAATCAAATGGTTGCTTTACAGCTATACTTGCATGAAAAGAAGTAATAATTCCTTTGTTGTATTATATTCCCCTTAACTTCTTTCCAGATGTTTTTGCTACTATATTTCAAGAGACTATGAATCTGGTTCATTGTTTGGAACCTTACCATTGTAATGTGCAAGGAACAAGAAACGGTACTGAAGACAACCTGAATTAAGCTAACAGGCCACTTTTTGATAAGGGTACAAGGAGGGAGAAATGAAAAATGGTGAAACCTTACTTCATATCAAGAATGAGCTTTTTATTTTTAAATTACATTTTCCAGAGAAAGAAGCAAGTTACTGTGAAAGAGACTTTATAGGTCTATGGGGTTTAGAGGCTGCAGGCTACATTTGCAAAAGAAACTTTTGGAATATGGTGAGCTCCCTGGATTCAGGGTGGCCTTCTGCATAGGGAAAGGCCATCAACAGACTGAGAGGTTACTAACTGTTCTGTTGTTGTCTTCACCCTATGAGACATTCATTCTCGTAAGAATCCACTGGTGGGCTTCCAGTAATGCAGAACTGTTGCTTTTAAAACCAGCTGTCAAATCCCCTTGTGTCTGATCACAGAGGGAGCATAGCCTTTCCTTTAGCAGGTGTGAATGCACATGACTTGTCTAGAAACAAAGAAATAGTCCTACAGTGAGATACTACTACTACTTAATATTATAATGTAAAAGAATAACTTCCATTAACATTAAAGAGAATAAATTTTTGGCATATAAACTGCTAGGAAGATATCATAAAACACAAAACAGAAGTTTCAGTGGCTGCTGCACTTATCAAATCTTTGCAAATATTTATAGCCACAATACTCAAAGTTTCTGCAGTGCTGGTGTTACAAAAGGAACTATGCATATTTTAATCTCACTCTCAAATATGGAGAGAAAAGGAGGTCTGCTGCCAGTCCAACTTTCAACAGCGGAACTGCACAAGCAAAGTGTCCGATCCTGCAGAGACTGAATAAATCTACTTTAGAGGTGGAAAAGTCAGGTATTTAAGCATGCTCGAGCCTGAATACGTGGTCCTCGCCCTCTCTCACTCACTCCATCCCTGCCTTACACCACCGCTTGCTGCTGCATCTCGAGTTTTTGCACGCTCTCTGGCCGCTCCGTCCCGGCTCTCCGTGAGCCACCTCGGACAGCTCCCACCGCCCCTGCGCCGCCCAGCCCGGCTCCCGGGCCGGCACCAAGATCCCCTTCTCCTGAGGTCCGAGGACCACGTACATATGTGAACGATGGAGGAAGCTAATGGCAGAGCACAAAAGTGTTTATCGCTGCCTCACACTGAGACCGCACTGGCACAGCCCTGATGAACGTGATCTGTTATGGGCTGAAGAAAGGACACCTGCCATTCTCAGTCTCCATCAGCTTCCTCCTTCTGTATCAATCTAAATATTGAGATTCTCACATTTCCTCATGAATACCTGAACAATTTCAGTGTCCCACATGTGCTGTTGAGAAAAACCCACCTTCGAGTCACAGATAGGCTCAGAGGTATCTGAAGTTCTGATCTATTTAGGAAGTGACAGTTCATTCAGCAATTAAAAAATGTACTTGAACCTGT